>OX122886.1:11140054-11169455 GCA_944738645.1 Eristalinus sepulchralis
GAGCGCGGCGCGGCGATAGCGGCGACAACAGGCTTCGCACACAGTTGAGACTTCATATTAAAGTCAATTTACAGTTAAGAAACCTACAGCGTCATAGTTTCTCAGTGAGGATTCCCATTGGCGGCACCCCACGCCAACACCACCATCGCTCGAGGGCCGACATCTGTGCGAAGTGCTTACGCCAGCGATGTCACATTCCGGTCTGAGGCGGACGGCGGTGCGCTGCGCACAGCATGTGTGTGACCATTTATGAGTTCGCCAAGTGGGATGGAATTGATGACGAGGGGATTTTGTCATTTCTTTCTTCACTTCCTCGGAGCTTTCTATTTTCGGGAAATTTTATTTAATTTGTGTTTCAATTTTCTCTGCTGCGTCTCGGTGTGGAGCGCTCGAGATGAGGGAAATCCCCCCCAAATCACTTGATCCGTCACATGGATATTTAATGAATAATCATTTTGCGCAAAATGGGCGAAAGGATGACAGGATGGAGTGGAGTGGGGACGTGTTTGTTGAGAAGTGACATGAAAGGACGACGTGTCAAAGTTCGAATTCGGATTGAAACATGATGAGATCATTGTCCTGTTTGGCAGCGCCGTGAGAGATCGAGGCGAGAGTGATGCTGAAACACTGTCACAGTCTCTGAATAAATTCACAACTGAACGAGGCTCGTTGGCGGATTTAACAGACAGCCCAGTTTCGGTTCGTTTTGCGCGAGAGTTTCGGATGCCTTTAGACCGAGCGCTCGCCCAAAACTCATGATATGCCAAAGATGGACCGTTGTTCAGAATCTCATTACAAATCTCTCCTCTTAACTATGACAGGCATATATTAGCGTCAATTTTTCAAGGGGCTTAGGTCGAACAACCCTTCCAGTTGAGAACCGCAAACAATCGCGATGATTCCGCCACCCCCTGGATCAACTTCTTTTGTTAACTGAAAATCCCTTCTCAGAAACTACATCTCCATACAAAAGGCCTGCTTACGAGTCCATTTAATTTCAACAAAACAGGATTCGCCCACCCCCCACCCACCCACCCTCCCGCCCAGTGCGCCACTGACAAGTAAACACAACTAAGCGCAGGAGAGCGAGAGCACAATAAACACAAAAAATCTGCCCGCCTTCACAATCTCAAACATTGGCGGGGCACTGCTGACGAAGAATCCCTTTAACATCTCATGTAGGATATCCTGTGTCGCCTCGACACATTTGTGAATGGGAGGCACAGCGGAGCCCTACTTACACAAATATCCACTTCAACTTAAAATCAAATCTATCTCACCATATGGCTGTGCGCCACCGTAAAAAATCCCCTCCTCTCCCCTCCCCCCCTCTTCAAAAGGGATAAACGACAAGAAGTAGTCCGTGGGACCACCACCACCACGTCAGAGCACGTCCTTTTCACCGTCGCACGGAGACCCATGTCCATTCACTAAAGTGTGCTTATTTGCACGGATTAAAGGCGCTGTGAATGGTGTGGGCGGGGTCAGGCAGCACCAGCAGCAGCGGGCCAAAGGAAAAAGGCACAAAACAATTTATTTTAAACTGGCACAATAAAAAACTGCAAAAAAAAGGACATTTCTTTTCATCTTTCCTTCTTTTTGCGCTCACTGTCTCCGCCTCCACCCTCGGCCCGACCTTCTGCTTGGGGCTCCGGTTTTTTTTTTTCTCTTTGTTCTGTCCAACTGTAAATGCTGTTCCTGTCCCCATGAACTCTAACATTAGCCGTTAACATGAGGGACACGAAGAAAGGAAACTATTCTGGTAGAAGAATAAATCTACAGCCGGGTGGGGGGGGGGCGTCCATGATCCTTTCTTTGTTTTGTTATTACTCCCAGGTGGCGGGTGCTAGGTGACTGCATTGCTCCCCGACGATGCTGAGACATAAAGGGAATCAGTCAAGCAATCAATGGATTTCGAACGGTGGGGTTGGGGGAGGGGGGGTGTTCTTTAATTTTTCACGAGAGAAGGGTAGATTTCTATTCGATCGATCGCTCTGGGTTCTGTGTTACGAATTTATGCGAAATTAATGGCGAGTGGGCAGATAATGTTTTGCTACGAGGCGGGATTCGAGGGATTGTGGAGGGAGGCGATTGTGATGATGACATCAAAGGGCTTAGAGGTGTATCAACTGGCGTAAGTTGTGTCAGTGGGGTAAGTTGTCTTCTCCCATCAACACCCATCCGCCTTCTTATAGTGGGGAACTTATCCAGTTCAAGCTCATCTTGATCTAAGAAACCAGTTGACCGCCTGAAGGAAATTATTTAATGCTCGCTAAGCATACTAAGTCATATCTTAGTAGCCCTACTGTTGACTGTTGACACCCTGAACTGCACTGAAGTCATATTTAAATGGAAAAAATCGAAGAAGTACAGATTGACTGCCAAACATCTGCCAAATATGTCTGTTAAACATGTCTGTCAGACAAGTCTGTCAGACATGTCCGTTATAGAAGTGAATCCGGAGTGCCTGTGAAAAGTGATATTCGTCAAAGAGGAGAGACCTCCAAGAGAGAAGGTTTGTCAAACAAGTCTTTCAAACATTTGAAAGAAGACTGGCCTCTTCTCTCCGTCTCTACATCATCGTCGTCGCAGTTGCTCATACACTTACCCGCTTAAAACTCTGGACAATTCGTCTTTGATTCAGCTGCATGCTTACACCCAACCATGTTGGGGACTGCTTGGACTCGGAGCGCGAGCGAGACTCAGTATAGTCGATCGCCAGTGTCCCGTATGTGCGGCGTATGTTCGGTTCCGATGAAGGCGATGAAAGCGAATGCCTCGTTCAGGCAAAAGGCGCAGATGGCGAATGGATTCACATTAAACACGGATTTCAAGGTAAATCGGAAGTCGGAGATGGTGGGTTTGTTGCAACTCGGAACTGACTGGATAGATTGGTTGGGGAAGGACAGGGAGGAAGATTGGGAGCAAAATAACATTTACTTCGTCAAAGCATGTGGATGCAGCAAACTTCAACGTGATAGGAGGAGGACACATCCAATCTGACTGATTAAACAGTTTTGTACACAAAGAATGTCCTGACCTCGAAGGCAGCTTGTCTACATTTGATACTGAAGTGAAGGTGCACAACACAACAACAATTTGATGTATATGTTCGACAAGATCTAAGGATTCTGGTAACGACAACAAAACATCGATTGTTGGCCACATACATCGATGGTCGATCAAGACGTTGAAATGTCATTGGAAACTCGTGGACGTAGATCATGTAAATCCTGGTTGAGAGCTACTTCTGTCGAAGACTATAACAGGTGACAGGCAGTCATATAATTCAACAAAGCTCGTAGCTATACAGTGGAATCTGCAATTTTGTCCTTACACCCCGAAATTGATAAATGAAAAGAAAATGGCTCGGAGATGAATGTATCTATGAAGACCAAAGCCTCTCAGATTGGTCGAGTTCCAATGTAAAAAGACCTTTGCTAAATTTCGGAAGGACCTGCTCATCAGTGTTGGATGGTAGATTCATCCCACTTCAAAACTAAATGCAAACAGCTCCTTGTTAAGCTGGAAATTCAGAAACGTCCATGACGAAATGCATACCGCTGTCGGGCACACTGATCCACTCGACGATTGGCAAGAATTCAGTACCCCTGACCGAAGCGAAGTCGAGACTGTATGCCAACAAGGCTTCTGGAGTGAAGGATGGTCCGCAGAGCTCTTAAGGGCTGCTGGAGATAATCTGGATGGGCGCATGAACCAGATCATCTGCAGCATACGGTCGGAGAAAAGCATGCCCGAATTCTGAAGTCGGCAGTCACGTAAGCTTCGCGTATAAGATCCTCTCTGCCGTATTGTGTGAACGCCTGAAACTGTTCATCAACAATCTGATAGATTCTTATCAGTGTGTTTTCAGACCAGGGAAGTCCACCACTAGGTCTTCACTTTGCGGGAGATCCTGAAGAAGACCCAAGAGGAACAGATCAGCATGCACTATCTATTCTTCGATTTTAAGGTCGCATATGACAGCGTGATTAGAGACGAGGTTCACAGTGCCACATCTAGTTTTGGTGTTCCCCACAAACTCTCTAGGTTGTGAAGAATGACGATGGAGAACTCTCCATGCTCTGACAAGGTCGGGAGCGAAGTCACCTAGACCTTCGCGCTGTCATGCGACTTCTTTAACATCATTCTTGAGGGGATCGTGCGTAACTCACATGTCAACACCAGAGGCACGATCTTCTTAAAGTTCGTTCAACTGCTAGCTTACGCCAACGACATTGACGTGATTGGACGAAAACAGCGAACCGTCAATGAGGCGTTTACTGGCATTGAAGCGGAAGCGGCTAAAATAGGTCTGGTGGTGGAGGGCAAAACGAAGTTCATGCTGTCATCAAAGAAGAACATCGACGTCTCGGACAGAGCGTCACACTAGGCAGCAGAAACTTCGAGGTAGTCAAGGACTTCACCTATCTCGGCTCCGTGGTGGAGTGGGACACCAGCAGCAGTACCGAAATCGAACACAGAATCACTTTTGCCAATCGTTGCGTCTTTGGGCTCAAGAGGCAATTAAGTAATAAAGCACTCTTTTCATAGGACTTAGTTTGCTTTGTATAACACCTTGACCATCCCACTCCCACTCTATGGCACGGAAACCTGGACGCTACTTAAAGTGAATGAGGGTGTCTTTTCTAGAGAAAAGTTCTACGTTCGAATTTTTGTTCCTGTTTGCGTTGATGGCATCTGGAGGAGAAGATTCAACGACGAACTCTATGGGCTGTACAGCGACATGCGCCTAGTCAAGCGTCTTCAGATACAACGCTTAAGATGTCTAGGCCATGTAGAGCATATGGATCTGATCCGGCCCGAAAAGTCTTCGAATCTAAGCCATTGGGACCACACAACAGTGGACGGCTCAGGCTAAGGTGGCGCACACAAGTGGAGAAGGACCTCCAACAACTTGGAGTCCCCAACTGGCGCCAGCTGGCCGAAGATCGTGCTGGCTGGAGAGACATGTTGATTGAGGCCCACATGCACCCTCGACTGTAGCGCCATAGAAAGAAGAAGATGAAGAGATCCACTTTGTAGATCTCCAAAAGACACATTTTTTAAACAGATCAATAAAGTTGAATCACCACTGGGTCATGTTTGTTGGACTAAAGGGAGGCTTTTCATTTCATTTTCAAATTCTTCGTTTTTGTTTCCTGGACTAAGTCCTTTGGCTTGAACTTAGCCTAAGTCAAGTCTAAGATATATGCAGCTACTCCCTTGATTAATTTTGAAGGCCTTTACAATGTACAAGCGTTCAAGTGAATGATCGTGAGAACATCTGGGATGGCAAGCAGTGCAGGTGGTATCAAATTAAGAACTCAGTGATATTCCAGGTCCTCCATAGCTTAAAGTAAGCTCAAGGACAACTACCTCTTGAGGTTACACACATCACATAAATTACGCAGCACACTCAAAACAACCAAAAATCCACAAAGTCATCAGCCTTAAATTCTACCTACCATAAAGTTGGAAAGGCTATCCCTTTCATTTTCTCCTCGTGGCGCCCCTTTAAGTCACCCCACTGCAACGGTATCGAAAATCTCAGCAACATTTGTAATTATCCCCCGATACAAACACATAAAACACACGCTCGCCACATCATCTTTCATTGGCAAATTCGAGCAATCCTCTCCGGGCCTGAAGCCGCCACCGCAGAACGTTTGCTTCATCCGAAAGTAGTAACTTCATCAGTCCCACACATGGGCCGCAATTTCCATGTGGACGAGGTCGCCATACTCGAGCAGCGTTCTGCATCTCGTCCGGCATGTAATCGGGAATAAATTGCTCCATTCTCCATTCTCATTCATTCTTTCCTCCCCACACACACACACACACACCGCACAGCTTGAGGACCTTGCCTCATTGGGGATTTCCCATTGTTCGTCCTACAACTAAACGGCTTTCATCTTTTATGCCATACACCTCGGAAAATTGCCTCAAGGATCACTTCATTACTCCCACTCGATTTGTTGGCATCATCTCATGCTGCTGCTGATTTCCCCCCACCCACGCAAAGTGGATGCCTGCTGACGGCGATGGAGATGGAGATGGCGTTGGTGATGGTGATGGTGGTCTGCCCCCATTGAGTTTGCCATTAATGGATGCGAAACCCATTTCGCTCAATACCGTTGTATGTACACGCGGCGAGGATTCATTTCCAATCTGCATTAATACTGTCGAACGTAAGGATTCGTTTTGTATGCGCGGGAGGATGGAAGAAGGGGGGGAAAATGCTGCGACGTTCGACAAACAGATGAAAATGACGAAAAATTGGAAATAATTTGTGTGCTGTCGTCTCTCGGATTTTTGTTTTTTTTTGCTTCACTTTTGTGCGAAATTTCTCGGAAGAAAATATCCCCGCCGTCGGTGGGGGGAGGGGGGGAAGGGATGCCAACGAGACGACAACAAGAGCACGGCGAAGTGAATAATTAGGATGTTGACGCTGTCCTTTGTGGCTGTACTGAGAATCCATAGTCCCGCGGGGGGCGTTGGGGATCGATTGCCGTCTAATTAAAATGCTCACTGATGGCTTTTGGCGAGTGAATGGCTTCGTGAGCGCATTTAAATGCCAGACTGTTGCCAATTGATGAAAGCTGAAGCCACTGAAATTATGAATGAATGGTATGGAATGTGTTCTCTCTCCTCCAGCATTTTCAAATATTGATCTGTTCACTAAAGTGAGCCATTACAAGGAAACTTTCGTTAAGAAAAAAGAGTAGGTCAACGTCAGGAATCATGAGGAACTCCACTCGCTTCCGTGTACATCTTCATTAGGTTCATTAAACCTCTTGAGTTCCCCTCCGTAATCCATTTCAAGTCACTTTTGCCTCCCTCCCAACAACCACCACCCCCTCTGCCAGAGCAATTCATCCCTTATGTTGTCTGAGGTAAATCGCCTTAAACGTTGTTGAACAGTCATTTTAAAGTAAAACACCGTAAACATCTGTTCTGCTAATAACTTTATATCGTTCGTTCTCACAAATCCCATCTTCTTCGCCTTTCCTCAAGCGTTAGATGGTCGCACAACCACCCCCTACCCCCCCACACACGCACACACAATCCCCTTTAGCAAACATTTGGAGAGGAAAAACTTTTGAAAGCGCACTACGAGCAGAGGAGAAGGACGAAAGGAAACCCCGAAAAAAAAGACATCCGGTGAAGTGTTGGCGAAGAAAACTTTCCTCCAAAAAAACACAAGAAGTTCCCCGACTGATTCCTCCCTCCCCCCCAGGAGCATAAGTAAATGAACGTCGCGCCACATTATGGATTCTCAAGCGCGCCATACACTCCGGCAGACGTTTGCGTGCGGTAAATCACGTGGCTGAAGCAACGCTGCCGCCGCTGGAGACTGCTGCAGATCACCGCCTCACTTTAGCAAGTGCTCCGCCGCCATCTCGGCCCTCACTAGCACCACAAAAGTCACCTGAGTGTAATTTATTCAATCCCATTTGGCAATTTATTTAACGGTTATTCAAGAGGAAGAGATTTATTAAATTAACTGCGAAAAGTTGCGTCCCGCCGACGGGGGGGGAAGGACGAGAGAGTGTGCGATGAACTTCCTGAAAGATTGATACGACCTCGGTTTGAGTGTGTGATTTGGGGCCAAGGTATGCCCAGGCAATCAACACCTGTTGCAAATCACGGCGGGATTCAGCGGAAATGGTTGGTTATTCGTCTCTGCTGAATTACGCTTTAGAGGAGGCGGACGGCATTTGACTGTTGTTTGATGTTTGATGTAAGGAGGTGTGCATGAGGGGGTGAACAGAATCGGATTCGTTGTTGTGGCATTTCGCATCACAGGTCCTCGATGTTTTCCTTTGTGAACTCAGGCGTTTCAAGGTGCATTTAAAGGGTGATCCATTGGGAGGTTTGATTTATATTGTAAAATAAAACACTCAAATTTAAAAATGAGCTAAATATTTTAACTGTCAATTAAAAGACCAATTCATGGCATTTATTGAGGTTGCAAAATATGGCGCTATCTGCAAGTTGTGACAAATCTTTGAAGCAATTGCCTGCATCATTGGAAAAGTTTGACATTTGTCAGTAAAAATTCTTGTGCATCAGCGTCCGTGTTAGACAACAACATTGTTTTTTGCCTCTTCGAAAAAGTGAAAAAGTCCGGATCTGTTTTTTTTTAGTTTAAAAGGCATTTTTTTTATTGTTTATCTAATAGTATCTTAAAACTAGGTATAAAACGCTTAACCTAGGTACGATCTGTCTTAAGTAAACAATTTTCTTTTTGAATTGGAGGAGAAGTCCACCTGAAGCCCATCGAATGCTTGGAGAAGATTATGGGGCATGTGCTCCGACCGATAAGTCATGCAGAGAGTGGCATCAGCGCTTCGAAAGTGGTGATTTTTCCGCCGAAGACAAAGAGCGTCTTGGCCTAAAAAAATTGAAAAATAGAAATTGGAACAAAATCCTTGCGAAATGAAAAGTGAATTCACAGAATCCATGGAAGTGAAAATACTCTCCGTTAGGTTAAAGAAATCGGGTGCCGTACAAGTTCAAACCTAGAGAAGTACAGAGATGATTTGCTTGCTATCAGCTTTTTAAAGACGTCAAAGGAAGGGATTTTTGTACCGGATCGTGACTCTCGGTGAAAAGTAGATGAACTACAATAACTCTAAGAAAAAAAATAATATGCTATGCAAAGCCTGGTAAACTGGTTTCATCATCGTCTACAGCGACGCCAAAGAAAAACATTCATCCTCTGAGTACTGCGGGACCTGACAGGCGTGGTGTACCATGACCTGCCAAAGCCAGACGACACCATTGATGCGAAACATTATTGGCTACAACTAATGCTTTTGAGCCATGCATTGCCTGGAAAAGAGCCAGAAACGACCGAAGGGAATGACAAGTCGATTTTGCTCCTCATGGCTGTAGCTGTCAAAAGTTGCCTGGTAGTAACCGAATTCTCGTTATCTTGCTACTTGAGACTACTGGCCCTTTCGACGGATGCAAAACAATTAAGGGGGTCACCGGTTCGGGTCTTTTGAAGAAATTCGATGAGCGGCTCAATAATTGGATCGATGATAAAGGAGACTAATACTTTAGAGATGGTATTCGAAAATTGTGGCTCGCTATGGTGTAGTGGGTAAGTGCATCGATCCACACGCAGAGGGTCTAGGTTCGATTCCCGGACGGGGTACCTCGCATTTTTTTACGACACCATCTCTTTCGAGTTGCTGATAATACTCAAAGCGTACCCTTCGCTAAGCTTCTCAGATCTCGCCGTTCGTAGTCGGCAAAAAACTGTAGCTTCCTTTTAGTCGTGAGAGAACAGTGGCACTCACAACATGAGTAGCTGCTGCAGAAGCTAGGCGTTGGTTCTTTGTGGGCTGTTCTGCCACTCAATTATTATTATTCAAAAATTTCCAGATATTTCCAGATGGACTTTAAAAAACAGTTTTTTTAGCACACAAATTTGGACCGAATTAACTTTACTCCTAATAGTTTTTGAAAATAATGTCATTCAAATTTAGGCCGCGACCATGTTTAGAGTCCAAGTTGTGCCCATTGCGACTGCTTCTCAGAAAAAATTCATGTCTGATTGAACATTTTTGGAGCATTTCTCGCTCGTTAAAATTCATTTCAGGCACGCATCGACGAGATATCGATTCAATTTGGTTTCGTGAAATAAGAGCAGGATTATTCTTGGAAGTCCGGATTAGTAATTTATGGACGCTTCTTTTGAACTGTAAGTTTCTTTTTCTTATTGACCACAAATTTTGAATTACATTCAAATCTTGACTGTAGAGAGGTCAGCATAAAACATCGACACAATTTTCTTCAAAGTACTTCTGAAATTCAAAAAAAAGTCTAAATAGCAGTTCGATTCATAGAAGTCGTACCTTGATTTTGGGAGGTGAAGTAGTTCATACAAACATATTCAGCCTTGCGGCAAGGATCATTGTCCTGTTGAAAAGCATATCTGCAAACGCTACGCGAAGACTCCAGCGCAGACTCCACCAAGGTATTCCCTCAGAACCCGGAAGGTAACCTTGTGCAATTCTGTAGAAAGACTAGTGTTCACCTATTTCATCCGCTGAAAAACATAATTTCATCTCCCAGGCCATTACACATACAGTTTTGTGGAGCTCCGACGATCGTTTGGTACCCTTCGGGCAAGAACTCTCTCACTTCCAACATAAAGAATAAAATTAAATTTGTCTTAAAATGTAACATCCTTCCACAGTGATATTTTTGAGAAGACTCGGATTCAGTACTGGCTTGTCTCTTCTATGTCCAGCTTTCACAAGCCTATTCTCGACTGAGGCTGCGAAAACTATTCTTCCTGGGGCTTGTCATATATCAGTCTTGAACCGATGCCGTCTGTACCGCATTAGAAACGATTTTACCTTGGGATTGTTTTTTTTTTATTTTTCTTCTGCTGGTACTTTCAAACCCAAGTCCGTGTGACGTTGCAAGAAGACAGAGAATCAGTTGGCGCTGTCAGGTGAAAAATGGCCTTAACTAACTACATAGGCTTGTCAAACCTGAGACAGGTTGCTAAGATCGGGGATGTTGGAGGTTCTTCTTGGTTGAATCCCTAAACTACCAAAGGAATCCAAAAACGGATCTGTGTAACAAAAAGTTATCTTTAGTTAGCTTTGAATTGCAATACACTAGGATTAGTGAACTAAAGCGGTCAAGTCCTTCCGTTTCTCGAGCTGAAAAGGGTATCAATGACGCTAGAGCATTAAGCCCTTTGGACAGAAGTGACACTGTCGCCCACCGCTGTAGACTCCATGCACTGCATTCTCTAGCCACAGTGAAACTTTGTTGGGTCCTTGGACGTATGGAGATTGATTCCAGCAATCAACTCATAAGGCCTGGTTGCAAGACTGCGGTTGGCGAAACCAAACTGTGCTCACCCAAGTCGTTGCTCCACTAGTCCAAATGATTAAGACCAGGTCCCGATGAGAGTGTTCCTGGCCCTGTGGCAAAGCTCTGAAGAAATATCCTCCTAACAAGATGATTGTTCATGCGAGACAAGTTGTGCCTGCTATGCCTTGTAGATGTCGAAACAGTCGAGCATTGTGGCCGAAACATAAATGGTTAAGAAAACTTATATTTCATGTGGAAGTACGAGCTTTAGTGGATTTTAAAAATTTCACCTTAAGGAACACACTTCCTTTGATAGGCAAAGTAGTTGACCCTCCGAAATGACCCAAAATTTGGTCACAATTGACAGATCGAGGTGCCGCCGCTACAACAGCGGGGTGGTACTAGAAAAAAGCGAGACATTTCAGTTAAACAGATCGCATTTTAAAAATTTTGCAAGACTTTGAGGAAAGAGAAATAACGACCTAAGGCTGCTTAGTGACATCACAAAAAAACCAACAATGTCTCACCAACGCAACTCACATCGATTCCAAATAATCCTGTAGCTAAGCAAACATCATCGCCACCTCACTTAGCAAACAAACTGCCAGACGAACATTCACAGAGCTTCCGATAGCGACAACTCCCCGCACATGCTCCTCGAAGTACGGACACTTCATCCGTTTACTCCTTCATCAGTGACCATCACTCAAAAATAAACAATTCAGAGGAAAATCTAACCGAATCTGAAAATCGAATCTATCTCAGAGATTCTGTTTATTCAAACTCCAGTCGAATGAAAACACACAAAATCCAATCCGCACGCAACCAAGGACACACGAGCAAGTGCACGAAATGGTTTCCCATCACCATCGCCATCCACCCCACCGGTCCTCCTTCAGACTGTTGCAGAATTTGTATTCGATGTAAACGATTGTGTTAAATCGAAGCAAAAGAATTACGAAGAAGGGAATCGAACCAACCGATGGCGCACATCCTACGCTCCGCCGCCGTCAAGTGTCCGTGTCTCTCCGGTACCGGCAGGGGAATTGAAATGAGCACAAAAAAAAAACAGAAACTCACAAAAGCATCTGAAAATCGAATCCACCCCGCGGCGGGAGTGAGTCCACCTGCATCACATCGCGCAGACAAGCACTCGTTCGCCGGTGAATAGTTTTTCCAGTTAAAGACACCACCCCAGCCCACCCCAACCACGGTGTCGGCATTCACAGGAATCTCGCTCTGCTCAGCACATCCTCCAGCCGAGAGGCGGATACGAATTTCTCCGCCCGCTTCCTTAATGTGATCAACGGGGTGGCGCCTCGCCCCCGTATCGTACCGTCCCCGTGCGCTCGGCTGGCATCCGAGTCCTTTAAGGAATAGAAAAATGAAACATCTAAAATATTTGGCAATAAATATCCTTTTCCGCACGTGTTTTACACGAAAATATTCATGCAACGTTCGCCGGCAATAAATACATTTGATTTGGATTGCAGCCAAGAGTTGGACGGATCTCCCCGCATGGCCCCCGGGGACGGGAGTGAAGCAGCACAGAATGTCCTGACGTACAATGGCTAATAGATGTACACTCGACCGTGGGAGAACTGACTGTGACCGTGGCTTGTATCGATGCTGCTTTGCGGAAAATGTTACGTATTCGCCATCGAATACCGAAGGTGCTTGCCGACAATATGGGCGATGGAAGATCCCTTGAGGGTGGCTTGTGTGTCTTGTATGGGGGGGGGGGGGGGGCTGGGCATGTTTTCAAATGATACACGACCATCGGGAATGAGTGAGGGCCGTGTGCGCGGATTTACTTGGTTCCTGCTGCTGCGGACTGGGAATGGTGGCGAGGGTGAAAGTTATTATTGGCTCGTGACAGTCATGTGGCACGTCGTGGGCACGTTCTGAGCACGTTTCGGCGTCTCTGTGCTACTATTGATTATTTGGAAAATCGTAATCGATGGGCTTTCAGTGAATTGGGGAAGGGGAGTGTGCTTGTGTGACATGTGATGAGGTTAAAGTTTGCTGCAAAATTAAAGGAGGAGAATTATTTCTTTCAGGATGTTCTGCTGACTGGTGCATTTGCTCGAAAAAGACTGTAGGGCATGAGGAATGCTAGAAATTGTGTCTGGGGGTGAGGTGACACGAAGAGAGCATTGTCAATGGGTTGAGGTATTGTAGAAACGAGTGATGAGGTGCAGGCTGAATTGGCATATGGACTGTTCATCACACGATTGACTACAACTGACAAACGATCAATTTTCTTCGGATTTCAAACGACATCTGCCCCAAATTTGATCTTGGATGCAGATTTCACCTCAAGGGAGCTCCTCTTAAAACATTTTTTTGATGCCAAAGAGGTGAGGATGTTGCCACTGAAAGTCAAATGTTCGATACTTGTTCACGGAACCACGTCTTTTGAGTACTTGGCCACACTATAGATACGTAAACAGTTTGTAAAGGCCTTTTCAAATTTCGTCATTCGAAGTCGGTAATAAACCCTAGGTCCCATCTACTCGTGAGCGAAATATAGTACACACAACACCTGTAGTTGCTTTGATCAACGGTGGCCTATAGCGCTATGATAATTGCATGTTTTAAAAAGACATCCTTCGGTTTGTATGACCCGCCCCAACAAGAAAGAGACATCTGGACGAATATTTCCTTAATAGCCTCAAAGGAAGAGACAATTGGCGGCAGGAAGCCTCTTAAACCCCTCCAGCCGTTCTAATTTGTTGGCCCTATCAACCGTCTAGCTTTCTTCCCTATTTCCGATATAAAAGGGGCTCATTGTTCTAATACATGTAATGACCTCAGGCTATTTTGCTCGAGGGAATGTGCCAACTAAACATAAGCGCCACCAAATATTTTGTGAAGAACAAGTGGAAGGGGTGAAGTATCTGCGGCTGCAGCGACAGCCAAGCTGTGCTTAAGGCCTTACTCAACCCTTTGACCACTTCCAAAATAGTCCAGGAATGCCCATCTTTCCTTAATATGGTCGGCAAACAGAATTCGCTAAGACTTGTCTTGTCTTTCCGGGGCATCACGAGATCACGGGAAACGAGATTGCCGATGAACCAGCTAGGCGTGGTTCAAAAGAGGTATTCGTTGGGCACGAACCCACCCTGGGACTGCTCGCTTTCTTGTTTAGGGCGTTCATCGACGGCGTGGTCTCCCAATAGCACATTCAGAGATGGCATGGCTCTCCAGAATGCAGACTCGCCAAGTGCGTTCTCCCGAACGTCAGCAAGAAATCCGCGGCTTTTCTGTTATCTCTAGACAGAAAAGAGCGCAGAAAACTTGTCGGCGTTCAAATGTGGCATTTTACCTTCGCTAAGCACCTAAGTCTGCTTGGGCTTTGTGATCACGCCCTTTGCGACCCCTGTGGAGAAAGTTCACCTTTTCTCGTATATGGTGGAGCTGAATAACAGAAGCGTCTGCTGATATTTCTTCGGAAAACCAGGAAACAAGAGTAAATGAAGGTTACTGCCTGGTAGTACTATGGACCCGTTTTGAGTCTTAGCGCTCCAGTGTCATCAGTTTAAGCGCTGCAACCCAACCCCCAACAAAAAAGAAAAAAAAAAGCAAACATAAACCTGTTCCATTCCCAATTATAAGCCATGCCTTAATTTTCATTCACTTTTTCACAATTTTTGTAAAATATTTCAACATGAAGGACATAATGAAAAAGTTGAACCTTAAGCACCTTAACAGCGTTCTTATTGTCCAGCGTTTCGATTTCAAGAAAGAAACATCCGCGGTGGACCTGGGCCTCAACGCACATGGCTCTCCAGCTGCCTCCAATTGCGCACTCCAAGTTGGTTGCGGTCCTTCTGCACTTATGTGCGCCATATCAGCCTAGGCCGTCTTTTGTTGCGTTGTCCCAATGGCTCGTTTTCATAGTCTGAGGACCTTAAAAATAAGTTGAGGGTACCTGCATCAAGTCGCTCCACCGTTTCTAAGTAAACAAAATCTAGCGCAGATGTATGGCCAAAGGACGTCTTCTTGGCGAAACGTGAAACAACATATTATAGTCGATTGAAAGAATATTCAATTTGTTTGAATGATTGCAAGAGAGAAAACCGACCACTGAGGGGGTAACTGCTCGTTGCGGTCACTAAAACAGCTGAGGTATAAGCAAGCCTATGGATGTCCATACGGAAGAAATGGGAGGGTTTTTGTGACGCAAGGCATAGTGTCGCTATACAAAGGAATCGTTACTTACGCACACGGTGAGTACATGAAGGAGGTGATCGTGCAGACACCACCACTTTGGCGGAAATAAAAATGTACATGTTAGCACAGCATGAGCGGATAGGATCATAGACACTATATGTGGATTCCAAAGAGTGTATGAGTTCGTGAGGAGAAATAGAGACCTCTTCGCCAAAGAGTGGATTGGGATGGGCTTGCGCCTCCTGGAGTTAAGCTTTTTACAGCGTCGATGAGATTGAAAAAGTTCTCCGTTCCTTATCGCTTGCTTGGTACCCTTTTTTAGCTCAGACAACTTAGACCACTGCTTCGAGTAAAGGGAACGCACTTCATTATGTCCCAAATTTTCATAGTTTTTCTCTAATTCGCATTATGCCTGCAATGGTACGAAGTAAAAATAATAATGAATGACACTACCACCCACAAGGGATCAGCACATAGCTTCTTCTCCAACTATTGGTGTTGATCTCTCATGAGTAGAGGAGACCTACCATTTTTTCCGACTCCAAAAGGAGAGATTTGGCAAGCTTTGCATAGACAATTTTGATTCTCTGAGTGTAGTCATAAGCTCGAAAGAGGTGGCGCCGTGAAGAAATTCGAGATTTGAGTTCGGGAATCAAACCATGGCCTTAGTTGTCATACATAGAATGATCCGGCTGAAATTTGCGGCACCTGTCTGCTATTTTGAAACTTAATTATGTTTCTCTCATAGAAACAGTTGTATTTCTGGCCAGAAAACCTTTTCACCGATTTGCGCAAATCACTTTTGAAGTGAATTGTTTTCGAAAATAGTTCGCCACAGACAAGGCCAGCTAGTAATGACTTGGCCCTAAATCCGGCCTATTTTGTGGATGCATAGGAAACTCCCCACTTAACTCCGAATATTTTTGACATGTAACTATGCACGCAGTGGTCACCGTAGCGTAGTGGGTATGTGCGTCAACCCACACGCCGGAAATCTAGGTTCGATTACCGAGCGGGACACCTCGCATTTTTCACGGTACTTCCTCTTTGAGCTGCTGACAACACTCAGAGAGTACCAGTTGTCTATGAAAAAGCTTCTCAAATCTCGCTGTTCAGTGTCCGTAGATCCCTTCTACTCATTAGAGAACAGTAGCATGCACAACGCGGGTAGTTGTTGTAGGAGCTAGATCCTGGTCGCTTGTGGACTGTAGTGCCACAAAATTATTATTCTTAACTTTACGTCTGTGGAATGGTGTTAGCCTGATAAAAGACAACACGTCTTCCCCTTGCCGAAGCCAGACACTTTAAAGCGATTCCATTAGAAGGTCTAGGTGTGACAGTACACGATCGAATTAAGTGCTTGGCCGTATGAAAGAGCCTCACAGTAGATAATTCCCTCTCAATCCCACCCAATACAGAACGAAGCCTTCCTGGAAGTCAATTCTGCCTTGGACATGGTTTGCCTCGGCTGATTGCCATTCGATCACGACCGGTTTTGCTCTTTTCCAGGCTTCAAACATTGCTGATGAACTTGGCAGAATTGGATGGTGTCTGGTCGTCTCTGGATTGAAACCCGCGATAGCATCACCTGCGTTGTTGATAAGCGCTTCAACTGATGACGCGGCTTTACTAGAGCAACACTGGAAGTGGTCTAATCCTTCACCAAAAAGCAAGACCACGCTTTAATATCATTTGTTAGAAATTTGTTTACTTTGTCATCTCTTGACTGTAGGCGACTTACTGGTGTACCATCGAGTTCCTTCATGCCCGCCAAGTACTTAGTGGAACTCTGTGTGAAGGCTGTAATGACAACGACGCCACTGCAGAGCCTTATCTCTAGCACAGTGTCATCTTCCTCTTCCCTTGAAAATTTTTATGGCTGATTGATGTGATGACGTGGTGGCTCCTTGTCATTGAGGCGCCTACTGGTGCCTTGCGGATGATCAATATATTGCAGCTTGTGAGGCTGAAGGGGGTGTTTAAGAAACTGTAAATATGAAGTACTCTAAAAGGAAAAAATACAGGATGTTTTGGCTTACAAGAAGAGTAGTCTGCAGCCAGATTGGGCAACTCAGGCACATTTGCACAATGTGATCTTTGTTGCCTTTAAGCGACTTCTTCCCTTCTTCTATATCCACGTCACATCAGAAAGGGATCGCAAGAAGGATTAAACATCTCTACTCCTGCGCCAAGATAAAGGAGCACCAAAAGCATACGCTTTGCACGGGAAGCCAAACATTTGGCCATTCTGCGGAAAACTGCAACAGACAGCCTCGTTGCTGTCAATGTGCAGATATGCACCTTCTGGCGTATTGTCCTTTAAATGTGCGGCAGGTTGAGGACAAAGCAAGCCTGATATGTGTTTAGTGTGCGAAAATGGGCTAAGGATACGCAAAAGTGGCATAGTCAAGACGCATGTCGAGAACACAGGCCACCCCTATTACACTCAAATGGCATCCGTTAGTAGAGCGACGGAACAGAGGGTCATATATAAAGTTGTCAAATATCCCCTTTCCTTCATTTTTGTCATTTGAAGTTTCCGGCTATGTACAAAGCGCTACAGAGCTCGTATCTGGCAATTCTATACATCATTTGAAAGGTCTTGACATAACCTATAAAACAACGCTATGCATGATTAGTCTGGATATTGCCTTTAACAATTATAGACGTGTAAACATGGAGTTCACTTACGCCGAAATTTGCGCTATTTTAAAGTTTTCCTTCGTTTAAGGCAAATCCGCTAGAGAAACGTTCCGTGAGATTAATGGGGTTTTGGGGGATGGTACTCTATTACTTCGAACCGCAGAGGAATGGTTTCGACAATTCCCATGGTGAAAAGGACACCATGGATAAGCCAGCCGGCGGAAGACCTGTGACGACGAATACCGATCGAATCATGGAAATCATCGAGTTGGACCGGAATGTGGCATCACGTGACATTGCCCAGGAGATGGGAGTTAGTCACCAAACCATTTTAAACTATATGCAGAAGGCTTGATGTTTGGGTGCCGCATAATTTGACCCATTTTTGAAGCGGATGGTGACTGACGACGAAAAATGGATCACATACGACAATATCAAGGGAAAACGGTCGTGCTTGAAGGCCGATGAATCGTCCCAAACAATGGCCAAATCGGAATTGACGGCCAGGAAGGTTTTGTTGTGTGTTTGGTGGGATTCGACTGTGAACAACTGGATCGCTTGAAGCAGGAGATCGACCAGAATCGTCCAGAATTCGCCAACAGGAAGGGTATAGTGCTCCACCGGGACAACGCCAGACCACACACTTCGTTGATGACTCGTCAGAAGCTACGGGAGTTCGGATGGGAGGTTTTACCGCATCCACCATATAGCCAGGACGCCAAGTGATTACCACCTGTTTCTGTCCATGGCGAACGCCCTTGGTGGTGTGAAGTTGACCTCAAAAGAGGCTGCTGAAAAGTGTCTGTCCGATTTCTTCGCAAATAAGGAGGGGGGCTTCTACGAGGGGGGTATTACCAAGTTGCCGTCTACATGGAAACAGATTATCGAACAAAACCGCGCATATTTGAACTAAATCCGATCACTGTAACGCGTTTTATGACGCATTGAATGAAGAGCAAAAAAGCGAAAGGGAGATATTTGACCTTATATAAGCCTCGTAAAGCTGTGGTCTCAATGAAGTCCCTGAAAAGAAGAAATATGAAGGCCCAGGTGGAACATTTCCAATCGTATACGAAATAGTCGAGTGAGCTTTTGTCTTTTGTCGTGACCCTCTGGTCCAGGTGTTATCCATATCTGTTGAGGTGGTTGAAGTACATCCTACAATTATCCAATTCCATGGTCCCCTCTCCACAAAAGGGACGGGGTTGCTTCATTGAAAGAGGCATAAGCTACAAGATCGTGGTGATTGCGGTGACGTTCGAAATTTTGTTTGCACTGAACTGGAAGTGACTGAGTGCATTTAGCTCCAAGATGGTGTATGTACCAGAATTCCATGTCAGAGCTCTGGACTTCATTTAGAAATCCTAGGGTTCTCTGTGAGAGGAACAATTGAGTGGCAGCCGATGACTAGAATGCTAGGCATGAGGAAGGGTGTAATCCTCTGCCAAATGCGAGAGGAAATTCACTCTTTGAGTGATGGACGCAGCACTCTATTCATATCTAGCAGGACTTGCCTTCCACCGATAGAGCGTCATTTCCCAGAAGTGAATCTTATCTGAATCTGATTGTGAGTGACAGACAACTGATGCTGTGAGATGTGGACAGACATTCTGGGGAACTGCTTCACAACGATGGAGAATCACTGTGGTCTTGCCGTAGTTATACAGTTCCCGAACGATGTGGTGGAACTAGAGGAATTCGTGGAAACGTACGCTTCTAATCACCACAAACCTCGATGGCCACGGAAATCTACATCCGAGTGACATG
The DNA here is from genome assembly GCA_944738645.1 of Eristalinus sepulchralis. Lineage (NCBI taxonomy): Eukaryota > Metazoa > Arthropoda > Insecta > Diptera > Syrphidae > Eristalinus > Eristalinus sepulchralis. Next base: position 11,159,486 of record OX122886.1, read on the forward strand.
ACACCATCCTCAAATAGAAATCTGACCAACAAAGTGGAACAAATTTTCATGAAATTCAACATCTTCATCTCCACTATCATGCATGTTCCAAAAATTCATTCAATTCCCAACTTAAGCCGCTCTACGACGACACCGATGCGAGAAAAAATTCAAACTCCATCCGAATGCACATCGAATCGATTCCGCATTTGCTCCATTCACTCGCTAAGCACTAGGAAATGAGACACTCAACGGTGTCTCCCATCAAAGTTCAATTGCAGTCAAAGGTCCTTCGCAGTCCGCACCTCCTCCGATGGGAATGCTCCTTTCAAAAATCGGCTTGAATAATATATTCAATTTCCCCTGGATTACCGTCTCAAGTGTAAGTACCAGTTAAATGGATTCAATTGACTGCCGCCCTCCACGACCTTCTCCTCAGGGACGTGGCAATGCGCTTTCTATCCTCCTTCTCCTTCTCGCATTCTCAACCCACTCTCAGCCCGAATGGAGCGGCAATTACTTTAAGAATTAAGAGATAAATCAAAAAATTCCATAAGTTACGTGACTTGATGCGAGCACCACTCGTCCCCTTCCAGACGCGCACACACACACACACATCCCGCGGAGCCCTCGGAGGGATGACAGCAGGAACGAAGTAATCCCGCCATCTGAAGGGATGCGGGGAGATTATAACAACACACACCCGCACTCGGAGACGCACGCACACTCGCAGCAACAAATCAAGTCTGGTATCTTGATGTGGCTCCTTGGGGAGGTGGGCGGCGGCAGCGGGAGCACACACTCGTCGTGTGCTCCGTGTGGGAGCAGCGAATTGAAACATCGCACCTAAGGAGGGCGGCTCGACTGGCTCGGTTCGCATTCCCATATGGGAAGTGCCTCCGGGACGACAAGGAGCAGAGGAGATTTATGTCCGTGCTATTATATCAGAGTGCGAGATAGGGCCGATAGACAGCCGAGGGAAGGGGCTGGCATGTATCTTGATCGAAACGAATTTGTGTCTTCACGAAGCAGCCGGCCGCCTCTGAAGGGTGTGTTCGGTATGAATGAAGTGAATGATTGAAGGCAGTCCTGCCTTGGGTGGGTTGCAGTGCAGTCTCTTTGGTTGAGGGGATGTGCGATCGATGTGGTCCGTGGGCGGTGGTTTGTGCTTTGAGTGGGTGCGGAGAGAAAGTTCACTTTTGTCGAACAGCATACACTTCTAGGCCAACTAGCCTGCTAATGACTTTCAATGCGATTGGCAATGTTAGGAGAAGGAGGCTTCAGTTCGAGGAACGAATGCAAAAAATACTTGATTGGGTTGGAGAAGTGAAACCCTCTTAGTGTACAAGCTTCTATCATCTGCTGCTTTCAACAAACTGAAACAAGGAATGCAGTTGAGTGCTTACATTCCGGCGTGAATGTGGGTACACGTCAACAAGCTCGATCTTCAGCTTGCTGGTGCCTTTTAACTGGTGTACGCTACTTAAGCCCTGCCTGGGGTGAAATGGGGTTTTGCTCCTCGACAATATTTTTTCGGGGGTCTACATTTGTTGTATGTCATCAACAATAGAGGCCTTTTTTTGCTTTCGGACAAGTTTTTCTCTTACACGGTCCAACTTTAAGGGTCTGAACAAGGAGCTGCTCTAGGGGCTGTTCAGGAGGTCCGCGAGAAATCTGGATGTTGACGTAGCCTGCTTATTGGTATTTGCTCTCACAAGGTAAAGAACTTGACCTTGGATGTTCAAGCCTATGCCCCGTGGACACTATTATGTCTCCGGCGGCATGGACCTTAAAAATCTGAATAAAAAGTGTTAGACAACTAGGTCATAAAGAGTGCATGGAAAATCCAGCTCCAGAATGAGGAGCCTTCTTATCCCGAGCAGTGAGGCACCGCAATATAGGACGCCCACAGAAACGTTGACGCAGGTAAAGAAGGAACTCTCTCAACTTGCATTACAAAATGTGAGGCTACTAGCTCAAAATCGTCTCAGCTGGGGAGGTTTAGTGGTAGGGGCCCTGGTCCCTCCCAGTCTGAAGCGCTTCAAGAAGAATTAACAGAAACATGAACAAATTTTGAACATACATCGGATATTTTCGCGAAAGAGCTTGGTGGGAGAAAGTGGTTGACAAGAGTCTTTATTTATTGCAAAGCCGAGGTAAGTTAAGATCTTGACTATTTCAACGTTTTTACATAACATGCTGACGCTCTTCTACGTCCATTCTTGATGACGGCATATACTTTGTTTTTTCCTCGTTTCTAGCCAGGCCAAATTAAGCCGCATCCGTTTCACGGTGCTTGGTCAGGATTGATGGGTCCTTTGCTACACTACCGCAAACAATCTAAGTAAGCCGAGTTAAGAGACCGCGATTGCTGAAATTTGCGATTCGGTCGATTGTCTTCTTCTTTTAATGGGGCTACAGTCCGAGGTGGACCTGGGCCTCAATCCACATGCCTCTCCAGCCATCACTTTCTCTCGCCAACTGACTCCAGTTGGGCACTCCACGTTGGTTAAGGTCCTTCTCCACTCGTGTGCGACATCTCAACCTATACCGCCTATAGTTGTGTTGTCCCAACAGATCGGATTTGAAAACTTTTCGGGCCGGAGCAATAGTTTAGCCATCTTAAGCGTTGTGTCCGAAAACGCTTGAGCAGTCGCATGTCGCCGTACAGCCTATAAACTTCGTCGTTCAGTCTTCTCCTCCAGATGAAATCAACGCAAGCAAGACCAAAAATTGCACGCAGAACTTTTCTTTCAAAACGAGAAAAGGCTTCCCTCTTTCATTGTAGTAACGTCCAAGATTTCACACAATAAGAAAGGACACTGGAATAATCAAGCTGTTGTACAAAGCGAGCTTAGTTCTTCGAGAGAAGGCCTTATCACTTAATTGCCTCTTGAGACCAAGGAAACAGTACTGAACTTGTTGCCCATATTTACCGCCGAGCCGAGGTGGCTACCTTGACTACCTTGAAGTTTCTGCTGCCTAGTGTGACGCTCTGTCCGAGACGTCGATGTTGTGTGTCCTTCCTTCATGTTAGCATATACTTCGTTTTTCCCTCATTTACCACCAGACCCATTTTAGCCGCTTCTGCTTCAATGCCAGCAGACACCTCATTCATTGTATTCATCCAATCCTGTACATGTCGTCGGCGTAAGCTAGCAATAGAACTGACTTTTTGAAGATCGTGCCTCTGGTGTTGACTTGTGAGTTACGCACGATCTTCTCAAGGATGATGTTAAAGAAGTCACATGACAGTCCGTCGCCTTGTCTAAGACCTCTTTTGACATTGAAGGTCTCGGTGAGTTCGTTCCCGACCTTGACAGAGCAACGAGAGTTCTCCATCTTCATCCTACACAATCTGACGAGTTTGATAGAAATGCCAAAACTAGACATGGCACTGTATAGCTCGTCCCTGTGCACGCAATCATATCCGGCCTTAAAATCGAGGAATAGGTGGTGAGTGTCAATTTGTACATCTTGGGACTTTTCCAGGATCTGCGAAAATTTGGTCGGTGGTGAACTTTCCTGCACCTATCAGGTTGTTGACGAATGGTTTCACTAGGCGATATTAAGGAGACTAATTCCTGGGTAGCTGGGGTAGTTGTGCCGCTTCGTCGACTCTAAGATTTCATTTTTTAGGCACGCTTTCCCCGATCACATCTAATTAATGATCTGGTGCATGAGCCCATCCAGATTATCTCCAACTCCCCAACGGACCGTTCGTTCGCTCCAGTCACATTCTTGTCCTCGTTTAGATCGGGAACTGAATTCCTGCCAATCGTCATCCAGATTGAGTGGATCAGTCTATTCCGTTTGTCATGGACATTTCTGAATTTTCGCCGTAGCAAAGAGCTGTTGGCATTTAATTCAGAAGTGGGATGAGTCTACCATCCAACACTGAAGAGTAGGTCCTTCCGAAATTAAGGAAAGTTCATATTGCATTGGAACTTCAATCGATCTGTGAGGTCTAGTCTTCAAAAGGACATTCATCTCAGAGTCATTTTCATTTATCAATTTCGGGGTGTAAGGACAAAATTGTAGATTCCGCTGTATCGCTATGAGCTTCACAGAATCATATCACTGACTCTTGCTTGTCACCTGTAAAGGTCTTCGGCACAAGTGGCTCCCAACGAGGATCCACATGATCTACGTCTACGAGCTTCCAATGGAATTTCAATTTCTTGATGTCTTGACCAACAATCGATGTTTTGTTGTCGTTGTCGGAAACTATAGATCTGGTGTTATTTTGCTCGCGCACTCCCTCCCTGTCTTTCCCCAACCAATCTATCCAGACAGTTCCGAGTTGCAACCATCCCACTATCTCCGACTTCCGATTTATCCTGAAATCTGTTTTCAATGCGAATCCATTCGTCATCAGCGCCAGTTGACTCAACGTGGCATTCGCTTTCATCGCCTTCATCCGGAAACGAACATACGCCGCACATACTGGACACTGGCGATCGACTATACTTAGCAGTACCCAACATGGTTGGGTGTAAACATGCAGCTGAATCAAAGACGAATTGGCCAAAGTCTTAAGCGGGTAAGTGTATAAGACGACCGCGACGACGAAGATGTAGAGATGATGGAGACGGAAAAAAGTGAAAATGTTTGACAGACGTGCTTGACAGACCTGTTTGACGAACATTCTCCCTTGGAGGTCTCTCGTCTTCTATAATGGACGTTCCTCTTTGACGGACATCCTCTTTTGCCTTCTTTTGCAGACACAACTGGAAAAAAAACCTTGTCCAGGATCCACTGTAGTCACTGCTCAAGTGGAAATTTCCCCTGAAAGCAACTCTGCTCAGCAGCTTCGTCAGTGTCTGTGGATGAGCTGCTGATCCAGCTGCACATACCATCAGACTGTATTGACTGAAGAACCGTGTTTTTTACTGTTTTCCCGGGACTGTGTGCGGATAATGACGAGTGCGAGACAATGTGTGTCACTGAGCAGATAGTCGAACGCCATCAGTTCCCACTCATTTAATGTCACTGATGGCTTATCATTCCAGCAATCGGATTGTGAGTGAATCACTTTTGGACAGAATCGTGGGTGGCGGGGAGATGCAAACAGCGCAACGACTGATGGACATTTGAGAGGATTTCAGAGGTCGTTGCACCCTACCCGCCATCAGTGAATAATCTATTGATTTTTTTGACGTCCATTCAGTCAATAGCATCTGCGTCATCCCTGATCTCAGGGCCGTGCTTAGACAAACCGGATCGGAGGTCATTGTCCACTTAAATTGCAATTTTCTCATCACATTGTTTCGTGCGGTGACGGCGTTAATATAAATTTGCCGGCTCCCCCGCGGACATTGCCGGGCGCCAGTGTGTTGCATGTTTCATCAGACGCCCGGCAGCCGACCCCGGCTACACAGTGCAGCACGAAATTAGCTGTGCGTCCAGTCCGAGCGTTGCGCACACCATGCGTTCGCCCTCAATGCAGGTGGCTATCGCTTATAATTTAATGAGCTCACGCCCGACCCGGCCGGAGGCCAGTGCAAAGCCCATCTTTGCTTCGAGCCTGGCCTGTGTCTGTGCAACCCAAGGTGGAATGTAAATTTCGCATTACACATCACTGCCACATCTGGACACGCAGCCACACACACACACTCACACACCCCGGCCGGGGATGAAGGAGACCGACCATGTCGGCCGGCGATGATGCCAAATAATGAGGACGGTACAGATGTTCTGTTTATACGGAATTATGTGATGAATTCAATTGCAGCCGACGCAGCAGGACGTGTGCTGTAAAACGGCTTAATTCCTGGTTCTTCCTTCGGAGCGAAACACCGTCACCGCTCACACACCGCACACAGGGTGGTGGCGTTGACCCGGTCCATATGGCGTGCGCTTGTCGAGGGCTTATATTCGAAAATATTCCTGTCGTCTCCCAAAGGACACAGGCGGACACACTGACCAACACACACAGGACTTGGATGAATGGTCCCATTTGATTGCATCAAATTACAAATATATTCGCTCCAGTGAACTTGAAAATGGCACAACAGCATGTTTAGATTTCGAAAATAATATCTTAAGCCCCCCCCCCCCACCCTCAGCAACCCCTTCCACTGTGTGATAGTTTGTTGATATTCAACTACATCATTAGGTTTCAATGTGCGGAACTCATAGCTTGCTGATAGGCACACATTCAAATTTATCTGCCCGAAGGCTTAGAGCTTACGCCGTCACTGGAGCGGGGCAGAGGCAGATGTTAATTTTGGGAGATATCCTGCGGATCCGATGTGCTTAGGGGCGGATGGAATTTATCATGTGGATACTTTTGTGAAGGGCATCTGGCAGGGTTCGGGCTGGCAATCCAATGCACTTTGGTTTCCTTTTGAATGGCCTGAGTGGCGAGAGTGCCAAGAAGATGCTTCGCCTTCGCTTCATTGCATTGGAAAGATGTCCAGCAGCAATGGAGTGTGAATTCAATGAAATGCACGATTTTTACGATCTCCTTCAGTGGATACTTTGCGTCCTTTGTTCGATTATTCGCTTTGAATGGAGATATTGTGGGGCTTTATGCAGACGAAAGACGATGGAAGGCTCATCGCTCGTGCAATTGGCAGTGAGAGCTGTCAATTTGTCGATGAGAACGTAGTTAGCAGAGATTTAAGGAATATTTGGAGCACATTTGTTTCAGAGAACTGGTGTAGGATGAGAACAGTTTCATTCATGCAATAGGTAGGGACGCGAGCAATTTTGAATGAACAAATGAATATTGAATATAGTTCCTGTAATGACGTGAGACCAAGGGAAAACTGGTTCAAATCCAAGTCCAAGTCCAAGTCCAAGTCCAAGTCCAAGTCCAAGTCCAAGTCCAAGTCCAAGTCCAAGTCCCAAGTCCAAGTCCAAGTCCAAGTCCAAGTCCAAGTCCAAGTCCAAGTCCAAGTCCAAGTCCAAGTCCAAGTCCAAGTCCAAGTCCAAGTCCAGTCCAAGTCCCAAGTCCAAGTCCAAGTCCAAGTCCAAGTCCAAGTCCAAGTCCAAGTCCAAGTCCAAGTCCAAGTCCAAGTCAAGTCCAAGTCCAAGTCCAAGTCCAAGTCCAAGTCCAAGTCCAAGTCCCAAGTCCAAGTCAAGTCCAAGTCCAAGTCCAAGTCAAGTCCAAGTCCAAGTCCAAGTCCAAGTCCAAGTCCAAGTCAAGTCCAAGTCCAAGTCCAAGTCCAAGTCCAAGTCCAAGTCCAAGTCCAAGTCCAAGTCCAAGTCCAAGTCCCAAGTCCAAGTCCAAGTCCAAGTCAAGTAGCAAGTATTTTCGTTCTCACTGGGTGGGATCAAGTCCTGGAGGGAAGAGGATTCCTCAGCGCTGATAGCTTCTGTGACCTTAAGTGCCCCAAGTCTGCCTGTTGGGTCCAAACTTTTGCGACATTCCAGCGGTCCGTTAGGGCCATCTGACGTCCTCTCATCCATCATTGCCGACTTCTCCAGCTTTCCGCGCTCTTTGTACAGGGAGTAGAAACCTCCCTTTGACTGAAATTAGGCATTTCCACCCCCAGCAGGAGGCAGGAACTAGTTTCCCCGTGGTCGTTACAAGTGTCGCAGTCGAATCGAAACGAATGGCAGGCAAATGGCCACCACCTCCACTCAGCCGCCGACTCACTGATTCGTCCTTAAGTCCTAATTAATGCAAATTAAATCACAGCCCGCTTAGACGACCACAGGCACGGCTGCGACCACCCTTCGTGTAATTAAACCATAAACCAGATTATTTTTCTGCGTTAAGATTCGGCCGGGATAAGAATCCACTGCGGCTCCTTCCGCTCCAAATCAGCCGGCGCCAAATGGCGAAACATCTCGTCTCGCTTGTTAGCCCGCCGTGATAGGCGGTGAGGAGGGGGCCCACCCACGCTTAAGTGCCCCGCGCACTTAATTACCAGTTAATTAACCGAAAAGAAAATTAGGTTCCATTTGAGACGTCCTGTATAGCGGGACCACACAATAAATGACTTTTATCCGACAAATTACTGGCGGCGCTGGCAGAGGGGCCTGCCGCACACCGTCAGTGAAGAGCCAATAAACGAGGACGACAACAACAGCAGAGGCAACCGTACGAATTTGCCAAGTGTCCACCCCTCCGGCGGTATTGCATCGCCACGAATTGGGTATAAAATGTCCCACGGGACATGCAGGCCCCGCTCCCTCACAGTGGGCAGGACGAATGTGCTCTCCGTATGCCCGGCATGTCCTCTTTACCTATTTAATAACATTTGGACAGCAATTCTATTAAAGTCGCTATCGAGAAGAAATAATAATACCAAGACCTAGATGGCATCAGTGGTGGGGGGGGGGGCGAAGTAGAGGGGGAGGAAGACTACGTGACACTCTATACACTGGATGATCCTTGGGTGCGGCTGTAGGAGGTGGTCCTTGGACTTAATTCGATTCGCCATCGAATGACGGCATGTACTTGCCGCACCACGGGCACAGTCTCCGAGTTCCCTTCGACCTTGATTGTTATGATCTTGTCATTGATATTCTGAGGCAACCATTACGGACGTAATTTGTACTGGAGATGGCCGAATGGGCGAAAGGCTATGAATGGAATATTAAGTTGGATCGGAATGTCTCCGCCGGGAGTTGATGCCTGAATCTGGGTATGTGGTTTGTCAGGGAACGAGCACAGACGTTTGTCTCTGTGCGGTGAGTCATTTCTGAAATTGCTTTCATTCAGTCGGAAGATCGCTTTCAATCTGAAGATGAGATGTTTTCTTGGTTTGATTTCGTTTACTGTTGGGCTGCATTGTCCTGGGGTTTCTCATGCGTCATCATCCCCCAACCACCATCTTTGGTTACTCATTGCTCTTCGTTCAATGCTTTCCATTGGTCGTTGGTGTGTTGTCAATCTTCGTTCATAGTTCATCATTCATCAATCATTCGTCATTTGTCCTTCATCATTCTTTTCTCGTTGTTCTTCAATCAACACTTTTCATTGCTTTTCGGTGCGTTGTCATTCGACATTCATTCTTTATCATTCATCATTCGTCATTCATCATTCATTCATCATTTTTCCTTCATAATTTTCCCACTTACTGTTTATCGTTTAACACTTTTCATTGCTCTTCGGTGGGTTGTCATTCGCCGTTCAAAGTTTTTCATTCATCATTCGTCACTTATCATCATCATTTATCATTTGATCTTCTTCATTTTCCACACGGCTGTTCTTCGTGCATTGTCATTTATACTCGCATCATTCATCATTCATCAGTTATCCTCCGTCATACTTTGCACTTTGTAAAGCCGTTGACGTTCATGTAAGCACCCCCAAATTGTGTCCCAAAAAGTGAAGAAGGTAACTTCCCAATCATGACATGAAACTGAACACCGTCACCGGTGCGACATCCACCTCCTCATCATTCATTCCCTCGAATTTCTTACGGAGTCCCACATGGTTCCATTCTTTGGCCAGGGTTTTGTTTTTATTTCGCGTCCTCTCGCCAGGCTGGGCTGCGGGGTTGTAGAGGAAAGAGAGAGCTCCTGCCAACTTGTACATCCAACTTCACGTGGCTCGCCTCCGTCCACAAAATATTGGCTTCGAAATTAATTTAAAGTTTCCGGAGTAATTTTTTTCTTCGTCCATTTTTCATCATCAGTCCACCGAGTGTAGGTCTCCGCCCGCACACATGCTCCAGTGGGGCGTGCTGTGCACTCACTGGCCCTCTCTTTGACGGCAGAAATACCTTGAAATGAAAACAGCGAGCTGACGAGCGACGGGTTGCATAGGAACTTAAATATTAAATGCATGCCGTTGTGAGTTTAGAATTTCATCATTCTTCGGCTGCAGCAGAGATACACACGACGAGCGGCGGTCGGTGGTCACGTGAGCGGTGGCGGCCGGCCTCTATGGACCTTCGTTTCAAAATGTGAAAATTTAAATTCATGTCTAGCTGGAACTAGTTGCTCTGAAAGTTCGCCGGTTTTTTCCAGCTGGGGATAGTTTGAGGCAGTGGCGCAGCAACTTTGTCTGAATTGGACTGTGATTGAGCAG
>OX122886.1:11169655-11659049 GCA_944738645.1 Eristalinus sepulchralis
CACGCCGCGCTCTCCGTTGTACGTGGATTGAGTTCGAAATGATGTGTCACACAGTGCTTCGTTTTTGTTGGGTTCGCCCTTTTTATGCTTCACTGTTTGGTGGAAAGGTTGAGAGTGGAAGTCTTTACAAGAGATTTCCTAAAGTCACCTATGCCGGGGCGCAGAGGCCTTGATTGAAGTTACGGGTGGTTGGGGGCAGTGTGGTGTGGGATAGGCGGATGACAAGTGAACTGTGTCACATGTGCGGCAAATTGACTGTTTATCTGGACTGCTGAGAAGGGACGAGGATGGGCGAATGAGGATGAAGGGACGGAGGATGTAGAGTTGGGGTAGATGTGGGACTAGTGCCAGCAGATACACTTGAAGAAGATGACTGTGATGCATTTTTAACTAATCACTGGCGGTTGATGGGTCGATTAGACTGGATTGGGATGTCATAAGAGACATTGTCACAAGAAACTGGAGAACTGTTGAGTCCTGAGACTGCCCTTTAGAACATTTTTTCTTTGATGGGCTCAAGTCTGCGGTAATTTTCCGATGATACTAGCAGCCCAAGCTGCCAGCATGCAGGACTCGCAAACCGGGATAATCGATTACGGCCTAAGAACTAATCCACACCCCGCACACTTAAACCACTCTCCTCGCTGCCACTATGTATTACGTCGCGGGGTTGCTTAGGGACTTACGCTCCGCTCTAGAGGGAAGCCCTTTATGCTTCAGCCTGTCTATTTTTTAAATGGACCTTCACAATGAATTCCATCAAGTAAGGGAACATATTATCGGCGCTTGATAAGTTTACCGCCTGCCTCCCCTGTGCAAAACGGCTGCAGTGAAGAATTGCGAGCTCTGGGTACTCCTTGACGTTTGGACGGCGTGCAGATATGTTTGATGGCTGCCGTGTCCAGACAGGAACTGTCTGAGTTGGTAGTAGCACTTCCCTGTGGATCTTCATATCCAGGTCTCGATGACGGGGATGAAAACATGCGGCCACCTACCTTTTGTGGAGGCGTCCCATCTGGCTTCCAACATTGCTATGCCGCTCGTTCTTCTCCCCTGCCGTTTATTATTTTGGCTTGGTGCCTGTCTGCGGTTCTTCAGTGGTACACCTTCGTAAGCTCTTCTGCAAGAATGTCTATGGGTACGATGAAGAACGCCGCCTCATCAGAAATGGTGTTAAAACCACTGATAGTTCGTATTGCGCAGATTCTGTTCGCCGACGTTATCATCCGTTTTAGTCGTCGTGACGTGATCTTGCCCACATCGGAGCTGCATACAGGAAAACTGGGCTGACATACGTGAGAGTAAGATTCTGTGTGCATACCAGGGTCCAACAATATTTAGAGGGATACGAGAGAGTGCTCCTTGTAGAAGTGATGCCATCCTCCTGGCATGCTTTACGTGTGCTCAGAAGGGGAGCCTGTTGTCCAACATATGTAACTCCTGGAAACTTCGCGCACTCCTTGGACCTAATTTTCTGGTCTCCAACTACAAACTTGGAATATTCCACCTTCTTGCGATTAGTGATTAGCACCGCCTCCTTTTTGTGTGCCACAAGTTCCAGAGCGGCATTTTGAGCCACCCTTTAACATTTGAGCTCGCTGCATTCGTAGCAGCCTCTAAGTCCTCTATGTGCTTTGCCACAGTGACGATAGCGATATCGGCAGCTAAGCCGAATATTTCCACTTCATCTGGAAGCGCTAGTCGTATAACGCCATCATTTACTATATTTCACAGTAGAGGTCCGAAGACAGATCCCTGCGGAGCTGACGCCATCGTCGGTCTTAAACATAAATATTCTGTTCGTTCGCTTATCTTCATCAGATAAGCGGGTGTGCCTATAGCGATAGGAGACGTGCTTGAGTTAAAAGGATTTTTAACATCTAGTGCAACTACTGCACATCACCTTCATGTCCTCCTCTCCATATCTTTTCTTGGATACCATCCACGCCCTGGTTTACTCCAGCTGCTATTACATCCAGCGTTGATCGACCCTTTCCTATGTTGGTGTGGTGATGGTGCACCTTTGAAGATGTCAACACAGGGCAGTCAGTAACTAGTGTATCTAATTGCCCTTCAGAGGTAGTTGGTTGGTAACGTCAGTGGATCGGGTGGAGATACCTCACAGCTTGAAACACCTTAGGTCTGGAACCTAGTACTAGAAGTTGCCAGTATAATTTTGCTCCGTCAGTGTACTAGACTAGAAGGCTTCGGCCTATAGTGAGAACACCAGTCAGTTCGATCCAATCTTTCGACCCCGAACAGAAAGCCTTCATTCGTTCCCAAGCCATGAGCATATCTTTGCTAGTGTCGTTAAACCCAGCCTTTCGGTGGCTTCTTGACTGCTTTTCCACTCTGTTTGTATTTAAACTACAGACAGCTTCGACTTAACTGAAAATTTCAGGGAGACTCTACTTTGTAAGTTCCTAGAGATCTGTTCCTACAACAGATCAGTCGAACTGCTCTGTCTCGTCTTCGTTGCTCTCCTGACCTTGGCTACTGCGAGGAATGACTTGATAGTATCCCATCGGACCGTTGGGATATTGAGGACGCTCGAGGAGTGTCTGATGTCAGTCGCAAAGTGATCAATTTAGGTGATGGTTAACTCGTCAGAAAACTACAACTTTTGGACGCTCGGATGTTGGAACCTCATCCGAACAACATGGAGGTTCCCCTCCAAGACAAGGTCCACCAGCCAGAGCCAGTTTCCTGGTAGATTGTTGTGCCGGCTGATGACTCTGCTTGGATGAACATTGAAATCTTCTAAGATGACCCTGGTGTTGTAGCTGTGTTCTTGTAAATCGTAGAAGCCATCGTAGCTTTCGTGGTGGCCGTGGCGTCTTGGGTAAGTGCGTCGACTTACACGCAGAAGGGTTAGGTTCGATTCCCGGACAAGACACCTCGCAATTTTTCACGGCACCACCTCTTTTGAGTTGCTGCTTAACTCAAAGAGTATCAATTGTTCATGAAAACTTTCTCAAATCTCGCCGTTCGGAGGGGGCAGACAATTGTAGGTCCCCTGTACTTCTTAAATCTCACCGTTCGATCAAGTCGGCTAAAATCTGTTGATCCTTTCTACTTGTGAAAGAACAGTGGCACGCACAATACGAGTGGTTGTTATGGAAGCTAGGCCCTGATCCCTTGTGGGCCGTAGTGCCACTCAATTATTATTATTATCGTAGCTTTCATCATTTTCTGTCCGGGGCTAGACAGAGATGAGGCTGGTGTTCCTGATGATGATGTGAGTTGTCTTGAAGTGGCATTTGGCCACAGTCTGTCTCGAAAAAGTGTTTCCCTCTGTGACAATCGGTGTCTTCTTCCATTTTTCTTTTGCCTGGGACAGCGGTAATATCTGCTTCGTAGTAGTCTAAGACCTCCGTAAGTACTCTGCCTGTCTTTGATTTGTCAGAACCTCAAGTTGTCCTTGCAAAAATAACAATGGTTGTCTTTTATTCGTTGGGGGGGTTTTGCAAGATTTATTCGTCTCCACCTAAGGATTGTGGTCGGCGTTGAATTGAAGAATTTTTTACGTTGTAAGGAAGTTAACCCAACGCACAACTTAGAACGCGTACATCTTCTTCCTCTTCTCCTTTCCATTGCACTTACAGTCCGGGGTGGACCTGGGCCTGAACTAACATGCCTCTCCAGCCAGCACGATCTCTCGCCAGCTGCCTCCAGTTGCGCACTCCAAGTTGGTTGAGGTCCCCCTTCACTTGTGTTCGTCATCCCAATGGCTCGGATTAGAAGACTTTTCTGAACGAAACGCTGGCGTACATTCGCTCTTCATAACCTAGGCTTCTTAAGCTTTGTATTCAGTCGCATGCCGCCTTACAGCCTATACAGTTCGTTATTGAATCTTCTCCTCCAGATGCCTACGGGTTTCCTCATCTGCTTTAAGTAGCGTCCAACGGATGCGTAAGACACTTTATTTAAGCCCACAGTGGGTTATTGTAATGGCTGTTCAGAGAACGAAACCAAGACCTTCGAGATGAACTTAAGTATCGGTTCAGCCAGAATCCCATGAAGGTATCCACGTGAAACTTTGAGATGAAGGAGGGTTTAAGCACACCTGATTTGTGCGCTCACAGGGATAGTGAGTACTATCAACGACTTGATGGAGGATAAGGAACGGTCGCATGTCCAGAAAGCAAAGATCCGTTGAACTAGTGCGGGCTTAGCCAGATCGGGCTAATAGACGACAATGATAGATTTTCGAACCCTCTCCTCCTTTGGGAAAGAGAAAAAGAACCGACCCTAGCAGTGGGAACAAAATTTGCACTCAATGACTGAAAGAAGAATGCCTGGCAGCGGATAGGCTGCACTAGTTCGGACTCAGACCATCCACAACTGGCCTGGTGGAGTAAGTTAGTGAGTAAAGTAGAATTTCGAAGATAACAGAAACAAGAAAAAAATGAGGAAAGACAAAAATCTGTCATCTCAACGCACAACGCCCGATGAACATAGTACACCGAGGTCTCAAGAACATGGATAACCCGAAATGAGTCATCTTATGACGCCCTATTTTAAACTGAGTAAAGCTCTTAGACGGAGGGGACAATTTGTGGCATCATGTCAGTCGCTGAAACCTACCCAATCTGCCAATTTGACGAACAACTTTTTGGATCCAACAGTAGTGCAAATGGTACAACAACAACTTGCAACTTTCGATCAAAATTGTTATGTCTGCATTGATAGAAAGCGGCTTCGAGGAAATAATATTCAAATAAACGCTTGAACACGTTGGTTTATGGACAGTTCCCTTGACGAATATCCAGATATGCTCATTCCAACAGTGCATCTCCTCACTGCACCACATGCTGTCAAAACCAATAAAAACCCTCTCCCAACTTCCAATCCCTCCACCCCAGCTCCCCTTTGTGTCTCCAACATCCGCTTTTTTCGAAGGAAACGGCATTAAAAACGCCTGTCAATACACCTCCCCACCCCCACTCACATTATCAGCTCTTACCAACAGATCAAACAGAGAAAACCCTTAGCTACTCATTCAACCATTTTGCGTCTTAATTACTATCTTCAGAGCGTCATCACTCCCCGGCGACTTCTCAAACTCGCAAGCCTCCTTTTTACGACTTAACTTTTCAATTAAACCACTCACCACCCACCCGAGCCCAGTTGCCATCGCCCACAACCCGGGTCTCATTTTAAAATTCCATTCACACTATCCACTCGAAGATTCGAAGGTAATTCACTTCGCCTCCGAAACCTTTTAAAATTCTCCGCCAGACTCGCGCGGCAATCCTCAAAATGCTAATCACTCAATTATTCGCCAGTAACGGAGCCCAAGATTCCCAAATTCCGACCGAAACTCCTTGGGAGCTACCTGTTTCCAGACACACACACCCCCGCCACTCAGTGGCGCAGGCACATTTCCATACACCAGGCGGGCGGCAGGCAGGCAAAAAAAAAAAGGACGAACCCAAATTAAGAGACTCAGCTGGAACTACCCTTGCCGTGGTCATATTTAAAGAGGGCTCAGCAGACAGTTCACATCCTTCTGCTAAATGGCTGTTGGGGTGGGAGGGTGGGAGGGGGAGGGATTTATTTTCATTTTTTCCAGGGCCTCCCGCTGCAGAGCTTCCTGGAATGAATATGTTCTCGAACTAATTAGCAATATGAACCGTGTTCCTCTCATCGACTCTTCCGTGCGTCGTCAGCAGCAGCGGCGGTAAATGTACGTCCTTGATGGCAGCACTGGCGAAGGCGTCACTCCCCCAGCACGACGCCATCCACCCCAAGGAGACCGAGACTGTTAAATGAGCTCACAAATGAAGCGACATGCTACAACATATGTACCATCCACTGAAACGCATACGTGCACACATTACGGTGAGTAATGCGTGTCGGTGAGTGCGGCGTGTGTGTTTCCTGGTATCTATGGCCCAGCCGAAGCCTAATGAATTATTCATGGGAAAGTCTTAAAGTCAAAGTGTGAACGTAGGAATTATGCGCCAAAGGAGCTGAATGGGTTTTTGCGGGACAGGGGGGGTGAAGATGAAGTGGATGGAGTCCTGTTTGGCATGTGCGGTAGTTGGAAATTTCACGTGCGGTCGTTCGGCGGGGGAGGGGCGCACTTGCTGAGACGAATGGCTAATGTACCCTTAAATGGGATAATTCAAAATTATTCAACTACGGTTAAAGGTAATTGCGTGCGCTTAAAATTTCTCATTCGCTGCCGTATCAACAAAGTGTGTCGCGGTTCGCTTACATTATGCTAATCACTGGGACGGTTACCTGGGATGGCAATGTGAACGGCGTGACATTCAGTTCGGAGGAAATGGCGAAAAGGAACGGCGTTTCAAATTCCTATGAACTAGCGTAGGTTTAAGGACTGTTCTGTGAACAAGACTACGCATCAGAGAAAATTATTCCTAATGGGATAACTGCAACTTTTGCTTAAGAAGGTGTTCTGTGACAATTTCTAGGTGATGTTCGAACCTTATGAAAGAGCTAAGAATTGACAATGGCTGGGGGCACTCGAAGAAACTTCTAATCACAAAAGAAGGCAACTGTCGTGTGCCTAGATTGACAAAATACTTCGCTCAAAGAACTGTTCATCAGAAGAGACTGTCATCGACTCAAATAAAATTTCTAAAATCTGAGTACTCTCTGGCGTCGATCCAAGCATTGAGGCGTTCTTTGATGTCTTCAAAAGATTTGAACCGATGACCCCCTTAATCGCTTTGCCTCCATCGAAAAAGTCAGTTGTCGGAAGGAGCAAGATCTTGAGAATACTGAGGGTGAGGGAGGACCTTTATGCATTTCCTTGTATTTTTTGACCGCTACAGCCACATGGAGCCGAATGTTATCAAGTTGAAAAATCACTCTGCCATGTCTTTCGTTCCTTTCTGGCCATTTTTTGCACACTGCACTGCTCAAACGCATGGATAAATTTTCCCATCAATGGTTTTGCCTGATTTTAGCAGCTCATAGTACACCACACCACACACTTGCCAAGAAGGCATCAAAGAAGCTGCCGCTGATGTGCTGGGTTTCACGTCATCACCCAGAAGCAACCCATGGCTTGACGACGAGTGCAGGCAGGCACATGCAGATAAACAGAAGGCCTACCTGGCAACGCTGCATCGGACAACGAGAGCTGTTCGTAAGCTCTACGAGCAGAAAAGAAGGGAAGAGAACCGGCTTCTCAGAAGGAAAAAGAAAGAGCACGATAAGTGCGCGGTCGAAGAGATCGAAGAGGCAGGAATGAAGTCCAAAAGTTTTACCGAAAGGTGAAACAGCTATCCGGTGGATATAGGGTTCGGACCAAAGCCTGCCGGGACCAAAACGGCAACCTCGTAGTAGAGTCGCAATCGATGCTGAGAATCTGGAAAAATCATTTCTGCAGACTTTAAAACGGCGATGACAGCTCAAATCCCGCTGTTAGGCAGAATGTTCCACTCAATTGGGACGATGATACGCAAGAATTCCGTCCCCCCGAGTTAGACGAGGTCAAGATGGCAATATCGCTGGTTGGGCGCATGCACCAGCTCATCTGTAAGGTTAGGTCGGAGGAAAGCATCCCTTATGAGTTGAATCTCAGCGTGTGTCCGGTCCACAAGAAAGGAGACCCCTTCTACTAAGACAAATATCTAGAGATCAGTCTCCTTAACATCGCGTACAAGATCCTCTCTAGCGTACTGTGTGAACGCCTGAAACTATTCGTCAACAACCTGATAGGTCCTTATCAGTGTGGTTTCAGGCCAGGGAAGTCCACCATCGACCAAATCTTCACACTACGGCAGGTCCTGGAAAAGACCCAAGAAGTGCAAATCGACACTCACCAAATATTCGTCGATTTCAAGGCCGCACATGACAGTGTGCATAGGGACGAGCTGTACAGTGCCATGTCTAGTTTTGGCATTCCTACCATACTCGTCAGATTGTGTAGGATGACGATGGAAGGTCGGGAGCGAACTCACCGAGACCTACAGTGTTGCAAAGGGTCTTAGACAAGGCAACGCTGTGGCATATGACTTCTTAAACATCACTCTTGAGAAGATCGTGCTTAACTCACAAGTTAACGCAAGAGGCATGATCTTCACTTTTGAAGATCAATTGCTAGCTTACGCCGAAGTTGATGTGATTGGATGAACACAGCGAGCCGTCAATGAGGCGTTTCCTGGTTTTGAAGCAGAAGCGGCTGAAATGGATCTGGCAGAAATGAGTGCAAGGCGAAGCATATGCTGTCATCAGGGTTGGATACACAACATCGGCGTCTTGGACAGAGCATCACACTAGGCAGCAGAAACTTCGAGGTAGTCAGGGACTTCGTCTACCTCATCTCCGCAATTAGGGACAATAACGAAATCAAACGCAAAATCACTTTTGCCAATCGCTGCTTCTTTGGGCTCAAGAAACAATTGAGTAAAAAAAAAATGAATAAAGCACTCTCTCGAAGGACTTAGCTGGCATCCCAGACCTCCTGTTCCACGCATAAACTTGGATGCTAGTAAATACGGAAGACAAAGCCCTTAGTAGTTTTGAAAGAGAATTTCTGCTTGCGGCTTTTGGTCCTGTTTGCGTTGATGACATCTGGAGGAGAAGATTCAACCACGAACTGTATGGGCTGTTACGCTGCATGAGCCTAATCAAGCGTCTACGGATACAACGCTTAAGATGGCTACGCTATGTAGAGCATATGGAAACCACGATCGAATCTTAGACATTGGGACAACGCAACAGAGGAGGGCCTAGGTTGAGGTGGTGTACAAAGGTGAAGAAGGACCTCAACTTACGTGGAGTGGACAACTGGATGCAGCTGGCAGGAGATGGTGCTAGCTAGAGAGGCGTGTTGGTAGAAGCCCAAGTCCACCCCGGACTATAGCTTCCTGAAAAGAAGAAGAAGAAGAAGTACCTTGCTTTTGAATGAATTCAAGTTACTCTTAATAAATGGAAATTGTCTTCTTAAAATTTTTTTTGGGGATTCACTTTGCGCTTAGCATTGACCTTGATCCCGTAGGACCTTCAGTTCCTTATATCTTCAAACTCGTTGGGCAGGTGAAGGTGCTCTTTGTCTTCGATGCTCTTTAAATAATAAATAATAATAATAGCTCGAGTAAAAGGGAGCAACAGTTATTTGCCGACTCCGATTGGCGGGATTTGAGAAGCTTTTCATTGACAATTGATACTCTTTAAGTGTTTTCAGCAACTGGAAAGAGGTGGTGTCGTGAAAAAATGCGAGCTGTCCTGTCCGGAAATAGAACCTAGACTTTCTGCGTGTAAGTCGACGCACTTACCAGTACGGCACGACGCTAAAACGCCCTCTGCACGACTTTTTGGTCGGAGCAGATTCAACTTAAGCTTCTGCAAGCATTCGATATGCTGCAGCTGTTCTTTTCTTCCAAATAAAAAAGAAAATCAAAACTTGCAGCAAATGCTATTTATTTAAGACAATTTCGGATACTTTCGATGAGGCAACAATCACAGTTGTTATCTTAACCAGACGCTGATACACACCAATTATTGCTGACAAATGTCACACCTTTCTGTTGAAGTAGGTTCCTGATTCCAGATCAGGCACAGCCTGCAGTAAGTAACTTGTGTTCAAGCGCATTCATCGCTCGCTGATGTCAAATTCAGTTAAAAGAGGAGACTAAACGAGTGCGATATGTTCTCGCACATTGAAGGTTCCGTTCTATTAATGAATTGAGTGCATTTGAATCTGACTATACCATCGTTTCCACAGTTACACTGTTAGTTGTAGACTGCGGTGACTTCAGTATAAGCTCAGAATGTCAATTCTTTGCTTTGCACGCAATAAAACAAATCTATACTACTTTCCAGCCAACGTACAGAATATCCATTAAACGGGATCGGTTCACACGCTTGTTATGTCGGTGCATTAGAGGCTGACGGCTGTGTATTGAGTAACGCTACCATAAGTCTCTATACGATCCGTCAATGTCAATACAGATGAGTTTTGTGGAAGTTAATTAATAGAACAAAGGAATGCACCAAAATTATTAAGGTTCTGTTTGTATAAACTAAAAAGTCAACCAAACCATTTATGAGTAACCCTTGGAGTACCCCTCTGAACCTTTTAATTTTCAGCCGTTCTGAGTCTAGGATACGTAGATTTAATATGTTTACCTCCTGACTGTAGTGAATGAAGGATATTGCCGAATTCGTCTGCTAACAAGAAGATTTAGCCGGGTATTGTATATTTTTTCTAAGCCATGACTCAACGTTACCATACTCACAGTCTACTCAAACCCCATCCCGCCTTCCTTTCTCCACGCAAAACTTCTAAATCAAAGTCAGCCATTTAAGAATGACTTTCATTTCGACAGTGTTCAGTTTTCAAAAGTGACGCTTCCTTCCCGCCATATTTAACAGTGGGGCTGCCTAATGCACTCTATTTCCCATTTTCCCAGAAATGTCGTTACTCCAAGAATTGACTCATAATTTGATATTCTGACATTTGTCGATATGACTTCTGGAAATGTTAAATAGCAGCAGTTAGTCCCGCATTGCTTCGCTATAATCCTGCATTTACAATGTAAATCAAAAATCTCTGATTTATTGTTTCCGTGAAAATCACAAATTCCGTTTCATTCTAAAGTCCAGCCACAAGGTCGTGCTACTGAAACGGTATTCATGAAGCCGCAAAATGCAATTCCTCGAAGAGGAGCCACACACTCAACCTTCCCAACTTCACACCATTGGTCTACCGCCTCTGTCACACGCCAGGACTGCTGCAAATCATCCCCAACCGCACAACCTGCGTGACATCCCCAACACGATACACATTCACCGAGTCGCCCACCAATCTGTCCGCAGCAAATCTTCATCCGACACTTCAGAGACCGTCTGTCCTGCACCTGCCTTATATCCGGATACTCTCTTAGCCGGGACATGCGCTGTAAGCCACCTGGCTGCTCTTCGCTTGAGTTTTGGGCACTTTTTCGGAAACATTCGGTGTGTTCGCTCTCTCTCGGGTAATTTCTCTTCTGGGCCAGCACCGACGGAGCGGATTCCGCCGCCGTGGCACGGAAGAGGTTTTCCCTTTCACCCTGCAACTGGAGTCGCTCAACTGCTGCTAGTGCGGTGCGGTGGTGGTGGTTGGTGGTTGGTTCTGCAGGCTCGTGATTTTCCCAAATGACGAGGAAAAACTAATTTTCCATCGATGGACGATTCAGTGTGTCGTACGGTTTTGCATTGTACGGAATTGCGCTGTCACATCCCAGTGAGATTTTTTTATTTTGTTTGTTGAGGCTGCCCCCCCGTGGATTCAGTGTTGTGTGTGCGTGCGGGACTCCTCGTCGATTCAGTGCGACCTAGAGGAGCTGACTGCATCTGCTTTTCCCGCTGATGCAGATTTTTTCAAACTATTTCGAGGTTTTTGCTTTCACGAACTTTGACATACCACGGGTGGCGGTCGCCGCGACGTACTTGTGGTCGGGTCACTTGAGCGGATCCCCGTTTAGCGGATAATTTGCCGTCATAAATATTTAAAGAAGGATTTCGTCACGGCATTTGAATTCGCAGCACACAGACGACCAGCGGGGCCCCTTCTGGATCGCCGGCTGTTGGTCGCCCTCGTCCGCGTCGTGTGTGCCTTGAGTGCTAAGTGCTGCTAGCGTGCACCGGAAACGGGAAAAAGGATTCGGTCGCGGGTCTGCCTGGTGCCGCGAACGTCTTGAGTGAAAGTGGAAGGAATTGAAAAATAAATTGAAATGCAATGCCGAGTGTCCTGGCACGGGCGCCGCAAATTGAATTAAGTGTGAAATATTAAACGAGGAAACAGAGAGCCGAACGACTTGTCGTTGGGACGAGCATTGGCACGTAGTCGTCGTTGTCGTCTGGTGTATTATGTGCGAGGCAGTGTGTCACTGATTTTAAGCCACACGCACACACACAGAGAAGCACGACGCTCGAACACTCGCGGCACACGTGCACGCACAAAGCACTGCCATCCGGCTCACGGCTTATTGGCTAAACGGTGCGTGGATTAGGCTTATTCTTGTGGAAACGATGTTTTGAGTGCTGAGCGGAAGTGAAAGTTTGCTTTTGTTTTTTTGTTTTGAGTTTGTGTGTTTGTCTGTTCGTGTGCGACGCCAATGTACGGAAAAATGGATGTCCTTTGGGCTGCCGGGTGGATAATATTTCTCATCAGCGCTGCTGCATTGCCAGAGATACCATCTAAGGGTAAGTGAGAAGATCTGCAATTTTATTTGAAGCAATTGCAAATTATGTTTTGATAGGCTAACTCTGTCTAGTGACTGACATCAGAAATACTCGATAAGCATACTAAGCTTTATAATCTGGGCATAAGCGTGTGCTAATATTTTGGGTACTTTGTGTGCATGATTTTGGATCATTTTTCAATTCAGAAGCTGTTGTGACAGACCAATGTTAATCTGTGTTGAATAGAGCGCATGTATGGCTTCTCCTTTAGTGGTACAGAAGTAAGAACTTTGCGTGCAACTGGTCAGTTTTGTAATGGCCGGCTGTAGAAAGAAGGTCTGATTTTGAAACAATGGTGCAGCAGTACAATGGAGTAGTTCTTGAGTCAGCGTACTGTTACAAAATTTCTGACAAAGTGGAGGATGTTCAGGCAAGTTTTAGGACAAGAAATCAAAATCTTAAAATCTCCAAAATTGTGAATGTTGGGGGTATGCTGTCCCCTGTAAACCCCCTACTTAGGATTTGATTTAAGATTTTGAATAAGTGCAAAATCGTTTAAAAGTTTCCAATTCATTTATTTCTCATGAAATTTTCGAGTTATGTGATTTTAGGATTCTGTCGCTGAAGGGATCTTAGTTATTTCGGAACTTTGGGCATTTCGGGATTTTGGGCACTACTGGATGTTAGGTTTGTTGGAATTTTTTACAGTTAGCGATTTTGATCGATACGGTATTTTGGCCAATTTGGGACTTGGACATTTCTGCATTTTTGAGAAATTCTGAATTTTAATTATTTCTGCATTTTAGGCATTTCGGGATTTAGGGGATCCCGTTATGTTGAGTATTTTGGATTTTTGAACATTTCATGATTTTGGGCATATCCGTATTTTAAGCCAAATGTTGAGTATTTTGGATTTGAGCAGTTCGCGAGCAGATTTTGAGCATTTTTGATATAATGAATTTCTGAATTTTGGACATTTTTGGATCCAGAGCTTTTCGGTATTAAAGGCATTTTGAAGTTTGGGGCATTCAAAAATCATAATCATTTCTATATTTTTGGCATTTCGGGATCTTGGCAACTCTAAAGATTTAGACATTTTAGGACATTGGGTGCGATTTTGTTCATTACAGTGCCCTATCGATCTCCCTGTTCATGCTGATCGCTGTAAAGAAGATTATAGTGCGCCAGTTCATAGCCAAACCCTGTTTACTTTATGATTGAGTTGCTTTTTCTCGAAAACTGTATTTTTAACTTCAATTACAGACTTTTGTCCCAAGCTGGTTCGTTGTATTTTGTGAACTACAATATGTACTCAAATTGTCAAAAAGTCTCGTTGTCGTTATTGTTATCGATTCTGAAGTCCAAAAGGCAGAGATCATCAAGTCGCCCAGAACATTTTCAAAAGATCCATGTACCATGTATACTCTTCCTTATATGAAATACTTTTCTATCCGATTGATTTTGGCATGTACTTCCATTTTAAAAATATGTAAATTTTTTGATATGTTTCTCTGTCGGGCGCCATTTTTTATATGTATTTTCTTATGATCAGTCTAAATTGAAAGCTTAGTTTATAGTGCATGATCTGTTAATTCGATGAGTGGACTCTCAGTGTCATCTTTTGATAATAATAATTAAGTGACACTACAGTCTACAAGAGACCAGGACCTAGCTTCTGCAGCAACTACTCATATGTTCGTGATATTGTTTTATCACAAGTAGAGGGTACTTCCATTTTCTTGTTGACTCGGAACTGTTTAAATTTGAGAAACTTTTCATAGAAAAAGACACGCGAGTATTTTCAGCAACTCGAAAAGTCGAAAAGGTGCTCTAAAAATTGCAAGGTGCTCCGTTAAGGAACTACCCTATATAGGTGATATACAAGGGGAAACCCAGATGGGCAACCCTAATGGGAGCAAATTAGATATACCGCGTAGAATTACAGCAGGCCTGCAATATACTAGATCCTAGGCTTCTTTAACTATAAAAGGCATGCTCTGAATAAAATTGCTTACCCGAAAAAAGAGAAAGGTTGCAGAGGGCCCTGCTACGAAATTGCCTCTTCGCAAAAAAAAAAACTTTTGGCAGGGGTTATTCCGCGTTCAATTTCAGTAAGATTTTATTCGTACTTTTTACTTGGGAGCTGAGGCAAATGTAGTCCTTCACTACCTCGAAGTTATAGATTACAGATATTGCACGTCCTTTTTCGATGACAACACTGACTTCCAGAATACTTGAGACTTTTCATTTTCCAAAATAGTCCAAAGGTGTGCTATTACAGGATGTAGGGCTTTAACTATGAAGTTCGTTGTTTGCCGCACTCTATAGCTCGTTAGTTGCGCTGTCTTCTTGAAACCAGATCTTATCGAGATTATGAGTTTAAATTTCAAGAAACACTAAATCTGGAAACATTGCGCCATAACGGTTACCAATGAATTCATAAATCACATCATACCGTGGTAGCTCTTAGCATTGCTTGGGTGCTCATCAGTACAAATATGTCAGAAAGCTTAAAGTTTCACGATAAAACACCGGGTTTTCATTGAGTTTTTCCAGAGTCTAGTCATACAAATTTAAGTCCGTTGACTTGGTAATTCTTGCACAAATTTTTCATTTATCACACATTTTCACAGAACGCTTATTTTCATAGTCCAGTTGAACAATTTGAAGACGCTGTTGTGATGTGAGTCTTGCCAGAGGATGCTGAACAAACATGACAAAGCAGTTTGGTAGGAGTAATGCGAGATCTGTTAGAAAAAGCCTGTTCAAAATAAAACCTCACAATGAATCGCTCGTTTTTTGGGAATATTAACAGATGAAAATCCCTAAGTCAGTGAATGAATTTGAAAATACCAGGACTAAGTACAAAAGAGGCCCAAAGACACTCAAAATCACATACGCAAGAGTCGGTTAAATTTAAGGCCACTCATAATTATCAGCTAGCTTTAGATATTTCATTCTTCTCCGAATGGCGCTACAGTTCGCCACTAAGCTGCTTAATGTTTCGGGAGAGGGCTCTATTCCTCAATTGCCTCTTGAGCCAAAGGCAAATGAATTGATGGGAATTTAAATGCATTCAAATCAAGACTTATGAGCTTTGACATATGTGGTGCAGTAGGGCTTTAGAAATTCAAACAGAACACAAGAGGATGCTCCGATGTTCAAACGAGATGACGACATCTGAGTTTTGCCATGTATCCTTGCCCAAGAAGATATATTCTTCAATTTCTCACCTTTTCTGTTTACAAAGAAAAACAAAAACAAGTTCTTCCGAACTGTGTTGGTGCTTGTGGCTTCGTTTCCAACAGTTGTCTTCGGATAAGTGAGACTTGTAACTGGACACCGAGGTACTTATGAAGTGAGAACTCCACCCCGCTATGCTTTTGATTCCTTCGACTGATTTAGAAATTTCTTGAAACAGTTCACATTGCAGCTCTGACAACAACTCAAGTCCAATAAATGATTTTCCCTATCAACATGCGTTCGAGTGCAGCTACAAAAGGATCTCCTTTCCACTTCGGAATCTTCTGTAATGTCCAATCCATCACAAATTGTTTCCAATTTCAGTCCTGTGTTCAGTTGTATGTCCGTTCTTCAAGGCTTGCAAATTCTTCTAAGAATTCCTTCAGTTCTCACACAGAAGACTGGGCTCAAAGCATACTTAATATCCGATACTGTTCAGTGACCTAATACCTTCCTCTCCCCTCAAACTTTCCTTGTAACAGACAAACAAACCAGCACTCCAACCAGAAACTATTTCATTTGAAAATTTCTCCTTTACATTAATCCTCAAGAGAATGCCAATAACAACCACAGCACCTCAAGTAAAGAAAAAAACCCAATTCCCCCCAGCCTCATCCAGCATGACCAGCCACCGTCACCGAAGTCACTTCAGTCGAGTTCGAGTTCCCGTGAAACGTCTCTTTGAGGCAAATGATTCCAGAAATCGATGATCAAATGAAAAATCAATTCAGTCCGTGAATTCGGAAATTTTCTTGTAAACAACGGCAGCTCATGAAAATTCCCCCCTTTTGGGGATGGGGATCAATTAGCTGGTTCTCCGCCGTCGTGAGAGCAAAAGGAATCAACTCAACCGTCACTCGCGCAATTAAGGGACTTAAAGTTGCCAAAACCGAGTTGCCAGCCAGCACCTCTCCCAAAAATTTACTTTTGTGCGAGTATGCCTCACTCGGTGGAGGACTGATCAGCAATTCGGGTGAATTACACCCCGAACGACGGCTGTGGGGGGAGGCTTCATCAGCATCGAGTTATTTGTTTCCATGATTCCCACTTAATTGCCCACAGGCACCGAACCACCGTGTAAACACGATTTCAGAAGATCCACTACCAAGGCACGAAAGCAGAAGAAAGTCCAGTGGGTGGGGCTGAAGGTAAAAATTTGAAACAAATCCTTGGCCACGGAGTACAATGCTCTGCAGGTGAAATCCGACACCCGCAACATTCAACAACTAGAGGAGCAGAGCTTAAGTACGACGAACACGAATACAACAGACAACTTCTTTAGTCTGCGTTGGACACGGTGCACCACCCTCCTCCTCTCTCGGCTAATGCACATGAGGACATTCTTCTACTTCTCGTCAGGTTCCATGGCATTTATCTGCAGGACCCTTTGAGTGAGACGAAGCGGTGGTGCATGTGTCAAAGTTCCAGGCAAAGTCTTTTGTTTCTTTTTTTTGCGAAATTCAAAGTCACTCGAAGTCAGACGGAACTTCCAAACGGATTGAGTTCCAGTTGTGGCTCCATGAGCACCTGGACTTGACGTCAAAGGGAGAAGCAACTCCAAAGCATACAGACCAAAGCATGGTAGCTGCTGGGAACGGAATTAAATTCTTAGCAAATTGAGAAGCATATCTACGAGATATTGATTCAGGGCACCATTTAAATCCGCTTCGGATGTGTCTGGTGGCATCGGGGAAGAGCTTATTTCCGATGAAGAGCTGATGTAATCCGTGGTGAAGTGTTGAGAGCTTTATTCTCTGGGAAATGAATGAATTGAAGGATTTTACTTCAAGCCGAAGAGAGACAATGTATAGGAGGTTTTGGAATGGGGGGACTGTGTTTACAGAAGTTTCGCATTCAAAGGAGCTCTATTTTTCAAGTGCTCATGCTGTGTCCCTGTGTTTCGGATATCTTTGGCGTTATTTAAGAAATGAATGTGTAAGAATTTTCCAAGTAAATCTATGCTTCAGCCTTCTAGTAAATGCTTTAACTGCTCCACATGTCACTAAAATTGCTTCAAACATCCTTTTTCAACATTAAAGTGAATTCTGAAAAATTATTTCCATTTCGCAAAACTTAACATATGAAAAAAGGAAAGTAAATTACCGTACTCTACGAATATACCATCCTAGGGAAAATTCGTGACAAGTTTCTTTTGCATTTTTATGGTTTCGTTTTCAGAAACAAAAACACTAAATTTTTGGTATGAAAGACTGTTTGTCATAAATCGCGCACAGTCATCATTGATGAAGTGATTTGCATGGAATGAAATGGAATTAGATGCATAACTTGAAGGTAGTTATGGAACTTCAATATTTTTAGGAGATTTTCAACAGATGTATAAAGTTTAGGATGCTTTTATTTCTTGTGAATAATTCGAACTTTTATGGATCCCAGAAGTTAAAAATGTATGGAACATTCGTTAAACATAAACTTATGTGGCGAAATAAACAACAACTGAACGGTTAGACTGAACAGAACTACTGCCCAAGGGGTTTGACTTGGTTAAGCATAGATTTCAGAGGACTTCGAGGCAATCGAGGCGTCTTCATGATCGTGGGCAAAATTAAAGAATTAAAAAATGCTTGAGGTCGGTTAATAGTTTAAATTTAGGTGTTCCTTGAGGATCCGTTCTGGGGACAATTCTCGTTGTTTCAACCATCTTCTTGAAGGGAAAGTAACAGCTTTAGAGCTTCAAATCTGGGCATACATTTATCTTGATTTACATGCTAATCTTAAATCCGATCTTAAAACATTACACTGCTGTGTTAAATTTCACAACCTACTTCTTAGTGTTTAAACCAAATGTATGATTTCTCAAGGTATAGTGTTGCACTCCCAATCTAAAGAACGAAGCAAATTTTGCCTAAGGGATAGTTGTTCCCAATATCAATTGATACTTACTCTCATAAGCTTAGAAATGGTTCCTCGATTGACGTACTTAGAAATCATATCTGATAGATTAAAGTGGAAGCACCCTCCTAAACGGAGGCCGGTATCTCACGAATAAATGCTTCAATGCTGTCTTCCAATGCGTCAATTGAAGCGGGCTTATCTGTATAGACATGAGCTTTAACATAGCCATCACAAAAAATAGTCTAACGGCGTTAAGTCGCACGATCTAGGTTGCCAATTGACCGGTCCCGATCGTGAAATAAAATATTTACCGAACTAGCGTCTCAATCCGTCCATTGTTGCGCGTGCTGTGTGGCATGTGACACCGTCTTGTTGAAGCCACATGTCATGCAAGTCAAGGTTTTGCATATTGGGCAAAAAAAAGTTGGATATCATCTCACGGGGTCGTCGCCGTGGCGTAGTGGTAAGTGCGTTGACCACCGCGCAGAAAGTCTAGGTTCGATTCCCAGACGGGGACACCTCGCGATTTTTTCACATCTCATACAGCCAGAGGAACAATTCATTTGCTGCATCAGTCATTTCCCGGTCGTGTTATTTTGCGTTTTGGAGGCCAGAATTGGTCGCCTAGATCATGCGATTTAACACCATTGGACTTTTCTTTCTTTGGGGTTTTTTGAAGTCGATGGTTTATGGGAATAAGCCGACGACGACTCAAGCCTTAAAAGAGGAAATTGGAAGCTGCATTAAATAAATGCCGCAGCATTTGTGCCAAACGGTCATTGAAAATTTTATTATACGATGACGTATGTGCCAGCAAAGCCGGGGCGGCCATTTAACCTCATCTTGTCGATATAATAAAGAATTCACGATTTTTTTAAATATCTGCGTTTTATTTAAAATTTAAATCTTGCGTTCTTGTAGGGACAGCGCTTGCATACGGCATGTAAAGTAGTCGTTAAAGTAATAACAAAATTTGTAACTAGTTTAAGTATTTTTACTTCTAGAAAAAAAAGAACAATGAAAAGTACATTCAAAACTAAACCACTACTCTGAGACGTTTATGTCCCCTTTTGCTACTACGCCGAATAGTCTCATGCCTTAGGTCTTGTTTTTGGCTTGCTGAAGTACAATATTGTTTTTAAGTAGCCCTAAATAAAGAAGTCCAACACTGTGGCGTCCAATTAGCACCGTCGCGGCGTGCCCAAAAGGGTATTTTTTTAAGATGGCTGTGTGGCAAGTGGAACCTTCTTGTCGGAGCACGTATCATCGGGGTCCATATCGATACCTTGCGATTGAGAACACTATCCACGCTTACTTCTTGGCCTTCCTTATTTTCGAAGAAGAACATCTCGATGACTGGAGGTGTTATAAACCACATCATACAGTCACTCATTGTGGATGCATCGGCTTTTCATCAATCTCTGCTGAATTATTTTCTTGTGGCGCTACAGCCCAGGGTGGGTCTCAACCAATATGCCTCTCCAGCCAGCACGATCTTTCGCCCGCTGCGTCAAGTTGCCCACCGCAAGTTGGTTGATGAACTTCTTCACTTGTGTGCGCCATCTAAATCTAGGCCATCCTCTGTTGCGTTGTTCCAATGGCTCGAATTCGAAGACTAATCGGACCGGAGCAGTGGTGAACATACGTTCTAAATGGCCTAGTTATCTTAAGAGTTGTATCCGAAGATGGTTGACCAGTCGTATTGCGCCATAGAGCCTACAGACTTCATCGTTGAATCTTCTCCTCCAGACGCCATCAAGGCAAACAGGACAAGAAATCGTACGCAAAACATTTCTCTCAAAAAAACTAAGGGCTTCCTCATCCGCTTTTAGTAACGTCCAATATTCCGCACCGTAATTGAGGGCTTTGATGATCAAGCTGTTGCAAGGCCAGCTTAATTCTTCCAGAGAAGGCCCTATCACTCAATTGCTTCTTGGGAACATCTGAGCAGCAACTGACAAAAAGGATTCACGGGCATTGGTGTCCTTCTCTACGATGAGGACGAGACGAGGGCGACGAAGTCCTTGATCACCTAGAAGTTCTTGTTGCCTAGTGCTTACACTCTATACGAGACCTCAGTGTTGTGTATCCTACTCCGATGATAGAATATGCTTCGCCTTGCACTCATTTCCGCTTCTGCTTCAATGCCAGGAAACGCCTCATTGACGGCTCGATGCGTTCGTCCAATCACGTCAATGTTGTCGGCGTAAGCTAGCAATTGAACTGACTTTTGGAAGATCTTGCCTCTGGTGTTCACTTGTGAGTTACGCACGATCTTCTTAAGTGTGATGTTAAGGTAGTCACATGACAGCGCGTCACCTTGCTTAAAATCTTTTTTGACATGAAAGGACTCGGTGACTTCGCTCCCGACCTTGACGGAGCAGGGAGAGTTCTCCATCGTCATCCTACACAATCTGACGAGTCTGGTAGGAATGCCCAAACTAGACATGGCGCTGTATAGCTCGCCTCTAAGCACACTGTCATATGCGGCCTTGAAATCGACGAATAGGTGGTTAGTGTCGATTTGCACTTCTTGGGACTTTTCCAGGATTTACCGCAGTGTGAAGATCTGGTCGATTGTGGACTTCCTTGGCCTGAAACCACACTGATAAGGACCTATCAGTTTGTTGACGAACGGTTTCAGGCTCACACACAATACGGTAGTTGGGATCTTGTACGCGGTGTTAAGGAAACTGATTCCTGGATAGTTGGCACAGTCGAAGGGGTCTCCTTTCCTTTGTGGACCGGACAGACAACGCTGAGATTCCACACATCGGGCATGCTTTCCTCCGCTGGATTCACATTTGGCCAAATACTTCCATTCTGCTTGTAAACGAATCCACTGAGGTGTGCCTCGTCGCTGAAGATGATTTCTTCATAAAGTTGTCATTCACTTTTGCCTGTTCAACCAACCATTCGGCGTAGAGACTATGCTTGACATGGTCAGTAGACTTCAGCTCTTGAATCAACTGAGCAATACAATTCCACTCTTTAATCAAAACTAGTATCAGTGATGTTCTTGAAGTGGTCTACTGTGGGGCACGATGACAAATTGAGGTTGACGGCTCTTCTGACACACTACCGCGAACAAGCGCAACAGCAGTTTTTTGCAGAACGAACAGTGCGAGCATTTACGAATTTAGACTATCAGCAATCTCCTCACGCAAAAAGACAGCATTGGTTTTGTTGTTTGACTCGTTGGCTCCTTTTGTTGGAACCACGTTTTACCTAAGTCACAATCTTCAACCGCCGGCAAAAAAGTTGGGTATCTTTCGACCATATCTCTCCGAATCAACGTTTAAATCGATTTTCTTTAAAACTCTGAGGTAACTTTCTGCAGTAAAGGCCCTCCCCATCTCCTATCCTTGGCCTAAACTTATTCGTTGGAGAAAATAACGTTCAAATTAAAATGCTCCTGAGCCATGAGCAGTTGCTTTTCTTTGAATCTTTCTGGAAAATGCGGTTTCAGTACTGTTTTGAGTTCTCTACGTAAAGCTTTTAAGAGCTTGCTCCTCACTGAATATAGATCTTGATCAACAGCCTTAAAAATCTACCAAGCGATGGCTGAACAGCAGAAAAAAACTGTGTTCCACTTGAGTCTACTTCTCCTCCTGTCCAAACTATCACCGGCCCATAA
The DNA here is from genome assembly GCA_944738645.1 of Eristalinus sepulchralis. Taxonomy (NCBI): domain Eukaryota; kingdom Metazoa; phylum Arthropoda; class Insecta; order Diptera; family Syrphidae; genus Eristalinus; species Eristalinus sepulchralis. Next base: position 11,191,533 of record OX122886.1, read on the forward strand.
AGCTCTAGTTTACAGATGAAGATCTAGGATTGTAGCCTTGCGTATCCAGATACCTTTCTGTTCACAAAAATTCTCCTCTAAGCCTGTTAAAAATCTTCCCCAATTACCAATGTGTATCCAATCACTATCTTTGAGCCGCCATCACAATGTTTAGACCAGGTTCTCAACGTTGACGTAACCCCGCCAATCATCACTTAAAGCAACCTTCAGAATTCACTTAGCAAAGTCTTCCTCCATGCGAATCTTTCTTCCCTGTCCCACCACTGACCGGCATTGATTGGCGTTCTCGTGAAACCCGACCTGGCACCGATATCCCCATGGAGACACAAACAAAAGCAGCCCCTTGTGCGGCATTTTCCATCGTTGATGCCGCGCAATTTTTCATTTCTCTCCATTAGTCAGAGCATCCGCCACGGAGGGCGGGGAGATTTTTCACAATCACCTCCCCGAAGAGTCCAATTTCCACACACAGAAACAAAAAATTGCTGAAAGTAGAGGCGAAAATGTCAAAGAAAACGTGAATCCTTCCTGATCAGCGAAACAAATTACCCTCCCATCCCGGCAATCGCTTGACGGCCGCCTCCGAACAATAACGTGTCGAACGACGGACGGACGCAAATGAAAACCCTCCAAGGTGCGAGGCGCAGTCTGTGCGGACCTCTCACTCAAATTGCCCACCAAGTCACCTTTCATCGCGCACACACGCACACACCGGGAATGTCTTGGCATCCTCTGACAGGAATGTCCCAAGTCGTCCGCCTGCCCTCTCACGGGATATTTACGACTTTTGTTTAGTCCTTGTTCGAAAGGGACCGATGTAAATTGGTCTCTCAACCCCACCCACCCCATCCACCCCATCAGTGCCCAGGCACTTTTATTTTATTCGGAAAAATTAAATTTATGAGGAGCCATAAATAAGTCTTTGTTTGCAGCCCCCCCATTTGGCTGGTTTCGCTTCTCCAGCCGTCCGTGGTGCGTCGTTCCGGCCCGGCTACGTCTTTGATGGCATCTTGTGTGTTGTCCTTTTATGATTTTATTTGTATTATGCTCGCCTTCCGTGTCACTGAAAATTGCCATCGATATGTCTATGATCACTTTGGTGTGCATGTGGTTCCCAAAACGGTGTATGTGGGGGTGGGTTGAATGGAACGTGTGCTGTAGCCTGAGATGCCGGCAAATTATGAATTTATGGCGTCGTTTGTGCCTTTTTCTGCGTCTGTGTGCATGCTCCTTGGCAAAAGAAATAAAACTTTGTAATACGCACCAATTACTCTGGAACAGATGAAGGGGACCGTGCCCCGGGGGGCGGCGCGAAGAAATTGCCAAAAGTCGACCTAAAATTTAATGATTTGGAAATATTTACAAAAAAAAAGGGGCGGGCACGAAGCAGGGAAAAATGCGAAAGGGAATCCTTCACAGACATGCTTTGCACATTCCTCCCCTAAGACCGTGCAATTAATTATGTTTTATGTTCGAGTTAAGTTGTGGGTGGGGGAGGGGAGGGAGTTGTGTTGTTCTGTACCTCTCGTGTGTCCTTTGAAAAGCATCCAATACGACGGACGGCGACATGAGCATATTTTTTGGGGTTGTCCCTTTGATGGGTCCTGTTTCATGAGAGAGTATCCATCTCCTTGACCATGCAGAGAGACCTGGGAACTACATGTTTGGTGTCCATAAAAGTAGTGATGACCTCATACTTTTAATGATCATTTTTGAAAGACTTTTGGTGAAGAAAATTTGGGGACGAAGACAACTGAAGTTCCAAAAAAGAGGTTTCTAAAACTTAATAACTTTCCCTAGCAGCTAGGCTTAGAGAGGAGTGTGATTCTTCACATAGCTCTTGTATTGTGCTAGTCCCCAAGATTTTAGGGCTATGGGGTCTCCAAGCTTGTACGTCTGAAACTTGATAGCTACTATTGAAGCGAGGACACTTTCATTTTCCTTTAAAATCTGTTTTAGGTCTGGTCTACACATGTGCACCTGGTATAGATTCATGTGCAAATGGGCTAGACCCATGTACACATGGTAGGTAAGATCAAAGCTGTTGGTTATTAACGCGCACGACACTCAACCAACATTTAGACCCATTGTGACAGCGCGCGTATGATCTCCCCTAAGAAAGCACAAAACCAATGTGATCTGGCTCTAGAGCTATTAGGGCGCCTCGCATTAGTGTCGCTCAACTCACCAAAATTCTCAAGGTGGAACATGTCCTACTTTTTCTTGGAAGTGTAAGGGCTTCAACTTTTTTCTCGTAACTTCAGCTTCTACAGAAGTCATTGTGAGGGACAACAACTCTGGAGGCGAACTCTGGAGGCGATCTCTGGAGGCCAACTCTGGCTACCAACTCTGGAGGGCCCATCTGGAGGCCAACACTGGAGGCCAACTCTGAAGGCCAACGCTGTAGGCCAACTCTGACGGCCAACGCTGAAGGTCAACTCTAGAGGCCAACTCTGGAGGCCAACTCTGGAGGCTAATTTCGGCCGCAACTATGGAGGCCAACTCTGATCTGACACCTATTATAGTCCGTAGACGTAATTTGTCTAACTTGACAACGCAGGGGTAATGTTTGCCTTGCTTACAAGACACTAAGGGCTTTCTGTCAATATTTTCTATTCCTGGCTCAATGTGCGTGAGTTGAGCAGATATGACGAAGGGATTGGACATAGCATTGCCCGTTACCCATAAAGTAGCTTTTTTGAAGGCCACGCCGCTTGAGGATCGCTACAGTACTAGGATAGGTTCAGATTTCTGAAGTGGAAACTGATTACCACCCATTGCCTAGAGAGTGGGTTGCTAGGAAGAAAGTCAAACTGTCTAAAGATACTGGAGTGATTTTATTAGAAGTATATCTCCGACCATAGCTGTCCGCAAATCTGAGTCTTTTTGTCGTGCAGACTGCAGTTTTCTTGCCAAGAAGAAACAAGAGGTTTATATCCAGTGCCACGGTGGGAATATTAGTTAAGGTTCCGCATAGGTACACACACACTGTAGTGGACAATGACTTCAATCGGCTATTCGTGGGCAGCTGGTGATAGCTGCCTAAACACGGAATGAGAGAATCTGACACATTTTGGAAGCTCAATTCGCTTCAGACAAGAGTAGCACTTCACTTCAATCAAAATTTGTTAGCTCTGATGGCGAACTGCAAAAATAACAGTTTTAATGTCTTGGGTAGGTATAGATGCTCTCTAAGACTGCAAAAAAGTGTCATCAAACACTAAATCTATGTTAAAATTTACATCATGAATCGTTGTTTGACACGAGGCCAAAAGGTAGTGCAAGCCAGGATGTGGTATGGAAGTGGATACCTACTAGTCTTAATGTACTTCATTTGTCCTTGTCCCTCTACTCGTAAGTGTCTAATCATATCATTCCAAAGTTAATTTCAGGCATTTGACAAGAAACCGTGTTAGCTGAAGAGGCATAATGGCTAAGGCGCGGACTGTAATGCAACCCAAAGAAAAAGAAGAAGGTCTTAGCCTTGTTGACAGCAATCGTGCAACGTTAGGTATTTGCAACAGTATTATATGCATACAGGTCGTTGCAGTTTTTTTTTATTACGGATTTTTTTACGTTAGAAGTACATGATCAGTTCGGGGCAAGTTGTGTACGGGTATGTACATTAGAAAAAATTAAGGCCCGAAAAGGCTCCATTATGAGTGCCTTATGGGTCTCTAAATGCAGAGCATTCATTGCAATACTTTACTACACGTGTCCGATTTTCGAGAGGCGATACTAAGACTTAAGCAGATGAATCAGTACGAAACCATGTGCCACAGTGCACATACATTTCATTTTTTACCACTTAATGAAAATCGCTTACAGTAACAATGATTATGAAGAGTGATCCTGATTCATAATCGTAGGCGTAGGTATGCTCAGATGGCGTACCCTTATCCGGTGGTCCATATTCCCAATGACTTCAAGACATAATTGAGTGTCACTACAGCCCACAAGGGACTAGGGCCTAGCTTCTACAACAACTACCCGTGTTGTGCGTGTTATTCGTCTCTCACGAGTACAAGGAACCTACAGTTTTTTGCCGACTCCCAACGTCGAAATTTGAGAAACTTTACATCGTCGGCAACTCGAAAGAGGTGGTGCTATGAAAAATTCGGAGTGTTCAGTTCGGAAAAGTAGCCTGGACTTTGTGCGTGTGGGTCGACGCACTTAGCCACTACGCCACGGCGACCAATGTCTTGAATGGGCTCAAAATATCTTCTTTTTTAGACTTCAATTTGGTCTTGTCTTATTGGCGCATAATTTTTCTTTTAAATATCTAATCAGAAACAAGTCCAGCGGCGACGAACCACACACCACACGTACCCAATTAACGTTGCTACGACGTGAGACAGTATGGCTTTCGCCTGGTTCTTAAGTTTATCACGCATAAGATATGTTGTTTCGCTGGCTGTGTGGCAAGCGGAACCATCCTTTTGGAAGCCTATATCATCCAGGTCCATATCCTCAATTTTTGAATACAAGTAGTTCCTTACCATCCGGAGCTAGCGAACACCATTCACGGTAACTGCGTGGCCGACATCATTTTTGAAGATGAGTAGATTTTTGGCTGACGTAAGGATGACGCCGCTAGCCCTTTAAAGGCACCAAACAGTAACTCGTTGTGGATACATCGGCTTTTCATCAATCTCTCTTGGATTCTCATTTTCCCAAATTCGGAAATACTGCTTGTGAACGCTGAAGAGGATTTCCTTGTAAAGTCACCATTTAATTCTGTCTCTTCTACCAAACATTTGGCGTAGTAACAACGCTTGAAATGGACTGCAGACTTCAGCTCTTAAGTGAATTGAAACTTGCACGCGAGTAAACTGATATCATTAAAAAAAATTTGAATCAGTGATATTCTGTGGATATAGATATAGAAATTTTAAGATTTTTCAGTCATGTTGCTACATATTAAGCGATTCGAAGCATAAGACATATTTGTGTTTGAGCTTCCCTGGCACTTTACCCTAGACTTCCAAGATAGATGTCTAACAGTCGCTTCAAAAATCGAAAGTGTGCAGTGTGGGGTATAATAAATAGACGCTGTAGAGACCTCTATGGAGTAGTGGTTGAATGTATCGATTCTCACGCCGCAGGTCCCAGGTTCGATATTCTTCGATTTCTACAAAAGACCTGAACCGATGTCCTAGCAAATCGTTTTGCATCCGTTAAAAAGGCCAGGTCAGAAGGGGCAAGGTCTGGAAAATACGGTGGGTGGAAGAAGAGCTCTCATTTCAGCGTTTACAGGCAGCTTTTACCATCACACCCACATGGAATGACCGTTGTCGTTCGGTTGTCGGTCGTTTCTGGCCATTTTGTAAGCACTTCACGGCTCAAGCGCATTTGTTACAGCTTCGTCGGGTTACAGCAGCTCATAGTGCATCACATTCGTCTGATCCCACTATATGCAAAGCATCACCTTTGAACCGTGGGTGGTTTTCTTGGACGTCAATCTAGACGAAGGATGATGGAACGGGTTCACCAATTTGCATAGATTTTCTTTTTTTTTTGTCCTTCTGAGGTTATGGTAGTACATCCACTTTTCATGAACAGTCCTTAACCGGTGCAACAATCTCTGCCTTCGATGTCTCTGTAAAAGCAGTTCCGAGGTGAAAAATTGCCTCTCTACATCCCTTTGTATCAACTCGTATGTCACCCGACTCCTTGATTTTTAATAAATCCAAATGGATCGCTCTCAACGCTTCTGCGAGTTCACTTTGCGTGTGACAAGAATCTTGATCCTGTAAAGTCTACAGTTTCTTTCATCTTCAATTTTTAGGTTAAACAAGACGCTCTTTACCTTCGACGCATCACTTTTGAAGCGTCAAAACAACTCTCCGCGTGATTTATTGGTCAAAGCAGATTCAATACAGTCTTTGCCCCTTTCGAGTCTTCCCATACTGTTGGTCCAAGAGTGGACCCTATTAACACAATCATCAGTAAAGAAAGAACCCCTGTTTTTGTTGACACATTTTCCTCCCAATTTTAACTCAATTAAATCTCAGAAACGTCAACGTTCCTCCGCCTTTCTCTTTCATTCAAGGCCATTCCATATTCATTTCACATGACATACGCAATCGCAATTGAAAACGAACAAACATAGCCACAAAACACAACCGAAAACATCCTTCACACATTCACATGTGCCCCAAGCCCAAACTCAGCCGCGAATCACTCTGTCAGACGCTATCCTTTTACGCTTCTATTCGAACTCACAGAAAGCAAAAAACTGCGAAAAATAATTGAAATCAAACCTCGAAACTCTGCGCGTAATGAAAACGAATACCAGACCTCTGCCCCATCCCCGACAGCGACGCGGTCAAGTTGGAAAGCTAAAACAATTAAAATTTCCAAAAAAAAAGTTGCGTATACGCCATGGTTCCCAAATTTTTTTTTTCCTTTTTGTGCCCCTCTCTGGCCTCGTTTACCGTCCGCGCCTTCAACTGGTTCGCTTAATTGGTGAGCTGTCATCATCATCGGTGGGTGGTGGGTATCGGCGTCGGCTGGCAAATGGCGGTTCAAATTCGTGTGCGTACTCACGCGCGTCTCCTGGATTCAAACGTTGAATTAATTTACTGTCCTGCCAATTTGGAGGAACGAAGTTCTTTTTTTCTGCTGCAGAACAAATATTGAAAATTATTTTGAAAGCAAAGTCCTTGCAGATGTCCTTCCATAATGTGGGGGGGGGTCGAGTTTCATGTGTTGTTGTTGCAGAATTGCGTACACCCTGACCACTGTTTGCAGTGTTTTTTTCCCCGTTTCTTATTTAACGGTTAAAATATTCAGTGAAAGGGTTTCCATTTCTGTTTAAATTCCACCGTCGTTCGCCCCTCCCCCTCAACCCACGCTCGTTCATAAATAATCATCATGCGGCAAAGGAAAAATACCGTTTAATGTTTGATGGCTTAAAGTTGGATGTGCCAAGTGCTGGGCTGTGCCCTGTTCACCCGCCATCGTTGCCACCACTCGACAGCGGACGAGTTAATTGGTTTTGTTCATACTTTCCGAAAACAGAAACAGGACATGTGGCGAGGAATAAAGGAGGGGCGGTGGCGATGGTGCGGTAAAGAACCTGCAAATGGCCTTTGGTCGGAGATTAGGGGTCCATTGACGGCGCAGCTCGAAAGGATAGTTTAAACATTTTGTCAGTTCATATAGCCCGAAAGGATTCTCACAATGAACACAACGACGGCGACGCTGATGATGATGGCGTGGCGGCCACGGTCATGGCATGGAAGGGATCACCCGGATGGTTGCCGGGGAATCACAACCCTTTCCCTTTGGCGGAGACCCTTTCGGTTTATTAACAGTAAATTAAAATTCTCCCTTGGAATGTTTAGATATTCTCTTAATTGAATTGGCTAACTTTCCCTGCCCCCTCCCCCCACCCGTAGGGGCTTGGAGGACATAATTTTATTGAATAACTTTCTTGTCGCTTAAGTGACGGGCGCGGGTGGGCAGAGATTGAGTGGTTGATGGGGTGTCTGTCGCATGTTTCCATTCGACCAAGTGGCGAGGCAATTAGCAGACACAACCCCCCCCCCCCCCCCCCCCGTCTAGCCGACGGAGTGAGAGGAAATAAAAATATCCTGGACATGCGATTTCCTGTACAGGGAAACAACAAAAATTCCGTTCGATTAACGGAACACGATAGAGCTCGCTGAGTGGTGTGTTGGAAACATTCCCACACTTCGATTCGATAAGGGCTCCCGACAATAATTGCCGCAATTAAACGAGATAATTTGTCCTTCCCTGCCCCCTTCCTGTCCACGCCCTTCCACCCAGCACCCATCCACTCAGTCGTTCCCTGATGGTCGCTTAATTGGCAAACAGCACGACGACGTCGACATTCGATGACGACGGCCACACAACGATATCAATGCGGGAGCACGGCACGCGGCTGGAAGCGAATCCGTCCACTCGACGCTTGCCCTGAAGTGAAATTGTTTCAAATTGTCACCTTTACGACCTGTCCAAGTGATTACGGGCATAGTTTTATAGCGCGGTGGCTTGTTGAGTTTAGGGAGCACACGCTATGACCATTAGCGGGCAGCCCACTTGTCCACTTGTTCATTTGTCCACTCGGGGCGCACACTGTTCACTTTACGCCGTCGCCAACGCCGCCACCGTCGCTCCACTGATGACGATTTGTGCTTTATTAATGACTTATGCCGAATTTTATGGGCACATCGATGCGGAGGAAATTGATTCCGAGCCGAGCACAATGACGGTGCCGGCAACGACAACGGCGACGCCGGCAATCGAGTGGAAGGTCAATTGCGAGGTGGATGTCCGCAGTTTTTTCTTTGATTGCCCGACGGTGAGTGAGCGAATTTTCGTTTGTGTGCGGAGGGCGGTGAAACGAAGTCATTATCGTGGGCCATGAGCAGACATTTTGTATTGTAATTCGATGTCTGATAATTGGTGATTTTATTGGACACCGCTCACAAGAGCCAATCGCCGGCAATAAACGATTATCTGATCTGAATGACTAACGGTGGACTAATGGGACCTATTTGGAGGGGGCGGGGGGTTTGGAGAAATTTGACGTCGTCAGTGGGTGACTAATAAGTGATGTGGATCTTATAGGGGGCCTCTGCTTGAATGATGATCCTTCGTCCTCCATGGCAATCTTTACAAGTTGATTTGACAAATTGTATTTGGAAGCCACGTTTGAGTTACTAGAGTGCGTAGGGCTGAAGGACATTTCAGTGAATTTTCACAAGGGGTTTGGAAGACGGAGAGGTCTTTAAAACACTTCATGCCTTGTACGTACGACTTAAGCATTATCAGTATCTTTGGAATGTTTGGGTTTGGTGGCACTTTAAAAATGTAAACACATGTCTGCCTTGTTGGCTCTTAGGTTCTGTACTTAGTTTGTCTAAGTAACGTTGATGTGGCTGCCTGAAAAAGTTTGTTAAGGGGCCACTTAGTCCTGGTCTAGTATGGTGCCTTATGTCTGAGGGATTGTCGTTTTCCAGGTCCTCTTAGTGCTTATGAAAGTCTTAACCCTCGAACTCCGACTGGCTAAGACAGTTTGTGGCTCCAAAATTCCTTAGGCAGTTCCTCTCTTCCGTGGTATATAGTAGTCTCCGATCTAACTGTTGCAAGTGATGGAGAAGGTCCCTTCTACTCGTCGTCTCGACAACCCCAACAGGAGTCATAGAATGGGATGGTCCATCCTCTTGTGTTGTTTGCCATCAGACAGTGTCCAGAAAGTACGCCTGTAATCAGACTTATCAGACGTAGGTCTCTTTCGCCTACTCTGATGAGGTCTTTGGTCAGAGAATGACTTTACTTTGGTCATTACTAGAGACTTTAGGTACTTTGACCTTTTCATCCCCTTTCAGTATTTTTTTTTTTTTTTTTGTATTTTTTTATTTATTTTTTTTTTTTTTTTTTGCTGGAGATTGGGAAACACTGCACTGGAGCGCTCAGAATCGAAAATTGGTCCATTGTACCATTAGGCAGTAGCATACATTTGATGTCAATGTCAATCACCTTGAAGTAGGTTTGCTTTTGTTACCTTCTTAGGAGAAAAATGTGTTTCCTCCTGATTTGCCAGAAGAATGCCCACTTGCTGTCTTTGCCACTTCATCGGTTCTTTCACTGCATAGAATGCCTTTATGCCATGGAACAACGCAAGGTAAGGTAACAGCTTACCTGCATCCACGGCAAAGTTAAGCCATCTATGGCGTGTTCAGTGGTCCATTGGCAATGCCATTGCCTTATGGAACTATGCGAAAAGGATGATTCATCATGAGGTTTGATCTAAATTGTAAATCAAACACGTCCGTTCGAAAGCGAGTTCAAAAAGGTTTGTTATCGAATAAGGGAACGATTTGGCATTTTCTTTATGCAAATTATACCATGTAATTGTTGAGCATGTCGGCGTCTAAAGTCGACTATTCGTAAAGGTCCAATTTCGGGCAACTCTATTGAGCATAGGGGCTCATCTCTGAAGCAGAAAAGGAGTATTATTGGCCTTCAAAGAGTCAACTATAACTGGGTTATTGCTGATGACATGTTGGCTTTTAAAGTGATAAGCTGGCTTTTTTCAGAAGATTTGTTGTCTTATTCCTGAGAAACTGAGACGGTCTAGGCACGGTTTAGGCTCCATTGTTTCGCGCTCTGTATGGCTTTTGCCACCGTCTTGTTAAGGCCTAAACTTATCGAGACCATGTGCTTGACTTTCGAGATCCTTGACGGTATTATTATTATTCTGGTTTGCCTCTTTTGAAAGCCATATGGACCAGTGATTCCCCTTGCCAAAAAACCACACCCTACCGTAGCTTTTAATGGTTTTGATGGCATCTCTTGGTACTCATCAGTTCACTAAGCCAGAAATAGGCTTCATCAGAGTTTCATTTCATTTTTCAGATCCCCTGAAAACGTGGCACAGATTAAAGTCGCCTGACTGCAGTTCTTGTACAAGTTGAATTTTCTACACTTGTAGTTCGATACCCTCATATCAAGTTCTTGAACGTGCCAAGATAAGCTCCTGAAAACACTGACGAGTCGATTAGGTATGTCAGTCTCTTCGCTACGTGCTGGATGTGGTCTTACTGGTCAAGAATTTGTCACTAATTTGAGCTTTAACTTTGCAAATGGTTTTGGCACGGTTTCAGACGGTCGATTATGTTTTGTCCATTGCAAGTTCCTCGAACGGCAGGAAAAACAAATTCTCACAGAACCCTGCTTGTACCACAGCTAAACAATAAAGAGTCGCTTTTGTTTTGTGAGTCTTCCCACGATGACTTGCCAGCGATACTGAACCAAAATAACAAAGCAGTTGGATTGCTATCATGAGAGATTTGTAAGAAAAAGCCCGTTCAAAATTAAACCTCGCAATGAATCATCCATTTTTCGCAATGCTGATGAATATCTGTAAGTCAGTGCATGAAATATTAGAATCAAAAGACAAATGAGGCCGAAATGCAAACAAAATGATATATGAAAGAGCTTAATATCCTCATAGGGAGTCAGTTAAATTTAAGGTCATTCGATTGGAAAAGGCTTTCTGGCTTTAAATATTCCTTTATCTAGGACGTTCGTACATGGATTCTTTTCCTTTCAACAGCTCTATAGTTCGAAGTGGATCTAGACCGTTGCATGCCTTTCCAGCTAGCACCGTCCTCAGCAAGCTGTCTCCAGTGGCGCACTCCAAGTTGGTTAAGGTACATCGGCAGTTGTGTGCCCCATCTCAACCTAGACCATCCTCTGTTGCATTGACCTCATGGCTCACCCTTTATTTCTGTCTGCAATGAATTTCGTTTCACTTCGGAACGGAAGTGTATCAACTTTCTTATAACGAAGCTTTCATGTAGGATACGCCAGGCTGGATAAATTTTGAAGCAGCTTGGTGGATCAGTATTACGGAAGGCCGTGTCAAGTTATCGGGCATTAACACAGTGTTTGTTCCAACTCACAGCTATGGTCTTGAAATTTGGGTAATGACCGAAAGAATAAGATCGTGAATACAGGCTGCCAAGATGAGGTTTCTCCTAGCCGTTGCAGGAGATACTTGATAATTTGGCTTTGACACCAAACTGGGCCTTCCTTATCACTGACCCACCAACCTCGGTATAGGCTGAGAAACGCGACGGTGCGGAGAGATTTCAATGTTGAACAGATCCTTCTTCGGACGGAAAGGGCTTTATTTCGTTGGTTTGGATACATGGTACAGATATCCCCTTCTTCACGAACTCCGACGCGTGCCTTCTTCGGTATGGACCTCCCAACAGACCCAGGGCGAGATGGTTGGATCTAGTTCATAAACTCTGGTCTAGTTGCGCTTGAGAATAGCTCCTAGTGCCTTACAAGTCTAATGAGAGTTGGCGGCGGAGGATCGAGCGGTTTGGAGGTGTCTCGTGCGTGCGTTGTCCCCGGGACCTCTTCAGTGGGACCTGCAGGTTCAAAAAGATGGTGATAATAAGGAGCTAAATTTTGTTCGCCCTTGAATTTTTTAACAGTCATACAGGTTGCCGTCACCGTGAAGAATGGAAGGCAGCTATAGCTTATGCTCAGACCCTTCATGGGTCGCAGGCTTGATACCCACACTCACAGGTTGACGTCTTGACAAAACTACGTTTTCGAAAACATTGATGTTTCTTCAATACAGACAGCATATCGCTGGTATCCTAGTCAGACAAAATTCGGGAAAAAATAATAACACAAAATTTATTGACACTATAGGGCACAATGGACCAGGGCCTAGCTTCTTCAGAACCTAATCGCTCGCTAGAGTTCTGTCACGAATATAGGGACCTAAACTTCGACCTTGCCGACTCTGAACAGCCAGATTTGAGAAGCCTTTCATTGACAATTCAACTCTTTGAGTGTTCTCAGCCGGCGGACAAAGATGATGTCGTCAAAAATGGGAGCTGTTCACTCTACAAATCGAACCTGGGTCTTTTGACGTGAGAGTCGTTGCAACTTCCCTATTACGCCACGACGACCATAAAGAAAGGCTTTGGCTTAAGAACACATTTTTCTCCATTCCATTCCATTTTCTCCCTTTTCTCTTCACCTCAGTGGTGCCCTTCAACCTGACCAAAATCTCCTAGAGAGCACACAAAGCCATCAGCCTTCAAAATGTCTAAATTACAAAACCCATCATTTCACTTATGTTTCGATCTCTCATCACATCCCCCCCAAAGGATCAACCTTTCAAGTCAAAGACTACCGCACCGCTCGAACCGAGCCTACACACATCTGCGCACCCAGTCGACCGCATTTAAATTCCACCATCGAATAGATTTCACCCCCGCCCTCCGCCCCACCCACGTGTATTCAATTTCCATAAATGAAAGGTTTCTCAATTTCGCCATCAATAGCATGGGTGGTGCCCCCCGCCCCATCACCGTCGCTTTAAACTTAACCTGTCAATCAAAATTCATTCTGTCAGAGTTGGCAATTATTTTCGCAAGGGATTACATCAACAAAAAGTCCTCAAATTAAGCATTACACCCCCTAATTCGTCCGCCATCCGTCATCCGCCGTCCATAGCCGGTCGTGTGGCTCGACATTCCTTTTGTCAAGGCACTTCCTTCCTTCCTTCGCCCCCGCCGGCCGGCATTGGTCTGTGTTTTCGTTTCCTTAACTGAAATGATGATCTTAATTATGTGCTTCCCAACCCTTTGGGGTAAAATATGCTTCCTGCGGAAAGGATAAAATGTTCAGCTCCGGCCTTTTTGTGTGTGTGCGCTGTGCTGTGCTGGCTGGCTGGCGGGCTCCATGTCTCGCTCTCGCCTGATGTCGGCTGCCGGTGCGGGTGTGCTTGCGGTGGGAGGGGAGTGGGGTTGTGTATCCGTTTTGAGGTCATTACCATTGTGACAATATAATTTTCGTGGCAGATACTCCCCGTACATATATTTGCTTAACCGCCACGCCATGGAGTGTCATTTCAGACTCGCGCCACCACCACCACCATGGGCTTCGCCTTCTGCTGGTGCGCCACAGACACTGGTCTTCATCGTCGCCTAGCAAAGTCGAGGATAAAGATTTCAGCGACAAACAAAAGGAAAAAGAAAAAAAACAGAAACTCGTGGAAGAAAAGCGCACCGAGCGCCGGCAGATTGACAGAAATGATGGAGGTGGGCTGGGGAGGCAAAAAGGGTCGCTTCAGATCAGAGCGTGAGGGTGGCCATGGAATGAGCCATTACACCACCGGGAGTAGGTAATGCGGGCGGGACTTTGATTGTCATAAAGTTGTGTACGTGACATTTATGAGGCATTGTGTTAAACGGTTGCGGTAATTAGAAGAACAGTTAATGAGGGAATATTATTCTGTCAGCTGTGTGCCGGCTTAATTCGCCCCCTCCTCCCATTTTTTCGTCCACAGTTGCCTTTGTCTCTTGTGAGATGGGTTTGGTGTGTAATTTCAAAGGACTACGCGACGAAGGGGAAAAGCCGAGGATGTGACAAATGCTCAAGGTGAGACCCCTAATCCGCTTTGAATGGGCGGACATAAACAAATACCAGAGACATGCATGTGAGGCCTTTACGCGACGTGAAGAGGGTTAAAGTGGTGCAATTGGATTTAGCGGCAAATCTTATGTGTCGGCTGCAGAGAACACCCAGCACACAGGGAAGCAGTTATAATTGCTGGAGTGTGGTGGTAAGCGATATGGGAGCTTTGCATATTCCCTTTAACTTTGTGCGGACAAACCAATGTTTTGAGTGGTGTGTTCGGTTTCAAAGCGTGGCAGTGAAGGAGTTCGCTGGGGGAAAGGGTTTTTCTTTTTTCACAGATTTCCTTACTCTTGTCTGTATGTTGTGCACTTTCAGAGGTTTCGACTTCTTGTTGGTGTCTCTTTGGTAAGAAAAGTCATTTGTAGGTATGCCTGTGTAAGGATTCTAGAAATTCTTGAGAGCGAGAGCTTAAACATACCCTGAGCGAGGAGTCATAGCAGAAAGACAACTTTACTTCACATCAGTGCAGTACTCCTAAACATTTCAGGCCGTATATCGAGTCAAATATCGATTTTCAAATTGTAGTTTTCAATCAGTCCACCCGATGGCACGATAAATGGCCTTGAGATGGGGGAAGTAAGCGAACCCGCTGCACGCAAGTTGCTCGGCAATGTTTTGGCTCATTCCCGTCGAAATGCTTGTTGGAGGTGGTCCAAAGTTTGGTATTTTTTAGTGCCAGTCTAGACAGAGAAATGCAATGGACTTGCGTTTGAAGAATTTGTAGCCCATTAGGTAGATGATATGAAGTGTGGACGAGCACTTTGTGAGACAGTGCCGAGTCTTGTTGACATGTCCACGGTGTCCGCTTGCAATTTGTATTTGCCCAAGGCTTCAATACTGCCTCTAAGACAGTTGCATGGTCTACGATCGTTATTATTCTGACACCACTATCAAAAAATGTTAGCAGAGAGCAGCCATATGGCGGCCCAAACCATCACCATCGGTGCTGCTTGCATTCTGCTGATCGTCCAAGGGCATACATTTTCGAAGGACCTCTTTGGCAAGTAAACTCGGTCATTCTGCTTGTTGACATACTGCTCTTTAACAATTGGCGACTTCTTGAAAAAAAAAAACAAATTCGGCAACTTACCGCTTTCGTGTAAGCCTAGCACCTCCATCGCTCTTTCGACTCTAACTTTCTTCTGTTGCAGTGTGAAATCGCTTCCTTTTTGGAACTGCTTGAGTTCAAGCTCAGATTCTTAGTATGTGCTGCATCCACTCCAAAAATATTTTTAGCGCACGATCCATTTTTTTTCATTTCGAGGCGAATTTCATTCAATTCAAGCCCTCTCCTTCCGAGCCATTTCAGCCGATGTTGCTGTTTCTTTTTATGATCATCTCCATGCCGCTTTGCAGTGTTGTCAGGCTCACGGTAACAGGCTGTGAAGAAGAAGAAGAAGAAGCGGGCGAGGCTGCGTGCCAGCTAACGTGAAAACACTTAATTGAAACCCTTGATACTTCCATTTTTCAACCCGCTGAACTGCAACTAGTTATTACTTCGCAGGGTTGTTTACGGACTCACGTTCTACGAAGACAAGGTTCAGCTTGTCTTAGTCTTGAATGCACTTTCACAATTAATGGGAATACCACATTTCAGTTCTCCACAGATCTCATCATGGTAGGAGGTAATATTGTCGGCGCTTTCCCTTTGGCATTTGATGAGCATATGCATCCATCTACTATTTGTTAAGGCGTTCCATCTGGCTTTCCGTATTTCTAGGGATGCGGCTCATTCTTCTCCTTTTATAAATTTTGTGCCGGTCCGGGGTTCGTCGGTAGTACACCGTCATAAGCTTACGTGCAAGAATGTCCATGGGTAGCATTCCTGCTATGACGAACGCCACCTCATCAGAAATTTTTGTGAAACCACTGATAGTCTGTACTGCGCAGAGTCTGTACTGCTCAGAGTCTGTACACCAAAGTCATCACTCGTTTCAGTCGGCCTTTCCAGTTTCCTTCTTTGTTGCTCTTGGTCGGCGGCCGTTTATTGTTTATTGGGTATGCAGCTAACCTTCGGTTATTTTCTTATCATTCAAATAGGTCATTCATTATCCGCAACCCTCACAGTAGCGTGAGCTACAGTCCTGTGCTGGAGGGCTCTAACGATAGTTACTTGTGATTTTCCGGCCAAATATAAAGCAATCACCCAATCACGTATGAATTATTTATTTAACAAACAAATCTGGTCAAGAGACAACAGAGACAACACTCGAACTCGAAAGGTTTCGTTTTTCAATTTTAAAAAAGCAAATCAACTTTAAGAAACTTTTAAAAGGCAATAATGACTCCAATACCAATCAGGCAAAATGATCACTTAATTTCGACGAGGATGAGCAAGATGTGAGGAAAGCGAGATCTCGACTAAAGTTGAATATAGCTCCAGTCCTAGAACGACGCACTATCTCGGGAGCTGTTCAAAGCAGCTTGAGATGTTCTGGTTTGATACATGCATCAGCTCATCTGTAAAAGTATAAATTTCAGAGTCGTCTCTCCATTCCAGAAGAAAGGAGACCCCTTTAACTGCAAAATTTACCGAACTACTTACTGTAAGGTGTCAAAATTGAACTGTCATGTGCAGTTTGAGGTTGCTTGAAGTTCGAATCAGTCAGGGTGTACATATATCAAACCTAAACTTTTGCCTCCTGCCGACTTTATTCGTATCAGTCATTAGTATGCGTTACTTAAGAAGGTATCATCCAATGAATCAAGTCGTTTGGAGGATATGATAAGAATGACATTTTTGACTGAAAATTCGTAACTTTATCGCCTTTCTTTACATTCATCTTTCCATTCCATCCATACATTCACCTATCCATGGCCGTAAAAATTCACTTAAACTGGTTCGACTCTATTGTATTTAGCGGTGATTTGCTTGCATCAAATATTGTTGTTTCAAAAGTAAAAAAAAAATCAGCTTTTGAGGGCGTAAGCTGGGTTATTTGATTTGAGCACGCTGTCCGCTCGATTTGTGCAGCGTTCCCTCACATTTGAACAAAAACGTGTTGAATGAATATTTCCAAAGGAAGTATCATACACCGCAAGTAGTGCTTTTAAAGCATGATTCAGGAAAAATAACCTGACGTTGCAACATTCAACTCTGGCTCAACTATTGAACAGATTTAACCTAAGCCTTGAGCTCTTTGAAACAGTTGCTATCTCCAGGTCCTTAATTGTATGACCTCCGCAAAATTCATAGTGAAAATTTGAATGCATAGCTCAAGGTAAGGGACAGTTATATAAGATTTTGAGCAAAATGTGCTGCTCTTAGGGCAAGTGGGGATAAGAACCAATTTATGTACGCCATCGATAGAAATAAGGCATCTGCCCAAAACCATCTTGGCCAAAGCGCGACTGTACTTGGAAAACGACATCCTAGTGATGATCACACGTCATAATTCGGAAGGCCATTTAAGTAGCCTCTTATTGTGCCGAAAGGCGAACACTTTAAGAGCAGACATGTCTGGACATTTACCTCAAAGAAGAAGTGTGCGTAAATGTCGATAAGCTACTGTGAGTGGCACTACAGCCCACAAGGGAACAGGTCCTAGTTTCTTCTAAACCTACTCGTGTTGTGCGTGCTAATGTTCTCTCAAGAGTGGAAGGGACCCCCAGTTTTTTGCCGACTACGAACGGCAAGATTTAAGAAGCTTTTCATAGACAATTTCGACTTTTGAGTGTTGACTTTGAGTGTTGTGAGTAATTCGAAAAAGGTGGTGCCGTGAAAAAATTCGAGGTGTCCCGTCTGGGAATCGAACATAGACCGTCTTACCCACAACGCCACGGTGACCACAAGGCAAATCAGCCTCGCATCGATGCCTTATGGTCCACGATGCTACAACTACTGAATCTTCAATCTGTGCGATCATTTGAATAAAGTGCGGAACGCAAGGATTCAGCAGCAGAGACCGCGCAGAATGTTAAGACAGTGCTTAAGTACAGGGATCAACGTTGGAAAATGTTTACTTCCAATGTGAGAGCTGCGCCAATTGGGCTGCCTAGAACTGCTAGAGCTAGAGCTGCGATTTGAGCCTTTTGAACTTTTGTTTTGTGGGTAATCGTAAAGAACGGATTTTTGGTCTAGTCCGCAAACGATTCAAGCACTAAAGGTTAATCAAAAGTAATCCGTAAGCCACAGCCAAAAGCCTTGAATACGATGTTTGGGGTTATGGGTAACAGACTGTGCTCCTGGTAAGGCACCGACCTTCAGAGCCATAGAGCTATCTCACTTTTTTTCCATGCCACTGTTTATGTGTCCGTTCCCGATACGTCACTTGTCAAAGGAATTAACATAAGACACCTAAAAAACACAATCTCCTCCTGTGTCACGCATCTATCCTCAAGTGCACGTCTATATGCAATTGCGAGTCCTAGGGATAGCAGAAAAGCACATTCCCTCATCTGTAAACAGCGCTCTGAGGACAGAGATTTTCGTCAAGTGATCACACTTTGTGCCCAACTATTTCGCAGAGAAAAACGCTAAGTCCACTTTGAACGGAGTAAGGAGCCCATCTCCACGTAAAAAGAGAAATATACAAAAAATGCCATTTTAGACCACCTTCGCATAAATGTAACAATATCCACGCAGGAGCAGTCTAAATCATTGTGACAAATTCCACAAGCACAACGATTTCCATCAATATTTCCCAAAGTTTACATCAAGAAGCTGCCCCCAATCAAGATATCTTAACATGGTCGCATGTGTCTCCCATTGAAGCTTGGCTTTCTGAGGACACCCATCATCCAACCAACGGCCATTCTCTGGCTTAATCTCTAAATTCATCATTCTCCTCCATGAACCACTCAACATGCCTTTCCTAGTCAATTAACCACTCACCTCATCCCCCCCCCCCCCGCACCACAGACGGCAAGAAAAAGCACACGTTATCCCTCAAAACATCATCATAATTGCCTATTCCTCCGCCCCTGCCGTAGACACTATCTCAAGTAGTCCGGAATCCTTGCTGATGAGTGTAATGTAATAGGATTAGCCCGCTGGGTACAATTTACCCACCGCCGGCGGCCCTCAGCATCTCTCGGTGCTCTTCCAAAAACAGATTTTTATCTTCCTTTCATGAAAATTTGCATTTTCACCTTCGGCCAGTCCACCCCAACCGCCCCATCCCTTCCATACCAACAAACAAGGCAAGTGCTCTCTGTCGACTACTTGGGTCCGAGCACAGCCAGACGATGAAGTTCACCATGATGATGATGATGATGAGGTGAAAATGCCTGGAAGGAGCGGTTTTTTGGGGGGGAAGCACTGGTGTATGTTTCCCCCCCCCCCCACCCGCACAAAAAAGTGCATCGCCAGACGATGGCGATGGCTGAGGATAAGGACGGAAAAAGATTTCCAAAGAGTAATCGGAAAACTTGCTTCCATCGTGGTCTTGGTGGGAAACTTTCCTGACAGACCGGGACGACTGACATCAGCAAATAGAACAGTTGTGCCATCACTTAATCACTCCTAAGTTCAATTTAAACGACTCCCTTCCGAAGTTTCCCTGCTCCCTCCTTCGGCGTCTCCTCCTGCTGGCCGAGAGACGGTGGGCCACTGGTCGATGGTTTGTTTCGAATTGAATCGCGGGATTTAATTGAGATCCTCCTTGACTCCCCTCCCGCCGCATCTCTAAAGTAAACCAAGTGGCATCCCCAAATAAAGATCTCCCATCCCAAGCCATTAGGAGGGAAACAAATAGTTCCAACGGAAAGCCTGTTTCCCTGTTTAAATGCTTGCCAACCGCAGGGGCATCTGGGGTGGCCGCAACATGCATTCCTTCCATCACCACACACACACACACACACGCCGACACACACAGTCGACTCCGAAGCGATAGTGAAAAGTTTCCCATTAGACAGGAAGGATTCCCATCACCATGTATCATACTTAAGTTTGGTTTACCACTCGCTTTGCAAGAGTTTCTGTTCGCTTAACGGTCCAACAGTCTGCCAAGGGAGCGAGAATATGTGTGTGCGAATGGGGGCGGGGAGGGGGGGGGGGAGAAGGACGGAGGGAATCCTTGTTCATTAGGCACAGAGCCCTTACTGGATGTGTGTGTGAGAAGAAATTTTTAGACTCCGGCATTGAGCACGATTGTCCTGTGAAAGATGAAATAATGCGCCGTCCCGTCCCAAACTTGCAGCACAGGGGAGGCTGCAACACATGTTTTTGGGGTTTTCACTGTTCGCCCAGAGATAATATGTCAAGAGGCTGTGAATGGTGTGCCGAGGATGCACGTACGCAGACGATGTTTGCGAACAAGGGAGCGCTCACTTAACAACTCGACGAGTGTCCTTCGGCAGGGGATCGAAGAGAGCGACGATGAGTGGTGCCATGTTCGCTGTCTGATAAGAGTGCATGATGAAGTGAACTGAAAACTGATGCTGAAGACACGGGCGCTGAGGCAAAGGACCCTCCACCCCCAAGGGGTGGTGAATTCTCTCGTATTAAAGGTGACATTCAACGTCGTCCTCTTTGCCTTGGCCCTGATCTAATATCACTCGTCCCATGGATTCCGGTTTCATATTTAATATCATCCAACTGAATGGAGTTGAATTGCAATTCCCTCCCCCTCCTCCTCCCCCCTCATCCCTTTTGCAAAAAAATTCAACGAATCTCTCCGGTATCCTTTATAATCTCGCTGCGCACTCCCGTCGAGTGTCTACAATCACCGGTGAACACACTCAAGAGTCCTTTTTATAAAATAAAAATTGCATACCTCGTCTGCCCCCCCACCCTCAGTCCGCACCCGCACAGGGATCATCTCAGAAATGCAAACACCGAAACGAGTGACGTTTCTGTTTCCCCATTTTTCGACGTTTTATTTTTGTCTCTGCAGTCGGTGAGACGATGGCAGGACTAAGTCCTTATGAGTTTTCCATATTAATAAAAAAAAACCACCCCTCCCCCCCTTCCCTAACCACCCACAGCGCACTTCAGAGTGAAATTGATCAGACCATAGCATGGATGCGGAAGGGCGACGCAAGTAGTGTATTATCCTTGCAGTGGATATCAAATAAAAATACCAAGGATACCGTTCTGTCAAAGGTATGACTGCTGAGCGCATCATCGGCGCGGTGTCCTCCGGCAGGAAAATTACGCGCCTCGTTCCACGCCGCCTCGCCCTTAAGTGAGTGTGAGCACTGAGCGCTTGGAAAAATAAAAATGGAACGGCAGACATAATGATGACTGCCACCACTGACCAGATTGTGGTGAGAGAGTGAACGGATGGATGCAGCGAAAGGATAACCACATGGGCGACTGTGATTATTGAACGAATGCCAAAAAGTTTATCCTCTGTACACAGAACTCCAATTAGGGATACATTCTTTTTTTTGGGGTTGAGGGGATGTCCTCCCGCGGGGGTTATTTGCGGACTGGGCGGTGTTTGGTTTGATTTTACTTTTTCCTGGCGGCAGTCGCTGCGGTCCACAAACGAAGTCAATATCAACAAAATCCAGACACAGACATCGATAAGCCATGTTGATGGAGTCTGCATTGGGGTTTGTTTGCCAATGAGGTGAGGACTTTCGTTAGAAGGGGATACAAATGAATTTTTTTGTACGTTCAAGTCAACACTGATTGAATCGTCGTTAGGCTGGGGTGTGCTAGCTTTAACTACTTTCTCTGTTCTTTAAGTTGAAAGAAAAAGTAAATTAGTCCGAAAGCCGTACCAAAAAGTGGAACAGCTATCAGGTGGATATAGCGTTCGGACCGAAGCCTGCCGGGACCAAAATGGAGTCGCAATCGATGCAGGCTCTTTAACAGCGATGACGGCCCCAATCCTGCTGTTGGGCAGAATGTTCCACTCAATTTGGACGATGACAGGTAAGAATTCCGCCCTTCCGACTTAGACGAGGTCAAGAGAGCATCGAAGAAGGCTGGCGATGGCCAGAGTGGGCACATGCATCGTCGGAGGAAAGCATGTCTGATGACTGGAATCTCAGCGTGGTCTGTTTGGTCCACAAGAAAGGAGATTCCTTCGACTGAGCAAACTACCCAGGAATTTGTCTGTTTAACATCGCATACAAGATCCCATCTGTCATATTGTGCGAACGCCTGAAACCGTTCGTTAACAATCTCATAGGTCCTTATCAGTGTGGGTTCAGGCTAGGGAAGTCCACCATCGACCAAATCTTCACACTACGGCAGATCCTGAAGAGCCTGAAGTATAGATCGACACTCACCACCTATTCGTCGATTTTAAGGCCGCATATGACAGTGTGCATAGAGACGAGCTATACAGTGCCATGCCTAGTTTGGGCATTCCTTCCAAACTCGTCAGATTGTGTAGGATGACGATGGAGAACTCTCGCTGCTCCGTTGAGGTCGCGAACGAACTTACCGATACCCTCGATGTCAAAAAAGGATTTTGACAAGGCGACGCGCTGTCATGCGACTTCTTTAACATCATTCTTGCTAAGATCGTGGTTAACTCTCAATTCAACACCAGAGGCACGACCTTCCAAAAGTCCGTTCAAGTGCTTGCTTAGGCCGACGACATTGTTCTTGTTTGCATTGACGGCATCTGGTGGAGAAAATTTAAAAACGAACTCCATGGGCTGTACAGCGACACGCCCCTAGTCAACCGTCTTCGGATACAACGATTAAGATAGCTATGCGATGTAGAGTATATAGACACCACTGCTCCGGCTTGATAAATCTTCGAATCCGATCCATGCGACAAGGCAACAGAGGACGGTCTATGTTAAGATGGAGCATACACCTCAACCAACTTGGAGTGCGCAACTTAAGGCAGCTGGCGATAGATTGTGTTGGCTGGAGAGGCAAGTTGGTGGAGGCGCCCATCCCGGATTGTAACGCTAGTAAAAAAAAATAAAAAAAGGTGTTATAGAGAACTAACTGGATTGGGCGTCTCGGCATCAGTAACCGCTGCGAAGTTGTTGGTAGGTCCATCAACTCCCGCCACAAGAGTCTGTTCGAATCTGTCTATGAAAAGCTTCCCAATTTGGGCAAAGCATTTGGGCAAGAGGAAGGAAATTGTGAAAATATTGTCTTCTTAGACCTTTTCTACACTGCCGCACTACCAAAATCCCCTTTTCAGTAGCCTAAATTTTCCTGTCCTGTCCTAAATCGGTCAAATAAAAAGAGATACGCTTTTTCGAGCAAAGCTTACGTCGGCATAAATATTGATGCAATACAAGTTTTCTCATTTTTTCGCTTATTTTTAAGGTTTCGTTTACACAACGGATAGTTGTCAGAAGAGTTTAATCCCCAAATTGGAGAACGTCGAGAATGACTACGGGCTCACTTCTGTTTTCAGTGGTTTTTAGTGATGTACTCGGTGCAGCAGTGATGGACTATGACACCTTACAGAGAAGACCTTAACTACGCCGATGGCGTTTGTCTACTTTGACAGCGGATACTGGACCTTTACTTTATGGCCTACAATCAGAATGTTAATATCTGGCAATCGCGTTCAACTGAACAATGCCGAGCAGATAGTTAAGAAAGTTGAAAACTTACAATATCCAACATGAGTAGTTGCTACAAAAGCTATTTGTTTGTTTTCTCTATCAAGCCTGCGACCCATGATGGATCAGACCCAGACATATATGTAGTTGCCTTCCGTTCTTGATGACCCCGGGCACGCAGCTTCGAGTTGTCAAGACAAATCTCTCTCGAGCTCGCAATCAGTTGGTCTCTATACCGAAGGTTCGGCCTTCCTCTCCTTCTCGAAGCCGGATCCTGGGATTCAAAGACCCCCTTGACTGGATTGTTGTTGTCCATTCGCTCGATGTAGCCGAGCCATTGTAGTCTACAGATTTTTGCCTTTCGGACTTCATCCACATCTTGGTAGGGCACATAGAGTTGCTCGCGGTTGTGCCTTTTCCTCCTTTCGCCTTCCTCGCAGACAGGACCATGTATTCGTGGCAGAATTTTTCTTTCAAAGGAACCAAGAATCTGCTCCGTTTGCCTATTGTTCACTACTCGGCTCCGAATAAGAATACGTGTAGGATAAGCGTCTTGTAGAGCATTATCTCAGTTCTTCGAGTTAGGAGTTTCGACCCTAGGTGTTTTCACAAGCTGAAGCAAGAGTGGATGCTAAAGGAGACTCTGCGTCGAATCTCCACTAATGTGTTGATCGACGGATTGATTCTTTGTCGACAGCATATATTTTATTTTATTCTCGATCATTCTAAAAACAGCTCCTTCAGCCTGCTCCTCAATAATAACCACCTGCCGGGCTCTTGGCTCGTATTTTGTATATATTCCTAGACTGTTCGATGTTCTTGAGCTGAGAGACCGCGAAGAACATTTCGCAGGCGTGGATTTTTTTCCCCAGAGATAGCCAGGTTGCTGTCTGGATCCTTTTGCGTGGATATCTTGTGCTACCGCTTAACATATGATAAGTCGCCGCGTAGTCTGTAAGTAAGAAACTGTTCTCTGTTGTCGTGTCGTGGACTGTGCTTTCTGATCACTCTGGCAAAAATGTTTAACCGACCTTTGCATCGAAGTCCCCGAGTACGATTATGACATCATTCTCCGAACATGCTCCGTCCATCCAAGAGCACATAAAAATCATCATTGAAGGGGGCCTTTAGCTGCGTCGGTCGGGTAGTAGGCACATATCAGACTGATGTTGCAGAATTTTCTTTGGATGTCAATCACAGCCAGGCAATCACTCGTCGGATAGAAGTCGATGACATTTGACCTAGGCCTCTTTCTAACGACTGTAGTGCCACTCAATTATATTTATTTAGAAAAACAAGATCAGTATAACTTCGGTTTGTCTTGGTGTGTCTGTCTATTACGGACGTGTAAGATCGAAAATAATAAATGCCATGTGGACACGACGGCGGCGAATGTTGTCCTTCAAGTGCACAATCGTTTCGAGCATAACGGCGGAGACTAGCAACTTCACTTATCCCTACAAAATATAGCCCAGCGATGTTAAATCAATCGATTTTTTCGTCTAAGAAACGTTGCCTTCATAAATCAATTGACATGTTGCGCCGTCTTCTTTAAACCACAAATCCTGGCCAAAGCCATCTCGTTAAAACCACATTTGTTGGTTATCATAGTTCTTGAGTTGATGGACTATAAATTCAAATCACAGGCCGAAGGACCCATGTTCGGTTCATGGACTGCACACCCATCTCACATTTCTTCATGACGACCCTAACTAGGAAGGAACTAAAGAACTCATCATCCTGAATAGTTTCTAAAGAAATAAGATCCTCGTCCTTTGTAAATTCGTTGAACTATGCAATAGCTAACGTCGCTTCAAGGATGACAATTTCAAAGTTACTTCACGGATGTAAGTTGTTTCCTTGGCGGATTTTGTTTCCAGCTCTGAATCAGTCTGAAAATGTTGACCTCCCTCCCATCCGACGTGCAGCTGCTGTTTTGCAGTTGATGGGCTCAAGTGATTTCCTGAAATTCATCTTTGTGAACATTTACGCGCATCCGTGTTGAACTCATTTCCAAAGTCTACGAAAGGTCAGATTTAATTCCTCCTACGCAACGATGAACTAAAGGAAGCACATCTTCCCCTAAAACGTACCCTCATCCGCGATACTCTTTCATATCGACAGCAAAAAAGGGTAAATCGAATGAAGAAAATATCGATTCGAAGCAAGAAATGATTGTTCCCAAGCAACTCTGCCTCTTAATTACTGGGTCAGACTTGTCCAACGGCGTAAACACAAGATATTCGGACACTTTCGCTTGGCTTATCGTTCCTCCTCAATCTTAATTCCGGCCCACGTACTCACCACGAGCACGCCCACCATTCACACACACCCCCTTCCCTCCATACGAGCGTACAGCAAGAATATTGATCGAAACACGAGGAGTCAGCGGCAAGGACTCGAGGAACACTACCGTTTCTGACACTGCACACGAATTAATAATTAATTGATCAAAGTCAAGCGAGGCACAAAAAAGGACTTAACCGTGTGTCCCGTGCTGTCCTGTTCTGTCCTCCTGTCCCATGCATACGGTGGTGAGCTTGGTAGCCCACCAATCAGTGGAGAATATGTTGGCAAACATACGGCAACGCTGATGGCATGGCAAACCTCGGCCGGGGGCTTTACAGCAGCAGCACAGCCAAATGGCCCTCCTCGTTGGGCTGCCCGCTCGACCGAGTCCTTTCACTAATTATAACGCGACTCGTACACGAAGGAACGGAATAAGTTATTCAGGCTTCGCCGACCCTGTTCAAATATCCCGACAGCACAATATCGAACATCAATCTTAATTTAGAGGTTTCCTCGACCTCAGCTTGGACCCCTTCGGCGGGAGCGAGAGGGTTTGCTCTTGTTCTGATTCTGGACTGCTCTTGGTGACTGCTGACGTTTGCTGCCTTTATGTGCCATTGTGTGTCCTTTTCTCGTAGCACTTGTGGACTCAAAACGTTTGTGCGCCATCGGTTGGCCTTTAGGTGTGCGATGGTGAGGGCAGCGGAGTCACCCCCTGCAACTCGTCACATGTCATGCATAGGCGGACAGAGTGGTAGAGAGCAATGTGGCGACACACAAACTAATTGCTGTGATACATCGACTTTGATGCAATTGGACGTGACAGTTGAGGCAGAGAAAATATGCAAGGCGCATGATTAACAGAAACCCTGCCAAACGGCAGTGGGGTCTTCATTCTTCATTCTTCATTCATCATTCTTCATTCTTCATTCTTCATTCTTCATTCTTCATTCTTCATTCTTCATTCTTCATTCTTCATTCTTCATTCTTCATTCTTCATTCTTCATTCTTCATTCTTCATTCTTCATTCTTCATTCTTCATTCTTCATTCTTCATTCTTCATTCTTCATTCTTCATTCTTCATTCTTCATTCTTCATTCTTCATTCTTCATTCTTCATTCTTCATTCTTCATTCTTCATTCTTCATTCTTCATTCTTCATTCTTCATTCTTCATTCTTCATTCTTCATTCTTCATTCTTCATTCTTCATTCTTCATTCTTCATTCTTCATTCTTCATTCTTCATTCTTCATTCTTCATTCTTCATTCTTCATTCTTCATTCTTCATTCTTCATTCTTCATTCTTCATTCTTCATTCTTCATTCTTCATTCTTCATTCTTCATTCTTCATTCTTCATTCTTCATTCTTCATTCTTCATTCTTCATTCTTCATTCTTCATTCTTCATTCTTCATTCTTCATTCTTCATTCTTCATTCTTCATTCTTCATTCTTCATTCTTCATTCTTCATTCTTCATTCTTCATTCTTCATTCTTCATTCTTCATTCTTCATTCTTCATTCTTCATTCTTCATTCTTCATTCTTCATTCTTCATTCTTCATTCTTCATTCTTCATTCTTCATTCTTCATTCTTCATTCTTCATTCTTCATTCTTCATTCTTCATTCTTCATTCTTCATTCTTCATTCTTCATTCTTCATTCTTCATTCTTCATTCTTCATTCTTCATTCTTCATTCTTCATTCTTCATTCTTCATTCTTCATTCTTCATTCTTCATTCTTCATTCTTCATTCTTCATTCTTCATTCTTCATTCTTCATTCTTCATTCTTCATTCTTCATTCTTCATTCTTCATTCTTCATTCTTCATTCTTCATTCTTCATTCTTCATTCTTCATTCTTCATTCTTCATTCTTCATTCTTCATTCTTCATTCTTCATTCTTCATTCTTCATTCTTCATTCTTCATTCTTCATTCTTCATTCTTCATTCTTCATTCTTCATTCTTCATTCTTCATTCTTCTCTTCTTCAAACCTCTTGTGTGTGCGCTCCAAGGACCTTTGCGGAGGGACCTTGCACGAGGTTCGCAGATCGAAAGTTCTCCGATCCACATCAGCCGTCAAAAATCGCCCACCTCTCGCTCCGCCCATCTTCCCTTCCCCCCGACCGATGAACGGACGTCTGTTAAATTACCATCGTCCCCATGACAGGATCTTATTAACTCAATTGCGCGGCCATCGTCGTTGTCATCGTCATTTGGTCCACTTCTACTGATGCTGTGCATCTCTCAGGGACACATTGATGTCATTATTCCTTCTACATTCCATTCGGGTGGTCCGGGCGGCCAGCCGGCCTCCTGTTCGAATTCCAGTTCGCCTTCATGCTTTTCGCTCACAATCATCTCTCTTGCTCCAGTTGGCGTGTGCATCCTTTTGATGGTTGCCTTGTCTGCGCGGCGTCCTAACAAGCGCTTCAGCATCACTTGCCCGCCGCTGCTGTGATGCGACTTGACAACGATGACGACAACGCCCGGACCGGGGGTAATGGAGGAAAATTAAGAGCGCATACCCTTTGAATTGGCTGACGGAATACTTTTAAATTGAATACTCGACAAAATTTAACGGCGACGACGAGAACGACGACGACGAAGGCAGGAGACACGAAATGCAGTCTCTAACGAAAGCACAGAAGTCCCCTTTGGGTGGATGGCGGTGGCCAATGCCGCGGACCATCCATCCATCCAGCCGTCCAGCCGCCGTCCGTTCCTCTGTCAGGGAAACGATGCCATCCGTGTACCTTGAGGGGCTTGAGCCAAGACATTCATTCGGATCACGTTCGTGTTTGTTAGTCCTTTCACCGAACACACTCACACACACGCACACCTCGCCAATAGAAAATCCCTGTCTGACGAGGTATTTGGTTTGGTCAGCAAAATCAGGCAAACAACCACTTGAGGGGAAAGGGCCGACAGGGGGGCACGGCATGGAATGCACCTTATCAAAGGAACTGACTTGTATTCGTATTGATTCGCAGATAGCCGGGCTCCTGTGGAATTTGCCAAGAAAATAAAATTTATCATTGTGTTGAAAGCATTTCTCCTGAGCGGGAGGGTGGTGGGGGGAGAGGAGGCGACCGAAGTGTAGTGCCTCTGAAAGGGGTGTGTATTAAATTACGAACCTTTTAGGTTATGATGAATCGCATTGGTACGAGTTTAGAATTCAATACGAGAATCCTTGACGATGGAGTGATGGAGCAGGAGTGCCAGAGGAACCGAAGCATAGGATGTGAAAGTGTTTCTCAGAGAGAGAGAGCTTCGAGGACTGAATTAAGGACGATGCTGGACATGACCGAATTCAGGAAACACATGGACATGGTACACGAGCATAGTCGTCTCATAAAAATGACTTAACACTGCAATGGCGAGTCTGATGGACCCGGGGAATCGAATTCAGATGATGCTAAGTTCCTGAAAAACGAATACCAAATGGGGTCAATCAGGAGGAAATTAAGAAAGAGGGGGGGGGGGGATGGAGCACATGGATGAAAGAGAGAGTGAGAAGAAAAAGTGGCAAAAGTGTGAAATTTCAAGAAGCATCTCTAGAGTGATCAAGGACCATGTTGCGGCATGGGAATTTGGGGCACATATCCCTCGGTATACTCAGAAATTATTGCCATTCGCTGTATCTGAGTGGATGGCCGACACTATCCCTTACCAAAATTTCAGTAGAATACTTCCAGCTGCAGAAGCGAAAGAGCTGCTGCCATAAAGTAGCGACCACAGAGCGCCTCTTTTTTCAAACCATCAACAACTCCATCTCAGGATACGAGCAATGCACTTCGTCTGCAGGTGGAGATGACACCTTCTACGGGTGTATGAGAGAAAGAATTGTTTCCAACATCCGAGTCATACCAAGCATTCAAGCTGGAGCCAAAACACTGAACTCTTCAGCTGCTATTGAAGGTCAACTATAATGTAATGGAAGGCTTAAACAAACACCAAGTCACAGTGGGTTGGTCCTTGGACATTGGAAAGGCTTTTGGCTTGGTACTGTATAGAAAGACACAAATCAACTTGATGAGATTTTCCTCTAAGTTTCGCACATCCTTTCACAATATTCCCCACGCCATGAGATTCTGCTCGTATGTGGAATACAAAAGAAAGCACACCAGCAGCACGGAGCATCTTACAAGGCGTTGAAGAGAGATCGCGACTGGGACGAGTTCTCTTCACCAAATATGTGTACACTACAGACGAAGCGCCTTTATCCCCATCAGTCAACTTGTTCGTGGTACATCGCAGTACCGAGAAGAATTGAAGCTCAATTGGAGAAGCTATAATCCTACCATCAGAAATGGAAAAGTGGTATTAACACCAAAAACCCGGTTTTCATGTACTCGTGGACAATGAGGCGATGAGACACCAAGGTTGTACTATTCAAAGGATCAGTTCAAGCGAGAAACAAGTATCTGTCTGTATAGCAGACAGCGTTGAGCCAGCACAGCAGGCCCTAAGGAAGCAGGGTCTAACTGCTTCAGGACATAATCCTATTGTGCGTGTGAAAGAAACCTACAATTTAATGACGAATCTGAGCGGTGACAAATGACATTGAAACTAGACACGTATCCAGAACGCAACGGCAGCCGGTCAATCAAAACTTGGAATGCAGAAAGAAATGGAGAAATTGGAGAGCCACCTGATCTTTGTTCGAAACGTAACCCATTGCTCTACAAGCGGCTACCCTAGAGTCGGCAATGAACTCGAAAGAAAGGAAATGATTGGCTATTTGAAGGTTGTAGTGTGCTATTAAGGATAGAGTTCCTTAGAAGACCACTTTACACTCAAAATAGAGGTCCCAAGATATAAGGGTTTCCCAGACTTCAAAAGAAAAGACAAAACATCAGAAGTGTCAATAGCAGTTTGTTGCGCCAACTTGTGCATCACTTTATTACCAAAGTAAGTTTCTCGAATCGCATCAAACACAGAATCCTGATTTTTGAAATACAGCCGAACAATTTGGGGACGCTGCTGTGGTGTGCGCCCTAACGTGATGATTTGCCAGACACTGCTAGACAAAACTGAGAGAGCAGTTTGAAAAGAGTCTCACAAGATCTGCCGAAAAAACACTTTGAAAATCAAACTTCTCTTTATCTCATCATCGTACTCCCTTTTTGGGAATCCTTTTACAATTTTCGTCACTGATCACGACAGCAGGATTACTCGTGAATATTGGCCTTTGGAGGAGGATTATAAATGCCTTGGCTTTCTCATAAAGTTTAATGAATGGGAAGATCGTGTCAATGAATGGGAAGATCGTGTGCAGCTCACAAGTCAACAGCAGAGCCACGATCTTCCAAAACTCAGTTTAACTGCTGGCTTACGCCGGTGACATTAACGTGATTGGACGAACACAGCGAGCCGTCAATGAGGCGTTTGCTGGCAGTGAAGCAGAAGCGGCTAAAATGGATCTGGTGGTTAATGAGGGCAAAATGAGTACATACTGTCATCAAAGAAGGAAGCACAGCATCGACGTCTCGGACAGAGCGTCACACAGGGCAGCAGAAACTTCGAGGTAGTCAAGGACTTCGTCTATCTCGGCTCCGCGGTTAACAGGGACAACAACAGCAGTACAAATCGCAGAATCACCCCTGCCAATCGATGTTTCTTTGGGCTCAAGAGGCAATTGAGCAACAAATCCCCCTCTCGAAGGACTAAGCTTGCTTTATTTAACACCTTCATCATCCCAGTCACACTCTATGGCGCGGAAACCTGGACGTTACTAAAAGTGGATGAGGAAGCCCTTAGTCTTTTCGAGCGGAAAGTTCTGCGTGCGATTTTTGGTCCTGTTTGCGTTGATGGCATCTGGAGGAGAAGATTTAACGACGAACTATATGGACTGTACAGCGACATGTACCCAATCAAGCGTCTTCGGATACAGCGCTTAAGATGGCTTGGCCATGTAGATCGTATGGAGACCACTGCTCCGGCCCGAAAAGTCTTTGAATCTGAACCACTGGGACAACGCAACAGAAGACGGCCTGGGCGAAGGTGGCGCACGCAAGTGGAGAAGGACCTCGACCAACTTGGAGTGCGCAACTGACGGCAGCTGGCGAAAGATCATGCGGGCTGGAGAGGCATGTTGGTTGAGGCCCAGGTCCTCCGCGGACTGTAGAGTCACAAGAAGAAGAAGAAGATATGCTCATGAAAGAGCAGTAATCGCTGAAGAAAGCTTTATATACAATGTTGACGTATCGGCACTGCTTCAAAGTTAAATTTTTTTAATTCTGATAATTTTACTCTGTGTTACAACCATGTCTTCGGCTTCAAGAACTTTGAAGAGTACAAAGCGCATCAAAGTGTTTTCTTAAAAAGTATTTTTAAACTCCCGTCGACAACTCCTTTATATGCAATTCATGCCGAATCTGGTCGTCCTGAGAAATCTGAAGGCTTTACAATATAACTGATCGCCTTTAAAGAACAGAAAGAGCTCGCATCTTCCCATTACATTGACCAGTCTTATAGACGCTTATGTCAATGAATGGGAAGATTCATTTTATGAGTGCATGAAAAAACGAGATGGCTATGTGTAGAATTCTTGTATAATAAGAGCTGAGTCTATGGATGTATATAAGCACCTGAATCATACCTTGGGCGCCAATAGTTACTTAAGAACGGAACCTTCAGCGTATCAAATAAGCACAAATTTTATAAGCCACCCGAAATGATAGCAATTGAAAAAATGTATCACTTTAGTCCTTATCCTTAAAGAAACAAAGACTATTCAATATGGGACAGAGGATTGGAACCTGACAATCAGATGAGACTACGACTTTCCGATGGTGAATAGCAGAATTACAGTGTTGCCGACAAAATCGGATGTATAGAGTGGACATAAAGTGCCGGGAAATAAAAGGGTGATTGGTCTAAATTTATTTCACTTCCCTCAAATGATCCCCCCATAGTCTCTTGTACTCAGTTAATGGTGATGATAGTCCTAGTCGCGTCTTATCTTCAACGCTTTCTCAAACCTCATACAATCTGGTTTTCGATAGATCTTGTTCACTGAAGGTCTTCTGCGTCATTTTCAACGTAGCAGAAATTTCTGAGTAGTTTCAAAAAATTCCCTTTGAGCTGTTTACAAAAGGACGTGTATCTCAAAAACTTATTAATACTTCAATCTAAAATCGGCACAAAGTCCCTTCAAATGTTGCAGAAATTTTAAGACCGAGACTTTTTTTGTTCTTGTGGAGCATATCTGTCAACGTTGACCGTTCATACAACTCAACGCCTAGGCCTTCATCTACAAGTCAGAACTTTCGACAAGGATCATCAATAAAACCAGAGAAGGCGGCACTTCAATTATACGAATGTAGACTTCGAAAAATTATAAGGTAATTTAATGCCACATACTGTTCTTTTTTTCTGAACCTTTTTCACAATCATACTTATCTGGCCGTCCTTCAGTTGTGATTTAATTGACGCCACTGCATCCGGATTGAAGTTATTCTTAGAAGGCTGTCTGTCCTTATGCCACATGCCTACCAAGTTGAAGTAAGTGTAGGTAGTCATCTCACGTAAACTAGAAAGAAGCTCCAACTGTATCCGAATAGTCGAAGACCAATCAGCCTATCCCCCGCGTCCCCCCTTTGTCTGAGAACTTCAATATGTCCTGAACGTCTTCCACTGTCTCAAAGTGGGTATTACAGGGGTACGTCAGTAGATATGGCCCTACATGCGCTTGTAGGCTAAATTCAGAAATCTCTTGATTCCTATGACATGGAAGACCCATCCGCTAGCAACTATAAGGACTCAGGGAGACGTCGAAGTGGAGGCGGCACTCGTGGCGCTGATAAGCAAACTACTCATGACTGGCGTAGTCGGTGCCACACTAGAAACTTACTACGAATGTTTGTCCAGAAGGGAAACTCCTATGGGATCAGCTCTGTACCCTTTGGGAGAAGTCTTTTCCCTCGATTTCCTATCTGGATGACACTGCTATAGACTTATCAGCCCAACAACTTCAAGTCCTGAGATATCTAGAGTAAGATGGTCTTTCTATCGTCTATAACTATGCGATAAAAACCGTCTTAAGCCCTCACTCGAAATCCCCCCATTCCCTAGAAAAGATGAAACACCTCCAATTGGTACCCGTTGCGTTAATTGCCCCAGTACATCCTCCTCGAGTAAGTCACAAGAAATGTATGCCTTTTTGTGGACGGCAAACTAAACTGCAACCTTAACCTGGCAGAGTCAGATTGGAGCACCATCACCGCCAGCAACATGAGCAAAAAAGCCAAAGGAAGCATTTTTTCCATCTGAGCAATCAGCAACCGATCACAGTCCTTTAGGAATATCCTGTGAAGGGTGTCGACTTTCAGTTCGTCACTCATTTTCCAAAAAGACAAAACTTCTATCATTGTTTCAGTCTGTTCCTATAATTTTCAACCACATTGTGCAAATCCCTCAGAAAGTCCCTTAGGTGGGCAGTTCAAAAACCTTTCTTCAAATGCCACAGACCTTTCCCCTGCTCAGGTATTACATCCAGTCACGTCTGCAATCCCTCAGAATCCACCTAAATACGGATAAATATTTAAAAATCACGGCGTGTCCTTTAATATCCCCCAGAGAGGACCTTTCACCGAAAGTTCGCCACCTCGCCTTTTGTGTTGAGCTTGTTTCCCACTTCCTTACACGCCACACTCCCTCCTCAGAAAAAAAGAAAAATCTCACTAAGGACCTGCGATTTATCCACACGATTTGAATGGAAATACTTCCTGGCACATCCTGATCAGCAGAAGTAGTAGACTTCGAAACCCTTTCCCGGCTCGAAGTGTGAAGCACATTTGCGTTGGCCTTTTGTAAGATATTCCATCGGTACGCCGTATGAATATTTCATTTTGTCCCCGACAAACGCTGCCGAGGGCGTGAACGGCTTTCAAGGCGTCAAGACGGCTGGAGCGAAGACATTCGACATGGGAAACGGATTCAAAGGTCGTTTTCGAATCACTTCGTTCGACAAGGATATCATTAGAAATTCAATAACTTTCGTTCGACACTCTCCTGCACTACGCGAGCGACGGCGACGAGGACAACGACGGTGACGGTGATGGAGACTTACGCTCAAGCAAGTGCCAAGTGGGGGGAGGGGGGGGGGGCGGTCGTTTTTGGAGGCGGAATGTGTGAGGCAAGGTGTGTGTACGCTAGAGAATGATAAATAAAGTTGAATAAATAAATGAAAAGAAAATTGAAAAACGCGAGCGCAGTGTGTGTTCGCAAAACGCACCGTCGCCGACGCGTTAGTTCCACACCCTGCACACACACTCACACACAGACACGACACACAGCAGAGACACACAGTGCGGCAGGGTGTCATGAAAAGCTGGCGCACGGTGCTTAGCGACACCCGCAAGGACGGTGATAAATTCGGCACGCGGGAGATATTGAAAAACATTTCGTTTATATTTTGGAGGAGGTTTCTTTTTTCCTTTGCCCCCCCCCCCCGCTCCGTTGTGAATATTTGCTGGAATATTAATGCAAGCAACGGTAAATTATGCGTAGGAGTCCTTTTTTTCAATAAAAGCGATTGGGCATGGCACTAGGCATCTATGTATATGGCCGAACATCTGGTGTTGGTGCTAGAGGAACGTTACAAACACAGCAGGAATGATGGGTGGGGGGGGGGGGAGGGGGGACACACTATTGTTTGAGAATGACTGCCGCATTTTGGGATGGGGCATTCATCAGGAAAATATTTACGAGGTCCCACAAGGTTCAGCACTTTCGCCGATAACCTTTATAAGTTTGAACAAATTGCCTGCATGGCATAGGGTTGAGAGAGGGTTTTTTTCTGAAAATGGTGCTAGGAAATGTGAAGGGGCCAATTAAGTGAAAGGGTTCAATGGAAGTTGAGGTCTTTTGAACTTCGAGGAAACAAGCAGATTTTGCAGGTCGAGGAGATCTAGATCTAGAAAAGTGTCTGAGGGAATTCGGTGTAGGAGCTTGGGGGTGGATGTTAAGATGAAAAGGGGCTTAAGGCACGACACTGTCATGTGTGTTTTTTAACGTCGTACTTCACTGTTTGACAGTTGCTGATCCATGACGGTCTATTCGGCATAAGACTGAAATAGAGCACACGTGGACCTCAGCCAGTTTGTGGTTCGAAATTGGATACAGCTGACCAGGTATTGTAGAAATTTCAGGCCTTGGTCCACCTCGGACTGGCATTACAGAGGGAACAAGAGGAAAAAGGAATGACACTGATGTGAGTCGGCGAAGGCAGAGAGCTATCCTGAAGCCCCTTGTGGGCATTTTAATGTGAACAGCTGCTGTGAAGAGCAGTGCCAAAGTCTGTCACTGCAAAGGGGTGGTCCAATGACAACGCATGATGACAGTTGTAAATAAGATAAAAAGTTTTGAGAGAATCATCTTAAAATTTTTCATTTTGAAAAAAGGACCTATGGCAATTCTGCGTGGAACAGAATATCGATCATATGCTCGCCACGGCTTTGGTGGCATACCTCTATCCGATGGTCCATATTTTCAATGACTCTGCTTCATAATTGAGGTTCAATTTCACTTCTGTGCCAAATTATCTCATCTCTTAGCTCTTGTTTTTGGCCTATTGACGTAGAAATTGACATTTAAATATCTTCAAGGTAAGAAGTTGAATGGAGTCAAATTACATGATCGTCACCAGGACGTGAGATAACACTGACATTGACCTCCTGGCGCAAAAAACTTCCATTGTTTCGTTGGCTGTGTGGCATGTGGTACCATCTTGTTCAAAGCCTGTTCCATGTCCTCAATTTCTGGCCACAAGAAGGTCATTACCACCTCAAGATGGCGAACGTCATTCACGGCAACTGCTTGGACGACCTCATTTTCGAAGAAGTGTGACTCGAAGACGCCGCCAAACCGTACACGGCACCAAACAATCACTCTTTGTGGATGCATCGCCTTTCAACAATCTCTTGTGGATTCATATTTACTCACATGCCGCAATTCTGATTGTTAATGCACTGAGGAGTGCCTCTTTGTTGTAGATGATTTTTTTGTAAAGTTAATTTCTGTCTGTTCAACCATTCGGCGTATTGACTTCGCCTAAAATGTTCAATAGGCTTCAGCTCTAGAGCCCACTGAACCTTGCAAGCCGTGCGAATTCAACTCTTTATTCAAAGTTCGTATCAAGGACATTCTTATGATATGCCACGCTTAAGATAGCTAGGCCATGTAGAGCGTATAGACACCACTGCTCTGGCACCAAACAGTCTTCGAATTCGAGCCATTGGGACACCGCAACAGAGGACAGTCTAGGTTGAGATGGCGCACACAAAGGGAGAAGAACCTCAACCGACTTGGAGTGCGCAATTTGAGGCAGTTGGCGAGAAATCGGGCTAACTGGAGAAGCTTGTTGGTTGAGACCCATGTCGACAAAGTCAACACCTAGGTGAGTGTCGATTTGCACTTCTTGGGTCTTTTCTAGGATTTGTCGTATTGTGACGATTTGGTCGATGGTGGACTTCCAATGATAAGGACCTATCAGGTTGTTAACAAACGGTTTCAGGCGTTCACACAATACGGTAGAAATGATCTTGTACACGATGTTAAGGAGACTAATCCCTCGATAGTTGGCGCAGTCGAAGGGGTCTCCTTTCTGGTGGACCGGTCAGACGACGCTGAGATTCCACTCATCGGGTATGCTCTCCTCTGACCATAGCTCCCTTTAAATCACTGCAATATTTTTTGAAGTGAACATCGTCGCCTGAGAAAGGCTAGTCAGCAGGACATACGATCGTTGCTCCAGCTCTAAGCTCTCAAATTGGCTATCCCTCTTAGGCAAAGGCTAGAAATAGGCTCTTGGTTGCTTAAG
Source organism: Eristalinus sepulchralis (assembly GCA_944738645.1). Taxonomy (NCBI): domain Eukaryota; kingdom Metazoa; phylum Arthropoda; class Insecta; order Diptera; family Syrphidae; genus Eristalinus; species Eristalinus sepulchralis. Next base: position 11,229,060 of record OX122886.1, read on the forward strand.
GACGGCAAGTGGTGGTTTCATACCGATAAATGTGGATCTTTTTCTGAAAATTCTTCTCCGTCGTCCTTTTTGCTTTCACAAGAGTCGAAAGTTTTTCCCGCCTCAAGATTTCTAAGGAAACATTTTTAACCCCTATATAGACTTACCATCTATTTAGTGAGTATCATTAACTGACTCACAGCTCAACTATGAGCTGATGAACAACTAGATCCTGTGCCTTTGCTTTCGAGTAATAGAAATAAAATTCCTCTCATGACGCATTCCCCTTCACTGCCTGTGGAGTACCGCAGGACTCTGAGATCGGGCCCACCTCTGTTAACTGACTAAAATGCAAGAAGACCTTATTCCTTCGTCATCACCATCACTCCATTTACAGTCCGTGGAGAGCCACAAGTCTTCCACCTCGATCCAATGCATTTTGATCCAAAAAACCGCTACAAGATCTGACAAATCGCCTTACATTCCCCTCCGTACGAAATCCAATTCCATGACATCTATATTCAAACACAGAAAAATTTGATTCACAACACGTGCCCCTCCCCATCCATCCAACATCACGCCGGCATGCTCTGGCACATAATCCACCCGCTGCCGCAACTTCATTTCCGTGGACCCTAAGCACATTTTGTTCCTAATCAAATTGAAATGAGTGTACACTACCCCCAAGGGGATAAGTTTCATTAAAACTCGACGCGTACTCACTCACAGAAAAGCTTTTTGGCCTTCGATTGTACACACACACACAGTGACGCGGGAATATCACTACAGTCAGAGGAAATCAACACCCAGCGATGTAAACTAAGTAATGTGTCCGCCCTCTAGCCTTTGCGGCATCTTCCGAATCTCAGAGGCAATTCATTTTCAACAAAAACAACTCTCAAGCCGAGAGGGAGAGAGAGCGTGAGGAAAAGAGAGAAAGAAACCAAAACAACCACAAAATACCAGAGAATTGCCTATCAAGTGTCGTGGTATCTTTGGGGTCGAGTGTTCCTCTTCGGCTTTGTCTTTGGGGAATTTATTAAATTGCTCATGGGTTGCATCACACACACACTCGCACGTATGAATAGCGAGAAACGCACACACACACACACACTAAATATGAAAACAAAGGGACTCTCATAAATTTATGACACAAGTGAGTAAGACCCAAACAATTGTGAAATTATCCCCCAGAGGCACAAAGCTATCAACGTCCTTCTTCCGGTGGCTCTGTGTGCGTGTTTGACTTTGACTTCTTTTTGGGGTTTTTTTTCGGACGCCAGCCCAGATGGGGGGCGATGCCGGAAAATGACTGAAATCTTGTTTACAGGATACAAGCTCCATTTGGCCACGGACGCAGGGGCGAACCTCATTCCCACACAGCCTCCGGGTGATTGCTTGGGCTTGGTCCTGTGCGGTTTTGTTTCTTTGCTGTTTTTGGAAAGATTAGGGCTGTCTTCGGTCATGAATATTGGGCGGAATTCGGGGCAGCGGTGGAACATGTCAATTGACACCCTGTCTATGCGGCTGGATACATCTCGGAGGCATCATCTGCTGCGGCCAAGCGGTGTGTGGTTGTGTCTGCGTGTGTCGGAGGGCGGCGCGGAGGCCTTTATGGATGGCTTTTATGACAGCAATCATCCATTGTGTCATAAAATTGTGCAAACCACCCGTGGAGGGGCCCATGGGCTCCAGGTCATCGTCGGCATCGTCGTCGTCATGGGGCCTCCTTTCAGTTTCAATCGGCGGCCTAACAAATCGTTTCCCATTCATCTAAATGGCATTAAATCCTGGTGCTCCTCAAGGATGATTTATATCGTCCTGATGTCTCCCGTGACCCTCTTAATAATCTCCTTCATTATATCTGGCAGTAAGTGTGTGAGTTTGTGCAAATTAATTTTAAATATGCTGAAATCCCACAAGGACTCGCGCACTTAAAAAGTCCTTTTTAATATTCCTCAGACGTGACTTCTAAGCCCTATTGCCGTTGTCTTGCCCCTGGGAGAAGCCGGAAAAACACCTCTTGACGCGCGCCCAGCGCGAGCAGCGGCACTTCATCATGCCCGGCGAGGACATCGGGTATGATGAACTGCACCGAAAACTGTTTCGCATTTTGCACAGGGACCAAGTCGGGACGACCCGAACAACCGAAGATGATGGAGACGATGACAAATGCATGACATGCAGAGCGTGTGGATTATTGCCCCACCGCCTCTCCACATCCACCGTCCGCTGTCGTGTGACGATGCAATAGCATGTTGTCGTGATGAAACATCCTTCTGGAAGTTGACTGCTTGCCTTATGGTTTTGTCTGGTGATGGCGACGCTTGACGATGAAGACGATGACGATGATGATGATGACGACGATGAGGGTGGTGGTTGGTTGGTGTTGTTGCTGGGATGGGGGAGGACATAAAAATGCAAAACCATTGCAGAGCGTCAACATTTTTCGGAGTCGCTTCACCACCCCCTTCACAGGTTGTGCCCTCTTCGCCCTCTTCCCTCCACCCACCCCGGGAAACATGGATTATTGCAAAAGCATACACCGCATCGGAGAGAGTGCTGGTGGTTCGGTCTGTTGTTGAATTGGGCGCCGACGACGGGGGATTGGATATTCCATGGTGCTGCTGCTGCTGCTGGAAAGTAACTAAATTATGATCTTGCTGAAAATTAATTTAACGTTTTTTTTTGTCTTCTCCTCGTTCGCTCCTCGTGCTCATCGTTCTTGTGTGCAATTTATTAATATTTTTCCAACGGAAGCATCCTCTGGATGCCGTGCATGCAGGTGTTAGAGTAAAACTGACTGGACGGCCACTGGCTGCTGGCTGGCGTGGCTGGCAGCGGAGCGAAAGAGAAAGAATGGATAAAATGCATGCGGCATAAAGGAGCATCTGGATGAACTACGGATGTTGGTTAAAAGACATCGTTAGCATAATTTTTCCATCACGTTTTGTGTAAAATTGTTTTTTTTTCTTTTCCACCTGTGTTCTGTTTTTTGCGAGCGGTGAGTGGAGAGGGGGGGCAGATGTTGTGATTAAAGCTTTAACACTGAACATGTGCTTTGTCTTTAGGAGGGGAAGTAAGGGGGTTTGTTGTTGCAGCCAATTCAAAGAAGAAGAAATGCCATGAACTTGAGACATTCTGTCGTCTGGGTCCTAGGAGTCAGTCGGAGTCTCACAGCGTAAGACGGGTGGAAGTTTTCCGAATGTGTCTTCCTCTCCTTAGTGGGAGAGACTTGAGTAAGCGATGCTTCGGCTGTTCCAATTAGTCTGATTTGAATATATTTTTTTTTGCAGGTCTGCCAAGTCCTCCTGGTCCCCACATTCGACTCAAATTTCTGCCCATTGAGGGACTCCTTCAAGTTTGCAAGCAAAGACGGAGCCAAAACTATAGAACACGATGCATGGGGCAACAGATCGTAGAACAATTGTTTTTGATTTGTTCATGGCGAGGCTGGAGGTCTGCGTTGTCATGCTGGGAGCACACTTTGTCCTTTTGTCAAATGGGGACCGTCCTTTGGCTCAACTATTCGATTCTATAAGTAGAATCCTGTGATTGTTTCCCAGATGGGCGATGTAGATCACATCTTGTGAATCCTGCAAAATGGTGGCAACTATTTTATTTAGTCTTTGTCTTCTACATGTTGTGTTTGGTTGTGGAGGAGGAGGGTAGTCCACTATTTGGATATGTCAAGTAAGGAAAAGATGCAGAAACTCCTTCGGCTTGAGCCTTAACAGAATCAACTTCTGCTCTAAAATGGTCACACAATCTTGCAACAGCTTTTGTCACCCAATGTAAGCAAGTTCAGAACCCCCCCCCCCCCCCCCCTCGGAGACATCTTCCTCATATCGAGGACTTCAGACAGAATATGACTGACCAGCAAAACTTCCTGCAAATTCACAATCGTACGACTGCCACTGCGAGATCATGAATTTTTGTCAGGTCGTAGCCGTAGTAGTCATTTTGGGGGCACCGGGCTTGGATCATCGAAAAACGACGTCGAAACCAGTTATGTTTTGTCTAGTTTTGTCATGATGGACAATATCTCCCTTTCTAGGTGGAGTAATGCACAGAAGAGGACCGAACTGGTTTTGCTCTTGCAAATGAACATTTCCCTTCAGTTCCCGCCCAACACTCAAAATAACCTTGTTTGCCTTCAATTCAGGCTTTGACGACATTTGTGTCCAATCCCCGAGCTTTGACCAACATTGCTTGCTTTGGATATTTTCGTATTCAATTCAATTTCTTCACGCCTATAATGAAATTATTCCCTTGCGTTATGTTGCAGCAGGTTCCTCTGTCAACTAAGCTTCTTCACCAAATATCGAGCGTTCTTCAGCAGGAAACGCGTTTATGAAGATTCCAAACTAACACGTGGTCAACGAGTAGTACCTCCGCATTTTTGGGACAGTTTACGTGCCGGCCGTGTGACGCCGGAAAGCTACAATCGCAACAGATTGCTGAGATCTGTGCCCACCGAGTCTCCATGAAACTCTCTCAAAGTTCGACGCTGCCTGAACTGACAATAGAAGAAGAATGGAAACGTTGTCAAAAGGCCATCAAAGAAGCTTCCACTGATGTGCTGGGGTTCACGCCACCAGCCAGAAGGAAACCATGGCTTGACGCCGATTGCAGACAGGCACATGCGGCTAAGCTGGAGGCCTACCAGGCAACGCTGCATCGAACAACAAGAGCTGTTCGTGAGCTCTACGAACAGAAAAGAAGGGAAGAGAACCGGCTTCTCAGAAGCATGAGAAGCGCGCGGTCGAAGAGATGGAGAAGTGTTATGGCAGGAATGAAGTCCGAAAGTTTTACCGAAAGGTGAAGCAGCTATCCGGAGGAAAGCGTGCCCGATGAGTGGAATCACAACGTCGTCTGTTCTGTTCTCAAGAAAGTAGACCTCTTCGACTGCGCCAACTATCGAGGGATCTGTCTCCTTAACAACGCGTACAAGATCCTCTCTCCTGTATTGTGTGAACGCCTGAAACCGTTTGTTAACAACCTCATAGGTCCTTATCAGTGTGGTTCCAGGCCAGGGAAGTTCACCAGCGACCAAATTTTCACACTACGGCAGATCCTAGAAAAGACCCAAGAAATGCAAATCGACATTTACCACCTATTCGTCGATTTCAAGGCCGGTATATCACAGTGTGCATAGAGACGAGCTATACAGTGCCATGTCTAGTTTTGGCATTCCTGCCAAACTCACCAGACTGTGTAGGATGACGATGGAGAACTCTCGCTGCTCCGTCAAGATCGGGAACGAACTCACCGAGACCTTCAATGTCAAAAAAGGTTTTAGGCAAGGCGACACGTTGTCATGCGACTTCTTTAACATAATTCTTAAGAAGATCGTGCGTAACTCACAGGTCAACACCAGAGGCACGATCTTCCAAAAGTCAGCTCAATTGCTAGCTTACGCCGACGACATTGACGTGATTGGACGAACACAGCGAGCCGTCAATGAGGCGTTTGCTGGCATTGAAGCGGAAGCTGCTTAAATGGGTCTGGTGGTAAATGAGGGCAAAACGAAGTACATGCTGTCATCAAGGAAGGACACACAACATCGTCGTCTCCGACAGAGCGTCACTCTAGGCAGCAGAAACTTCGAGGTAGTCAAGGACTTCGTCATCCTCGGCTCTGCGGCAAACAGGGACAATTATACCAGTACCGAAATCAAACACAGAATAACTCTTGCCAATCGCTGTTTCTTTGGACTCAAAAGGTAATTGAGTAATAAAGGCCTCTATCGAAGGACGAAGCTTGCTTTATATAACACCTTCATCATCCCAGTCCTACTTTAAGGTTTAGAAACCTGGACATTACTAAGAGTGGATAAGGAAGCCCTTTTCAAGAGTAAAGCTCTGCGTGCGATTTTCAGTCTGTTTGCGTTGATGGCATCTGGAGGAGAAGATTTAACGACGAAGTCTATGGGCTGTACAGCGACATGCGCCTAGTCAAGCGTCTCCGGATACAACGCTTAAGATGGCTAGGCCATATAGATCGTATGGACACCACTGCTCTGGCCTGAAAAGTCTTCGAATCTGAACCATTGGGACAACGCAACAGAGGATGGCCTAGGCAACGGTGGCGCACGCAAGTGGAGAAGGACCTCAAACAACTTGGAGTGCGCAACTGGCGGCAGCTGTTGAAAGATTGTGCTCCCTGGAGACACATGTTGTGTAAGGCCCTGGTCCACCCCGGACTGTAGCGCCACAAAAAAAAGAAGAAGAAGATTAAGTCCACATGTGCCAAACAAAAACTCTCTGACAAATGATTCGAACAAATTCGCCGCACAAACGCACAGTCGAAGAGCACTTTCAAGTTCTATAACGCCATCTGGCATTAATTTAGTTCTTCGAACAACTCAAGTCAAATTTATTCAATTTGTTTATGAACCAAAATATGTGAAAAGAAGAAGACCACCCCCTCCCCCTCCCCAACCCCAAAAACAAACAAATTAACCAAAAAACTTAACAAACTTCAAAGTCTAAAGAATTTCCTTCGAATTTCCGTAAATAAACCGACAAAAGTTCATTTAAACAAAGTCCCCACCAGTAAAATACTTCGAAATGAACTGCTCGCACACGTCCCGCATCCAGGCAAACAACAACCGAAATTCAGTTGTCCTGGGAAACCAATAAAACACTGAAAACAAACTCGCTTACGACACTGGCTCAGACCGAAATTCTTCTTGTTTGACAATAAAAGTCAACCCAACCGACCCAGGAAAACAGAAGCCCATCGTTTGGTCTGTGTGTGTGTGTGGGTGTGTGTGACGGTTGCTAGGATAAGATCATCAAACTAAAAGGACGAATTTACTTTTAATTACAGCATCCGAGAATGTGGCAACGCTCTTATGTTGGCGGTGATGGTACCATACCCGCAACAGCAACCATTCAATTCACAATCAGTTTTACAATTGCAATTGCTCCTTTTCGTCCTTCAAATTTTATAGCACTTCTACCAAAGTTTTTCCCTCGAAATTTTAATTCTTTTTCCTTATTTTTCACTCTCTCTCTCTTTTGCAGGGAAACAAACAAAAGTCCTCGATTCACAGTCTTCATCGTCTGAAGGTAATTAAAAGGAGAAAAGGATTCTTCAGCATTTCCATTCGTTCAAGACGACGTACATACATGCCGATGTACAGTGTGAAGGAAACATACATACGGACGTTACGCCACTCTAAATTACAAAACTTGTTACGTTTTCATTTTGATCCTTTCACCCCTTCTTGGGGTTCTTGAGTTTATACATTCTTTGTTGTCCTTGTGACGACAACGTAGTGAACATGGTTTTTTTTTTCCTCAAACAGATATAAGTATGCCAAGATTTGCTGAACCGATTCCGAATGTAACAGTTTCAATTGGAAGGGATGCGCTCCTCGCTTGTGTTGTGGAAAACTTGAAAGGATACAAGGTGAGTTCTTACTTAACACACGCACACATACAAGCAACAAACAAACGCAAAAAAAAAATGTATTAAAGTAGTGTTCTATGCAAATTAGAAAAGTTTTTCAATGTGCTATAGATTCCTTTCATCCTCCAGCCACCCCTCCACTCCATCCACTCCCACACAGTGCCTGTCGACACTTGCAATGCAATGGTTGTCGGCTGATGCGATAGTGTGTCCTTCTCCTCACCCTCACCCATTGGCCTTCGGCAAAAGTAAAAAGCCCGTTGTCGTTGTCTCGCTGGCTGGCATAAGGATTGCCCATCCTGGCGCTGACATTTTGGAGAAAATCATTTATTCATCGAGTACATTGGAAACGAACGAAACAGTGCGACGGAGTGGGGGTCGTCCTTGTGTAGTTTCCCACCATAAAACTAGGTCACGTAGACGTAAGTTTCCATCTTCGCCCACTGCACCCACCCACCCATCTTCATGTAAGTTTTATCAAGTTACGTCTTGCAGTCGGGGCTGTGAGTGTGAGTGTGGATGTCCTTTGGGAAGAGTTCGCTTTCAATTTCGTGAATGACACGGCACTGATAGGGCAAAAGGAAGAAACAAAAAAAGCCAAGAATACAGTTTTGTTGTAGATTAGCTAATTGGCAGTTGTACATGTGACACATGCAACCCTGCCCCACCCCACTTAAGGAGGCTTTCAATATTGCAAATTTGTACGTGTACTCATTATCCTCGAGGGATTGTGTCATCCCTGTGATAAGGAGACGACAAAATTGAATTGAATTTTTCGATTAGCTCAAGATGTGGCTAGTGGTTAGTGGTTAGTGGATTGTGGTGAGAGAATCTCATGAATTTTCTATCCCGCCTATGGCTGACGATAGGCGGCTGCATGGATAAACGTGAGAATTGCTTGACTTTGCGTGTGGTGGTGCATGCGAAAGGAGGACCCTAATCTAATTGGCTGGCTGGCTGGCTGGCAGTGAATGAAAGAATATCGGATCCTTGCGAATTATTGATGAGCGGGAAGTAATCGTGTTAATCGAGGAGTGATACCTCAAAGGGATGGAATATTTGAATTTTCCGTGTGTCTCAAGTGGCGCCCAGGATGTGACTTAGACCGTTGTGATGTGAATTTATGAGGGGGAGGTGTTCTGCAGGGAGGAAAGACTGCCATCTGCGAAGGAATTTTTATTCTTTGCAAAGGTTTCAAGGATGACGCGAGCAATTGTCATCGAAATTTGAAAAGCAGTGGTCCAACTTGTCAACCTTGTGAACTTGCAATAATTTTGCACTTGAAATTAGATATGTAGGTGGCTGCAGGTTACAACGCTTACGGTGGCTAGGCCATGTTGATGGACAACACTGTTCTGGCCCGAAGAGTCTTCGAATCCGAACCACAGGGACAACGCAACAGAGGACGTCCTAGACTGAGATGGCGCACACAAGTGGAAAAGGACCTCAACCAACTTGGAGTGCGCAACTGGAAGCAGCTGGCAAGAGATCGTGCTAGCTGGAGAGGCATGTTGTTTGAGGCCCAGGTCCACCCCGGACTGTAGCGCCATCCGAAGAAGAAGGTGGCTGTACAATGTCCTGTACGGAACCAATTGAAACCAAAAGGAGCAGATAAGGAAGATTCATATGTGTCCGGGAGGTCAGGGAGACAATTGCCCAGGTACCTGTTGCTGAGGCACGCTACCGCCAGGCATGTATCGAGCAAGTGAAGAATGGTCTCTGGTTCTTTCTGGTAAATGCAGCTTCTACAGAAATCATTCGACAAGAAACTACATGCGTGCTAGCTAATTAGACAGTGTCCGGTTATGGCTCCAGAAGGAGCATTAAGGTTCAAGTTAGGATCGAATTCCTTCTGAAACGCAACAGAAAGCATGAACAGACCATTTTTGATTAATCAAATTTGTCGCGTCCAAATGTTGTTTTGGCTGACATGGACGGGTAGTATGCCTGAAAGAAGGGCATAACCTGCAGTGACCAGGAATATTTCAACTTCAACTCATCACATGTGAAGATTTAGCTAAATCTTCTAAAGATGCCCGAAAACTAATGACCATAAAGAGCTTAGTGAGACTGATTCTAAGACCGTAAGTGCTGCCTGTGGGTGTTAGAAAATAGAAAGTGAAGAAACTTCTTCTGAAGAGTCGTCGAATCAATATTGGAGAAGTTGCTGACAATGTTGGTTTATCGGTAGGCGAATGCCATGCAACCCTTTCGAAAATTTCGGGCATTAAGCGCTTGAGAGCGAAGTTCATTCCAAAATTATTGAATTTTGACCGAAAAATATCGCAAGAGCATCACTCTCGAATTGTTGAACGACGATCCAGATTTGCTTAAAAGGGTCATAACAGGTAACGAATCATAGGTATTGAATATATCCATGAAAGGACGGCGTTTAGATAGAGATAGCTGAGAGAGCTCAAGGGCATAACAAAAATTGCATCAGAACTGGATTTGGAAAAACAGCTGACACAAGTGTATGACATTTGAGGGCGACTACCTTGTAGAGACACTAGAAATTCGTGAATAAATATTTTGTTTTCATAATAAGGACAAGTTTACTTATTTTTTGAACAGACCACGCACTTTAAGACATTTTGGAAGGTAGTGCAGACGAATTGTCTGTTTTTTGGCAACTTCTTCAGTCCAAGCATTCTTCAAGGCTATTGAGAGAATGCCTGCCATCACAATCCTCCTCCTTCTTCTTCTTCTTCTTCTTCTTCTTATTCTTCTTCTTATTCTTCTTCTTCTTCTTTTCGCGCTACATTCCGGGGTGAACCTGGGCCTCAACCAACATTCCTCTCTAGCTAACACGATCTCTCACAAGCTGTCTAAAGTTGCGCACTCCAAGTTGGTTGAGGTCCTTCTCCACTTGCCTGCGCCACCTTAGCCTAGGCCGTCATCTGTTGCGTTGTCCGAATGGCTCAGATTCAAAGATTTTTCGGGCCGTAGCAGTGGTGTCCATACGCTCGACATGGCCTAGCCATCTTAAGCGTTGTACCCGAAGACGCTTGACCAGGCGCATGGCGCTGTAAAACCCATAAAGTTCGTCGGTAAATCTTCTCCTCCAGGTGCCATCAAGGCAAACAAACTGAAAATCGCACCCAGAGCTTTACTCTCGAAAAGACTAGGGGCTTCCTTTCTCATCCGCTTTTATTAACGTCAAAGTTCCTGTGCTGCAAAGGAGGACTGTAATGATCAAGCTGTTATTTACAGCACGCTTAGTCCTTCGAGAGAAAACTTTACTACTCAATTGCCTCTTGAGCCCAAAAAAGTAGTGATTTGTAGGAGTGGTTCTACAATTGATTTAGGTACTGACGTTGTTGCCTCTTGAGCTCAAGGAAGTAGTGATTTGCAAGAGCGATACTGCGACTGTTTTCGATATTGACGTTGTTGTCCCTATTAACCGCGGAGCCGGGGTAGACGAAGTGGTACACTTTGTTCGAGACGTCGGTAATGTGTCTTTTCTCGATGAGAGCATACACTTTGTTATGCCCTCATTAACCACCAGACCCATTTAAGCTGCCTCCGCTAGCCAGCTAACACCTCATTGACGGCTCGTGGTGTTCGTCCAATCACATCAATGTCGTCACCGTAAGCTAGCAGTTGAACGGACTTTTGGAAGACCGTGCTTCTGGTCCACCACAATCCCCGGCCCTATATCTCATAGAACATTGCTGGCAACTTTTGGAGAAGAAACTCTGGAAACATCAGTGGGTTGGGATATTGTCCGCAGACATCAAGTTCCGTGTATCTTCGATGAGAGTTGGCTTAATGGCAAAGGATACCATATTAAGTTTTGAGTGATGTAGATTGCAAGAATTTTGAAAACTAATTGGTGCACACAGGTTTATTGATACATACTTCGAAGCTAAATGCTTCTCTGCAAGTGGTTGTAAATTGATTGGTGCAAACTTTGAAGTGACTTGAAATCTCTTTTTCCCTTTTTCCTTTTTTGGAAATTCGAAATTACGTTAAGACAATGTGGCAGCGAATTCTTAAATTTGAGGACGGTGCGGCGTAGTTCTCCGTCTTCATAGAACACATTACTCATAGTCCCGGACATATAGGGGGCGCCACTAAGAAATTTAACAAAAACAATTGGGTGATGACCCTACAAGATAATTCATTGCGAAGATGATATTTTTCAGTTGTAGGCACAGGATTTTGATGGGCTGGTTGGTTGATTGCGGACAGCCGTCAATTCGATGAAAAATGTTTGGTTTTCGTAGTAGTTATGACTAGGCTATTATAAGGTTGTCAAGTATCTCCCGCCTTTTTGTCTTTTGAATTTTCCGGATATGTGCAAGGCGCTACAGAGCTCGTATCTGGTAATACTATACATTATTTGAAAAGCCTTGACATAGCCTACAAAACGTCGCTGTACATAATTAGTTTGGCTATTGCTTTCAATAGTTATAAACGTTTAAACATGGAGTTTACTAACACCAAAATTCGTGCTATTTTAAAGTTTTCTTTCGTTAAAAGCAAATCCGCTGGAGATTAATGCTTTTCCGTAAGTTTAATGCTGTTTTGGGGGATGGTACTCTATCACTTCAAACCGCGGAGGAATGGTTTCGACGATTCACGTCGAATTCGACGGCGGAACGACGAATACCGCTAGAATCATGGAAATCATCGAGTTAGACCGGAATGTGGCATCTCGTGACATCGCTTAGGAGATGGGAGTTAGTCACTAAACCATTTTAAACCATCTGCAGAAGGCTGGATGTGCCGCGAGGTGCCGCATGATTTGACGCAAAAAAACCAGGACAACGCCAGATCACACACTTTGTTGATGACGGAGGCTTTTATCGCATCCACCATATATATCCACCCGGACATAGCGTCAAGTGATTACCACCTGTTCCTGTCCATGGCGAGAGGCTTGTGAAAAGTGACTGTCCGAGTTCTTGGCTAATAAGAAGGGGGTATTATGAAGTTGCCGTCTAGATGGAAACAGATTATTGAACAAAACGGCGCATATTTGAATCGGATCACTGTAACACTTTTTTCAAAGCACTGAATGAAGAGCAAAAAAGCGGAAGGGACATATTTGCACAACCTTATATCATAGTACAACTCGGCTGCAGCCTTGAATTCGTCCTGCATTATCTGCACAACTGGTTGCAAGTTTTGGTGTGTTATCACAATCGCTATGTCCTCGGCATACGCATAAGTAGTAGATTTCTTCAATAAGGACGAATAAAATGAGGCTCAGTTTTGGGATTTGTAGTGCACCGTAAGAAGTCAACCCTTTCAGTACTGAATGTATCAGCTACCCTGACATGGGTTGTTCTGTTGGTCAGATAAGTTTTGAGCTAGTATGCTAGGACTCCTCTCAACTGCTTTCTGCTGACACTCTCTAGAAGCTCATGTGTCAAAGTATCGAAGGCCTTGCTGAAGTCGGTAAATGGCACAATTGCGTTATGTTTCTTGTTAAGGACTGCATTGACGACATTTGTTAACTCCCCCAGCAGTGCTATTGCCTTTTTGGAAGCAGTACTGATTCGAGTGTAGTACATTGTGTTTCGATAAAAAACAATTGCCATGATTAGCAGGTACTTCTTCCAGGCATAGGAAGATTGCGGGTAGGATTGCAATATCGGCCTGTAGTTCCCTATTTCCGCTTTTACACCTTCCTTATAAACTGAGCGAAAATGTAATAGAATCGTTCATTCCCCTCGGTGATTTGAAAAGTTTGCAAATTGAAGTGCAAAAGCCCCTCCAACTATTCAGTTTCATCCAATCTGCACTCAAGCAACCCAAGCATTCATCATTTTGTAGCGAAACTTTAAATTCCATCTGCAAGCCAAATCAGGCTTCCTCTTGGCCCACAATGGTATCACGAACTCCACAGACCCTACGTCCAGTTCACAACAGGTGTAGATGCTCCTCCCCAAAGCACCCTCCCCCTCCCCCTCTCCCTCTGTATGACATTTAAGAACACATTTGTGTCATAGCAACTTGTTGAATATTTAAACGATATTCACAACTTTTCTGTTAAACGTGTTAACAACCACATTTCCCAACCTCCTCTCATATCCACCGCCCACATAATAACGCCATAAACTACCCAAAAGTCCTTTGCATTTGAAATGAATTCACACTGCCCCACCACCCACCCACCCACACCTACACTCGCACACTCGAATCAGAACGAAGAAACTTCAAAGCTTGTTCTCTCGTTGTTTTCAGGTCGCCTGGGTGCGTGTGGACACCCAAACCATCCTGTCCATACACCACAATGTCATTACGCAAAACAACAGGATCAGCCTGACGTACAACGATCACCGATCCTGGTACCTGCACATAAAGGAAGTCGAGGAGAACGACCGCGGCTGGTACATGTGTCAAGTGAACACTGACCCGATGCGGTCCAGGAAGGGATATCTTCAAGTTGTCGGTGAGTCTGATGTCCCGTCTTCGAGATAAAAATAACAACAAGCACCTCTCTTCTATCTCTCTCTCTCTCCACCCACACAGTGCCACCCCTGATAATCGAGGGGATGACGAGCAACGATATGGTGGTGCGTGAAGGCACCAACGTGACGTTGATGTGCAAAGCCAGGGGATACCCGGAGCCGTATGTGATGTGGAGGCGCGAAGACGGCGAAGAGATGTCAATCGGCGGCGAGAACGGTAAGTCATGCCTAAGCCCGCTCAAGGGGACGCGTTAATCCGCATGCGGAATTGTTTTTTTTCTCTTTTCTCATTCCTCACCACAACCGCTGCTGCCGCAGTCAATGTCGTCGACGGAGAAATCCTGCACATCACGAAGGTCAGCCGGCTGCACATGGCCGCCTACTTGTGCGTGGCGTCGAACGGCGTCCCACCATCGATTAGCAAACGCGTTCATCTACGAGTACAGTGTGAGTATCCATCCCCCCCTCCGGCATCGGGCACATGTTTTGCAATGAACACAATCTCCATCCCCCTCCACGCACACACACACACACGCTCCTCCAAAGACACACTCACACACTCACGCACAGACACAGGACCCGTGTACATTTTGAAAAATGCTTCAATCTTTTCGTGTGTAAAATACAATTTCATTGCGACACTGGACACCGACTACCGACACGCTGCCGCTGCTGCATACCTACCGACGTCCAACGCACGCTGCTCCTCTGCAATGATGCAGTCCCGCCGATGCTGTCCATTCCGAATCAATTGGAGGGAGCGTATGTGGGACAGGATGTAACATTGGAATGCCATACGGAGGCTTATCCGGCGTCAATAAATTATTGGACCACAGAACGTGGGGATATGATCATTTCGGGTAAGTGTTTGCCTTCCCTGTGTGGACACATCCGTTGGTTATGTGCTACATTTTTTTCCTGCGCTATTTTTGGTTTCGTTCGATTTTCCCGTCTTTCCTTGGCGTTCTGCGCGCGGATGTGGCATTGTGTTTCTGGGTGGGAGTGTGAGCAATCCATTCGGGGATTGCATCTGAATTTAATTTTAAAGCGTTGAAGGCGATAAATTTGTGAAATCCCTCGAGCGTGCGGTGCGGTGCCGGTGCTGCAATTCGATTTCAAGATAAGCACGAGGGTGTGCTGCGACGAGGAGATGATTTAAGAGAGTGCTCTGTCGAGAAGCGAAATAAAGAGGACACGGGAAGGAGGGACTTAAGGGGCTTAAGGAATTTAATGCGACTTGAGCACACTAGCGAGCGATGGACATGGACTGACTGATGGGTTTTATTGAATCGCACTCGAAAGTGAGCTCATGCGTGCTTACAAAGTTGACAGAATTGAATTTTAGGAGGATGATGTGGTAGGTTTGGTTCCAGAATATGGAGGGATTCTGCATCTTCAAAAGGGTTCTGTGTGGAATTTTATGAAAAAAAAAACTTTTCTTTATGATTCACCATGAGGTTTGATTTACAATGTAGAATAAAACACAGAAAATGTAAAACTAACTCACATTTTTTATTATCAGTTGCAAGAACAATCCATGGCGTTTACTCTTTAAAGTTTACATCATGTAAATTTTGGACACCTCTACGATCGAGGTGGTCCTTTCAAGAGGTCCAATTTTGGGCAACTCGAGCGAGCATAGTTACTGGTATTTCGCGAATAACAGATTTTATGTTTATTTTGAAACCGTCAATTATAGGTGGCTTATTCCTTAAAGCACGACCTGAAAACCCTCTTACCAAGTTCACTGTCTTACGTGCAGTATGGCTTGCAGTGCCGCCGTCACGTTGAAACCAGAGCTTACCAAGATCATGCGATTAAACTTCAGGAAGCTCATAGTCACAAGACAAACTTACAATTGAATTTATCTTGGCTAGGAATCTTAGCTGTTGTCATGATCGTTCTGATTGCAGCATTGAAAACCTTGAACTTTGACGCAATGCCGATTCGTTGGTTACCAAAGAAAGTTCTCCACGTTAGATTAATTGCTGTCTTAGCCGCTACAGCTTTCTTGTGAACATGTGCGCTCGATCAAGATTCGATTTTATAGCAAAACCCAGGTAGTTGAACTCCTTGACAACTTCGGTCGGCTCACCCTCCAAAGTCCAGTTTTCACGTGCAGTCCTGTTACCTCGACCAGTGGCAAAACCCATGATTTTTGACTTAGAAGTGTTTATCTTTAAGTCCCAAAGATCGCAGTAGCTTTTCAATTTGTTTATTTGCAGCTGAAGAGCCTGTGGTCCTTCAGCCAAAACAACCAAATCGTCAGCATACAACAGAACTTTAACCGCTACATTACCAACCTTAACTCCTCCTGGTAGAAATGCGGTTATATCATCGACGTAAAGAGCAAACAGAGGCGGGCTAAGCACACAGCCTTGGGGAACACCTGTTTTGACCTCGAAGAAGTTTGACAGGCTAGTGCCATTTCATACAGCAGCAGAGTTTTGTGTGATAAGTTCTTTATAAACTCTCAGGAACTTTGTTGAAAGTCCCAGAGTTGAAAGTTTGTACAACAGCGAGTTCCTATTGACCGTATCAAAGGCGGCTTTGAAGTCTACGAAAAAAGCATATAGCTTTTTGCCCCGCTCTTTAAACCTTCGAGCTATAGTGGTCAGTGAAAAAATTTGATCAACTGTTGGCAACCCTGGCCGGAAGCCTGAAAAACACTAAGACGTTCGTTGGCCTCCACTCAAACAGTCAACCTATGGTATAATATTTGGGTGATGACCTTTTTAAATGCGGAGAGAAGGGAGATTCCCCTATAATTCTCCGGTGCGTTCCTATCACCTTTTTTAAAAATACAGTAGATAAATGACTTTAGAAACACTTCCGGCATCATCTCGGACTCTAGCAATTTATTGTAAAACAACAGTAACCATTCTAGATAAGCAGGGGTGAGATTTTGTATAAACTCAACCGGAATACCATCCAATCCAGGAGCTTTATTTTTTTTTCAATTTACTCAGAGTTCGTGTTAACTCCATCATCGAAATTGGGGTATCCAGCACAGGATCTGAGACGTAGGGGATGGCATACTGAAAGTTTACCTGACCCACCACCGAGCTTAGTAATTGTTTAAAATGGTTTGCCAGTACTTCCGAGCTTATAGGGCCAGTAACCACTGATCATCAGATTATCAACTCCCCAAAACAACAAAGTATCCCGGTATCTTCCAGAGTTGGTTATTCTAATACTAAGCAGTCTCGTTAAGGAACAGGCGGCAAAATAGGCGTGTTTTGGTCCTAAAGGTGACCTAAGCGGTTCCCTTTGGTGATTGGTTGGTTGAGGTGGCTACTTAAGCATGGTTCCTGAAGACCAATTTGTTTAGGAATGGGACGATTGTGATACCACATGACCAGGCGATGGATATTTTATTGGTCGTGCGTGCTCCAATGAACAGGATACTTACCTTTTGCTAGTGATTGAGCCAGCTTGACTCCTTAAGCATTTCTTGATCTTCCATATCGTTATCTTCAACATCAGCCAGTTTGTCTTGGCTGGAGGAGACCATTCCGCGACAGACTCTAAAGGCTGTTTGGCGGCATGCATATAATGAAGTGAAAAATGATCAGTCGCATGATCTGTAGAGCGCTTCGACAACACATTTCCAGCTTGAGGAGCTTCTACTCAGAGCCCTCGAGAAAGCGGAGGGCCACCAAAGATGGCCAAAACTCCTTATACACCAATTTGAAGTTAGATGGAGAAGAAACGTGCCGGTTGAAGAGTTATGTTGGTAGAGGATGAGATCCACTTCGGCCTGCAGACCCCCTCCTGAGAAGAAGTAGAGAGGGGATGCTGTGTATGAATGACGAACGGATACACCGAAAGTGAGCTAAACTGAGAAATGGTGACTTCAAATCGGCCTCCAATCCCTTTCAGTGTGTCCCTTTTGACCAAAAGTTCTCCGAAACCCCTGAAAAAATCTAACAAACCCCATTCCACTTAATTTTTTCGCGTTCATTCCACTTAACTCACCCCATTAACAGCCAGATTGAAAAATGCTTCAAAATTGAGTGACTGAACAAACTAATCAGAGTTCATTTCATCCGTGACTGATTAAGGCATCGCAACCCTCGCAGCGTACCGCCAGCAACAACTAACAACACCGCCAAGTTAATCAACTAATTACCAAGTGAATCTCTGCCTCAGTGCCACTCGATAATTAGAGCCGAAAATCTGCGCCGCTAGGCAACACATCGGCAATCCTCAACTCAATTGTCCGGACGACCGTAGATGCGCAAACATTTGCCAACCGATTGAAAGCGTTTACGCGACGCATTAAAGTTTAAAAACCACAACAATCAGCTCACGCCAAATTCATAAAATCCCAACATTCCGAGAATCCCCATAATGCAGCGTGTCCCGGACGGGACGGAGCGGCAACGTGCCCTGCAGGACTGCGGCCAGACCTGCAATTCATTAGCCCTCATTGAATTACCCATTAAATATGGCGGACGGGTGGCAAGGTTGCATCGCCAACGAGCGTCGTTACAGGATTATGAGGCGATAAGTGGAAAAAGGGGACGCTCTGCTCAGTAATCGAAATCGAATGAATAATTGCGGCCAATTATGGGTGCACTGACTCCGCTCGATTCAATGAAATGAATGCGCTCTGGAAAGTCAATGGGTTGTCCCGAGGCGAGCCGCCTCCCCCCCTGTGTTGCAAAATTAAGCTGCGGCCGGGCAGCGTACCGTGGGGATGCATACTTCGCCGTGGGATCGAGATGATGAAAGGGGTTAATAAATGCCGAATGGTGATTTGAATGTATTTCCCCGGATTAAGTTAACCTTTCGTTAGTGGGGGCTAATTCAATTTGGGGCTTGCAGTTCGGCCGGCTACGGTGTGCACGCGATTTGCGGGCGATTGCGTGCATTGTGCTGGGATTCGGTTTGGCGGGACTCGACGGAATCTGTTTGATGTAATCCGTTTGTACTGAAATTTCGATGGCAGTGGGGGCGAATGAATGTTGCGGAGACACAGGGCTTACGGGGGGCGGCGCAAGGCGAATGCTTGCGAAAATAAATTGTATTACGGATATCTGCGAACGGAATCGGCTGGTGGTTGAAGTCAAACGAAATTTGAGGTTCGTTTGTGTCGCGTTGGGGTGCCCACATTGGTTCGTGCTTTCCAAAATTCGATTCGAACATAAGCTTTGCTTTGTTTTAAGGGGATTTTGTGGTGGAAGTTAATTTAATTTTATAGGGTTCTGTTAGAAGAGTCGTTGGGGACATTCACCTAAGGAGTTTGGTGGGGGATATACGTTTACATCCCATTGAAAGATAGTAGAAGTGGTATTAGCACTGCTTTCAGGTCTTAAACCATACTGAACTCTTCGGACAGAGCTATTTCCTTATTTCTTCAGTTTACGTCCTTCTGAAGACTGGAATGTGATTTAGAATATGCCTGTACCCCAGGTCCTTCTACAAATTAAAGTCGTCAGTAGAAGGTTAAGGGTTTGAAGCTCTGAATCGTTTCAAAACTGGAGGGTGCAACTTCCACCTGCAAAAATTCTGTAAACAGCACAGAGGTCTGCAGACACAGTGGCGGGCTTAAAAACAGCCCGATGGAACGATAGAATAATCCCTAGCAGCCTCTCTTTCCCAACATTCACTCTTGACAAACAAGAAAACTAACTTTTCATCTTAAAAATGCAGCAATCAAACTGCTTGTGGCCGTCGTGGGTAAGAGCGGCTACTCACACGCCAGGGTCTCAGATTCGACTCCCGAATTGAACACCTCTCATTTTTTAAGGTACCACCTCTCTCACTCAAAGAGTACCAATTTTCAATGAAATGCTGCCCAATTCTCGCCGTCCGGAATCGGCAAAAAAACGGAAGGTCCCCCTGCTCATGAGAGAACATCAGCACGTACAACACGAGTTGCTGAAGAAGGTAGGACCTGGTCCCTTGACACTTATTGCCATTAAATTTGTGATCGCCGTGGGGTAGTTGGTAAGTGCATCAACCCACATACAGAAGGTCTAGGTACGTCTAGGTACACTGTTGTAGAAGCTAGGCCCTTGTCGTTTGTGGCCTGTAGTGCCACTTAATTATTGTTTTTACTAAAACCGCTGATCAAGTGTTCAGTCGCACACCCCATGACCTTCAATTCAAACTCGAGTTTGGGGTGCGAAGTGAAGTAGCAAAGGTTTTCGAAAAAAAAAATGTTTCTTGGCACAGCCATTCTTTGACTGCGGTTTATTGGCAAAGACTTTCCATAAGGAACTACCACAAAATTTTGCTTAATATTAGATGATTCATCGTGAGGTTCGATTTTTAAAAGGCTGATTTGACAGATCACGTGTGACTCCTGGCTTGCCATTTCTGTTCAGAATCGTTTGGCAAGTTATCATGAAAAGACTAACGCCACAACAGCGCGTCAAAATTGTTCAGCTGTGGTACGAAAATCAGCGTTCTGTGAGAAATGTTTTTTTTTTTCGAGGGTCGTGAGTCGAAGAACATAATCGACCTACTGAAACAAATATTTCCAAAACCATTCGCAACTCTGAGTCCCAGATTACATTAGTGAATGATACATCGTTTGTCATCGCTTAATTCCTGTCCAGAGAATACGTGACTTGGCCACCTTGAACGTGCGATATCAAACCTTTTGATAATCTGTAGATATGCAAACTCTTTGGTCATCAGGAATAAACCGGCTTAGCCAACATTTCTCGTGTTATTTTCGAGATGTCAGTCGCTATGCTCTAAAGTGTTTTTTTTAGCAGTTCTGTCACCAAAAACTGGTGCACATTCACGTTTTCGAAGAGCATGGGGCTTAGTTTTTATTGGTTCACTTCGCCGATTTTTATTCTGCCAATTCTCATTCACATCTTACCCTAAGTCTCGAAATTTTTGCGAGCTCCAACCTCGGAAATTGGTCTTGCCTCCTCGCATTGACTTATACATAACATAAAAATTAAAATTTAGTTTTCGAGTATTTGGGAAGACAGGAGCAACTTCCATGTGTCATATAGTTAGAAAGAACTTTTCAACAGTATAGCCCCAAAATTGTGCTGCATGCAATAGACTAAAAGAGGTTGTGTCACGGACAATTTTATCCCTTGAGTCAAAAGCAGAATCAATTTTGTCACTCGCTTCTCCTTTGGTCTTAAGAGGCAGTTGAGTAATGAAGTCCTCTCTCGAAGGACTAAGCTGGCATCCCAGACCTCCTTTATCACGCATAAACTTGGATGCTAGAAGAAACGGATGAGAGAGCCCTTAGTATTTTCGAGAGTAAATTTCTGCGTGCGATTTTTGATCCTGTTTGCGTTGATGGCATCTGGAGGAGAACATTTTCTGACGAACACTATGGGCTGTGCAGCGACTTGCGCCTAGTCGTCTACGAATACAACGCATAAGATGGCCATATAGAGCGTATGGACACCACTGCTCCGGCCCGAAAAGTCTTCGAATCTGAACCATTGGGACACCGCAACAGACGGCGGCCTAGGCTAAGGTAGCGCACACAAGTGGAAAAGAACATCAACCAACTTGGAGTGCGCAATTGGAGGCAGCTGGCGAGAGATCGTGTTTGCTGGAGAGGCATGTTGGTTGAGGCCCAGGGATGGTCCATCCCGAACTGTAGCACCACAAGCAGAAAAAGAAAAACCATGCGTGACTTTCTCATTCTGACTACAGTCTCCCCAAACAGCACAAATTTCCATCTTAGCTTCTCCTAAACTGCGCTTATCATTTCCACTAATGGATGAATTGAATCCATTGTCCAATCCAATGTCCACTAAACTGTCACCATGACATTTTCCGGCTTAAGATCAAGCTCGGATCTGTGCCTTGGGTCTTTGTCCACACAAGACAATTGAGCAGATCTTTCGCGGTTGTCATACGATATCCACTCCTCATTCACATCTGATTATATGGCGCGAATCCGATGCACTTCGATGCCTTAGACACAACGATGCACTTGATTCGATTTCTTTCATGTTTCCTATTTTAGTTAGGTGTCGACTTATAATCATTGAGGATGCTCCAGTGTTGTGTGAGATTGCCAGCACTGTTTTTGTTTAGTCTACACTCAATGTTTTAAAGTAAATGGCGTCATTTGTTGCAGTTTTCTGTAACCCACGTTGTTCGTTTTCAAGCCTTCAAACTGCCGAATGGAACTAATCACACCCAAGTTGAATGGTGCGTTCATTCAGTGACATGTTCTCAAATTCTACAGTTAGATATGTGGTTTGGCTATCAGGGGGCATTATGTTCCAGTTTAGACTAGTCAACGAAAAGAGCGTGACATTAGTCCGTCGTCTGTAAGATGTACGAATAAAAATTCTCAGGAAAAAAAGACTTTACTTGCGGCTGACCTCAAATGTTGCAAACATGAAACAAACGTAGCATTTTATCGTATTGAGAAAATAAATGCATTCTTATGTACATATGTACGTTCACTTGACAGCTTCTAAATAAGGCCTCAGTGAGAACTTCGACGAACGCATAGAAAACCCCACACTCTAGCGTCAAGTCTTGTCGCTCATGCAAAGTTCTCCTACTGGCGTCTGCTGTAACTGAGGCATGTTCTGTTTTTGCCACAATTCGTCCAACTTCATTTTATTCCTGCGGTCGATGTGGCCTAAGGGGTAAGTGCGTCGACTACTCCGTTGGACGTCTAGGTTCTATCCATGATGTGGACTTTCTTTCATTTTTCACACTTTCAAGTCTCCCCTTACTTACAGGTCATTTACTTATAACGACCAGATAGTACTAGCTGTCTAAAGAAATCTTGGTTTATTGGCGATTGAAAGCCAGCACCAAACTGCGAGTCTTTTCATTCATGAGAAAATAATACACGAGCAGTTAATTAAGACAATTGTGGTTGCCGTGGTAAGTACGTCGACTGCCACGCAGAAAGCGGTTCAATTCCCGGACGGGACACCTCGCATTTTTGACGGCAACACCTCCTTTGAGTTGCGGGCAACACTCAAAGAGTACCAAGTTTCAATGAAATGCTGCCCAATTCTCGCCGTCCGGAATCGACAAAAAAACTGTAGGTCGCCTCTGTTCGTGAAAGAACAGTAGCACGCAGAACCCGAGTAGTTGTTGTAGTGGCTAGGCCCTGGTCCCTTGTGGGCTGTAGTGGCACTCAATTATTAGTTGATTAAGACGTGAAACCCCTGGTTGTTGTAGACGCTACTCAATTTTTACAGTCGAACGAAAAACTTTTGGAAGACGTACATTGGGCGCCAATTCTTAAAAAAACATTTTCCTCAAAAGGGCCTGAAAAGACTGCATGAATAAGAATCTCTCTGAAAAGCATTGGAACATCATCATCTGAAGGCGTTGTTTTAAAAACAAACATCCTCGATGCTTATTTCATAAATTTCTTACGTTTCATTTTGCATACAAGATTAAGCAAAACTACATAAGCAGAAAGATTCTGTTGCAGGGACACTTCAAATAAGCCAAAGTCTTTATTCTGCAAACTGTGGGTTGAAGATGCCATTTGGAAATCTAAAACAACAACAGCATAAAAATGCATACAAGACGCTAATACCTGGCTTCTGGTAGACGGCATTCGATCGTTATTCTTTTATTAACATCGTTCTAGATTCACATCATTCGCCAGACTGATGAAGTCACCAAAAACTAAAGGTTAACCACATTGATCACCAGTGGGGTAAACAGTTGGGCGCCACTTTCCTCAAAATCGATTTTAAATCACTTTCATCGTACTCCCACATTTTGAAACTAATTCATTCTCTACACGATGCAGCTGATTTTTAATTACAACAACTGCTCAAGATCCCACACACTGTCTAGACCTGATTTGACGATATCACGATCTCAACAAGAAAATATTGAAACTCTGCTGTAATTTTCCCACCTCCTCTTTTGTCGTGATGCGCCAACTAAACAACCCTTCCCCTACTCCTATAATAACAAAACAGCCTCTAGTCATTCAACAACATTACAACCATTACTCGTGTGTCCCGAAAATAATATCCCCCCCCCAGCCCCTACTCCACTTTCCACACATAAAAAAAGGAAAACGAGGAAAAAGACAAAAAAAAAACGTCCATAAAACCGCTATCGTCTGCCCTGTTTTCAGTTCGCGTAAACAACACCAATTCCGTCACAATGGTGCTTGCATATGATTTCGAGAAAAGAAAAAAGTAACGGGAATCCATTTAAATTAGCCCCCCAAAAACGAAAATGCAAATACACTCATATCCCGTTGCTGCCGCCTCGCCACCGCTTCCGTTTCAAATCAACAATGTGTGACCTATTCCCCGTGCGGCACTGTGCGCCACACAACGTCGCTCATGTCGGTCGGTTGCGGTAAAAATCGTTATCCTTTTCATAGACCCCACGACGAATGTCATGTCACTAGCTGTCATTCAAAAAATATCAATTCTTCCCTCCTCTTGCGC
This sequence comes from Eristalinus sepulchralis, assembly GCA_944738645.1. Lineage (NCBI taxonomy): Eukaryota > Metazoa > Arthropoda > Insecta > Diptera > Syrphidae > Eristalinus > Eristalinus sepulchralis. Next base: position 11,253,268 of record OX122886.1, read on the forward strand.
CCCCCTGTCAACCCGCACCTGTACAGCATATGTGTGTGAAATTCAAGGACATTGACGTGAAAGACAGTCAACCCCGCGTGCAGCAGAGAGAGACTCACAACTTAACTGCCATAACTGTGTGTTCACAATGACATGTGTAATGTGATTTGACATTCCGTGACGGGTATTGCACGGTACCCGTGTGCGGCGGCACCGGGGGGAGGAAAACGAGCGAACAGGTGGAGGGGAGGGCGAAAGAAAACTGAAAAAAAAATGCGTACCATTGTCACTGAGAAGGTGGGATACCGAAACACAAACACAAGGGTAAATACTAATATAAGTGTCCCCACATGGGGATCCTCCAACCCCCTCCCCACCCACCGGATAACAAGGGTTCCTAGCGTTTCGCCTTGTTTGGTCAATAAAATGAGAACATTTATGAAAAATTACACCGCCCCACCCAACCCCTTCCACCCCCCCTAACCGGTCACATATGTGAGGGCATGAGTGTGTGAGTGCGTGGATTGCGTGTAGCAACCGCCCTCCCAACACACAGATGCAAGCAGTTAACAGACAATGGGGTTAATGTATTTATGCCTCGCACTAATTGCCAAAAATTACTACCCTCTGCAGCAGACGACGTGAAACTTAATTGTGCCTGCGCATAGGGATTGCCGTTTAATTTTATGAGATACAAATGATTTTATGACGCCAGTCACATGTCAGTGTCTAATTTCGGAGTGTTTTCCCTTTCAGATACATCCCGGGCGGGTGACAAGTACGAGACAACCTCATCGATACACGGATACAGCAAGTACATGAAGCTGAAGATACGGAATGTGAGCAGCAATGACTTTGGTTCGTATCGATGTGTTGCAAAGAATTCACTTGGCGAGACGGATGGTGTTATTAAGCTTGATGGTAAGTTGAGTGGCGGGGGGAAGGAAACTGATGTGTGTGTCGGGTTGGGAAGTGAGTTGTGTGCTTAGAGATCGTACTCCAAGGACGGATACCTTGGGTGTCATATTTTTGCAATAAAACTTAAAAGTCGTCTAGAGAGTTCTGCGTCGAAGTCGAATATAGGCTGCACGTAACTTATTAAGAAACAAACGTCTGAGCTGAAGGAATTAGAGGCAAAACTATCCTAGATGGTCCAAGGATGGCACTCCGTTCGGGGTTAAATATACACTAGGCATGAAGTAAAAACATTCATTGGGCGCCATTTTGTAACCATAAAACTCTTATTTCTGAAGAGAACCTAAAGTCGATTACATTGACATAAATTTTCTAACAAGTTCAACGGTGATGCTAGCTCCACACTTGGCCTAAGACACAAGAGTCATGATTTGAGGATGCACGTTGAGCGCCAATTTTTACAGAAAGTTGGAATTCCTCAACCAGATCCAAACACAATGCCTCAGAATATCTCTCCGGGATGCTAATGAGATGTCCTGGCACTTTATTCTGAATTACAATTGTCTGGTGATAACAAGAGCTTAAGACACGAGATGTGGCCAATATTCAACAAAACCTCTGATACCTGAGACGACCGATAGACATGCATTTTCTTAAAGATCCTGAGCAAACTATCCAAGAGTTTTGTGATTTGGACCACAATTGCAAGAAAAATGGGTTCAAGACGTACGTTCGGCGCCAATTCTTAAGAAAACTTTTTCCTCAAAGTATCCCTGGGAGAAAGAACTCTCATTGAAAAACATCTGAATTTCGATTTGTTAATAAAAGCAACAACGTCTGAAGGCGTTACTTAACGAAAAAGCAGTCTAAGTCCATTTAAAGAGTCCCGAACGACGTCTATGCTTATTTTTCACTCCAATTTCTTAATTTTTCAGACAAGTTCAAACAACATAGAGAAACACTTCAGATTAGCCAAACTCTTAATTCTACAAACGGTGGGCTGAAGGTGGACTAAGGACAACAAAAAGCTCGAGGCGAATGTAAAACAAAAAGAGGAAGGCAAGACCCTAAGCTAGAACATCATCATTCCTGGGTTAAGGTGCTGTTTCCTGCTTGAAACTGCTTGACAGAAACTCAGCTTCGTTCCACCGCGACTGACGCTTGAACGATATAGAAAACTAATAACAACATGAGTATGTAGCTCACCGTCGGGACAGCTGTACTCACGTTTGTGCAAAAACTTAGTGAGAGTGGTACGCTTGTGGACAACACATATTGTCCCCATCATCATGGTATACACGCAAGTGTGTGAGACTCAGTTCACGAACATCAACTTGCCATAGATCCAACAGCTCAACACCCGCACTAGACTAAGGAGAATTTCGCATGAAGATTTAAGACTATCCGCCTGCATGATAGAACTGACATCGCCTTTGGAGACTCACTAGCATCCGCTTCGTCTTCGGTTCGAAGTTTGGGTCTACTTTGGGTGACGACAGGTACCTCAACACACAAATTTACTGCATCAGGGGCTCAGAAAACACGCAGTTTACTATTAAAAGCCCAATGAATCCACAGAGGGTGAAACTTTTGTGGGGGTGGAGGCGTGCTTTTGCATCACTGATAAGGCTGGCAAGAAAGTTTCGGTCCATGGCGACCATTACAAGGCTAGAAACTTGCTGTTTTTAACTCAAAAGTGGGTTCGTGGATTTCAGGCAATTTCGGACTTATGCAGGATGGCACCCCAGCATGCCCATAGCCCATGCTACACAGTGCATGCCGCACAGACCATGCGACACAGCCCACGCTACACAGTCCATGCCATACAATCAAAGTAACACAGTCCATGTCACACACTCTATACCACACAATCCAAGCCATTGTCGATCAAATTGCTAAGTCGTGTGATCAACCGTTTTGTCAGTGTCGCTTGGCCGCCTCCTAGCTGCAGTTTGAACCCTGTGAACCTTTTTGTTCTCGTTGGAAACCGTGAAGAAGCGATGTTATGCCCACAATCTGGAAACGATTTAAGTACTTACAGCTATCGTCCGAGTCATACGCGAGCAACATCACGAAGCCATCAACGCGGTCTCTGAAAATTTTAAGGATAGACCATCTAGCCGAAACTAGAGCGATTCTTTATTTCATAAGCCATGGGAATGTTTGTGAATGCTAATAATTGCCATCAAACAAAGAGAAGAAGTTCGTATATCGCCGACGCTGTTTTTGTTTGAGATATCGATTGAAGCCATATGTTGGGCGCCACTTTCTAAGCAACATCATTGTTCCTGAATAGAGTCTGAAATAGACCTTCATCACTTATAAGCTTCGCGGGTCACATTTAAATGAATTTCAGATTAGAAATACACAAAGACCGGAACAAAAAGTCACACGTCGGGCGCCAATTTGACAGATTTTTGTTTGTTAATCGAAAACGACCACATAGTCACAGATAGTCCAGAGAGCATAACAGTGGCTCTACATTCCAACCCGAAATTTAAGGACACGAACATTCGTCTAAAGTTGCGATTTGTGCGAAATTTATGAACAATATGCCTCTTCCATGAATCTATTCATAAGGTAATCGTGAAGTGACCACATAACTGGCACAAAATGACAACTTTAATTCGAAATACGAGAAGTCCCAGGTGAGCAAATCTTTCATTGAGTAAGAATTGAAAAAGAAGAGGCACAACCATTGAAATTGATTGAGAATTTATGATCAAACGATGAAAGAAGTCCAACTCCAATACCTTCATCGGTTCAGCCTATAAAGCGACTCTAAATGCAAACTGTAATACTACTCAAAAGACACCCGTCTCCATCAAAGAATCCCCACTCCCAGTCACAACGCACTCCATTCACCAACCACAAGGATAAAGTCAACCCACAAAACAAACACCGTCACCATCACCTAGTCTCTTTGAAATTGTAATGACTTCTCGACTTTGCCAGCAGCTGCCATAATCACTTCTTTCAGTAAAGGATCTCAACCATCGTCTGCGCCGAGAGCTCAGAGCTCAGCGCTTCCCCACTCCAATCTGTAAGCTACGCAACAAACTGTTTCGAAATTCAATTTACCAACAAAACAGTCCAAGGTATCCAATGGTATCCAAGGTATCATCCTCCTTGGCATCCACGATACGAGCATAAGCATAAATAAAAATAAAATTCCATTATAATTCCAATTTGCTTCCTATCCGCAGACACACAGCACGGTTTTCTTGGGGAACTGGGGGGGGGCACCGGCATTTCCTGGCCACCCAACACACTCGTATATATCCTTTCTTCACCAATCCAATCCTTGTTCTGTTTCTTTTCAGAAATCCTTGCGCCAACAACTGCGGTTATGTCAGAAATTACCATGTACAATCGGACCTTAGGTATGTAAATTTTCCGCTTTACTTTTTGTGTTTTTTTGTTCTTTCTTACATTCCACCACCTCCTCGTCCTGTGAACACCCTATCAAGCCGAGCAGAAACTAGCAAAAAAATATGATTATCCTTCGGCACAAGTACTGCTTTCACAATTTCTTTTTCATTTTTTTTTTTTGTGCGCTCATCGTTCCGTTCTCACCACTTTATCCGTCTTTCCATTTCTCCCCTCTGCCACCACACTCATACTCAAGAATCGCAAGACGAAACCCAGAACTCATGGCTCCGGAGGAGGAGGCACCAGGAGACGAGGCGGAGAAAAAACTAGAATCTCGCTGGGAAATCCAACGTTTTTCCTATTTGTGTGTGTGTTCCTTTCGTTTGGTTCCCCTTGTGATTTAACGGGATTTGCACCCATAATATCACTGGTTTCTTCTGCCATAGAACATGGGTTAGTCCGCTAATGTTTTTTTTTTTTGCTTGTCCTTCTCCATTGCCATCGCTGCCGCTGCCGTCTGTTTTTGGTAGTCAAATGCATCTCGTCCTTCTGCTAATGCTTCTGCTACTCCTTCTGCTGCTGCTGGTGCTGATCATCATTATCCTCGTCATAGTCGTCATCATCATCATCATCACCATCGTTGTTATCCAGGCATTCACCAGACAGTCCCTGGCTGGAGGACACCGTGTCGATGATAGCCTAGAGGGAACACCTTCGTTCGAGTTTACGACGTCTTCCTTTCTAAATGAATTCTACTGCATTGCACGTTCTGTTCATTCGTGTTTTTCGGCTGTTTTGACTAATCCTTTGACCACCAAACGGGGCCAGGAATTCGACTGCAATCCTTGTCACGGTAAACTCTTGACAATGTGTGCAGATGTTTGGCAGAATTATTAAGGCTTGCAGTTACAGCCTGTGCGGATGTTCTGATATAGGAAGCGATCCACTCGCTTTGATTCTATTTCAAAAATGTACACTTAAGGTGAACAGACATCAATTTTCCCCTGAATGTATTTGACAGAAATGAAGTCAAAAAAGTTCAAGGGTTACCAATGGTCCAAATTTCGGGAAAAAAATTCCAAAAAATTCGAAGGTTAGAAACTGTCCCAATTTTGGGTGTTGGCCCTTTTTCAAAAATTGGGTTCTTGAGCCCGAAAAGTGTACTCTGTTCCTAAAGTTAATTTTTAGGACCAACTTTAGATCTTATTTAAACCCTTGATACAGCTAGGCATGGAAATAAGGTTCAAAGTTGCTCCTGTGTCGGTCCCAAATCTGTCCTAAGTCCCGAAACAAAGTTCAGAACGGCAAACGAACCCTTTTAAAGGCCCGAGGCCTGAATTAGCACCTTTATCATCATCATCTTGCTTAACCCGCTCGTTTCACTAAAGAGGTCGCGGGGGAAATGCACACGTGAGAGCCCTTCAGGCTGCTTGATCCCCCGCCATCGACTCTCACTCATCAGGAGCTATTCACATACGAGTTTATGGATGTGATTCCACCACCTCGTCCTGGATCTGCGGACAATTTGCCAACCTGATGCAATTGCGTCCAAGGCACTTTTAAGTCTCCCCGGTGAGGTCTATACTAAGGTGTTAGAGAGCCGTTCTGGAGCTATGGTTGAGTTTAGCTTAGGGACTGACCGGTGCGGCTTTCATCCCGGCAGAAGTACAACCAACCAGCTTTTGACTCTTAAAATTATACTTGAGACGGCTTGGAAATAGGCTTAACCGATCTACAGTTGTTTTGGAAAAGGCATACGACCGGGTCCCTCGACGTAAACTCTAGAGTGTTTCCTCAGGAGTATGGGACTGATGGTTGAGCGCCATTCAACTAAGTGTAGCAGCTGCGTTCAGGTTCTTCTTCTTCTTGTGGCGCTACAGTCCGGGGTGGACCTGAGCCTCAACCAACATGCCTCTCCAGCCAGCACGGTCTTTCGCCAGCTGCCGCCAGTTGCGCACTCCAAGTTGGTTGAGGTCCTTCTCTACTTGGGTGCGCCACCTTAGCCTGGGCCGTCCTCTGTTGCGTTGTCCCAATGGCTCAGATTTGAAGACTGTGTTCAGGTTAACGACAGTAAATCAACACCTTTCACGGTGAGCTTTGGGCTTCGCCAAGGTTGCGTCTTTTCAACTCTCCTTTTCATGATGTTTATAGACTGAAGGTTGCAGCTCGGCCAAGGCGAAGAATGTTTCACATCGGAAGGGCTGAGTGTAAGTCATCTTCATTTCGTAGGTGACTTAGAGGTCCTCACATCCTCTCAGATGGAACTCCAGCGCGTGATCGATATTTTCGTGGTCACAGGTGCCGTTGCTGAAATGCAGGTGACAAGTACGAAGTAATGGTCATTCTCAAAACGCCTAATCAATGCCCTCTACATGTAACTGGAGTCCCATTTAAACAAGCGGAGAAGTTTAAGTATTTCGGGCCCTTCTTCACGAGTGATGGGAGGTGCTGGAGGAATTTTGAAGCAGCTTAGTAGATCAGTTATAAGAAAGGCCAAGCTTGAGGTCAAGGCCAAGTTATCGGTTGTTGTTCCAACTCTCACCTATGGTCATGATATTTGCTAATGCCCGAAAGAATTCGATTGCGAATACAAGCTATATCGGTGTAAACGTCAGTTGGCGCTATTGTGTTTTTTTTTTATATTGGATCCATTGGCACGTGAAAGAATCCAGCCTCTAGACCCAATGTGGTAAAAACATAGTTTTCTCTCAAGAACCCTGTCTATTAGTACCATAGGATAGTTGTCTCACACGAAGGTGATTCATTGTATTATTCCCTCTCGCAACCAGTTAGACGAGATGAGATTTCTCCGTGCCGTTGCGGGAATTACTCGCCGGGACAGGCTGGGAACTCAATGTCCTGGTGGAACTCAATATTGAGCATCTTCTTCTTCGGACGGCAAAGGCTTTATTTCCTGATTTGGCCACGTAGTACTGATATCTCCTCCACAATGGCTTCAGACATCTTTTCATTATGAATTTCGAAATTTTTCGCCGCAGTAAGTGAAATTCTGAGTTCGTAGGAAGCGGCCCAACTAATCGGAAATTTGGTTTTTTATTCATTGGAGCCAAAGTTGAAGGAGCACTCAGATTCGAAAACTGATCCGTTGTCCTACAGGCAGCTGACCTACATTTGCTACAATTTCTTGTTCTTCTACAAGCAAGCGTCTCAGCTCCATGCACATCAGTACCTAACAGCTACAACCTAATCCGAGCAGAGGCTGGAAAATTACAGAAGTCTGTCTTTACCTTCTCTACAGGCGTCGAAGAGGGTTTCATCTAGGGCTATTGACTTTACCCGGGAAATACCGGGGTAAATTCCCGGGCACTCGGGCATCCTGGATTTTCGGGTAATACCAAAGTTCGCATGTAAGCAAACTTGTTCCTGCCATATTAGATAGTGGGTACCCAAGTCCCACATTTTTTTTTTTTTTTGATTTACAAAACGTACTTTGCATATTGCAGAAAACCGATGAGTACCGGGTACCAAAGGTATAGCAGGTACCTATTCGCTTATGGTAACCCAACATTATACCCTCTGGGTAATACTAGAAAATACGGGTACCCGAGTTCCCGGGTATCAAGAGCTCTACCTTCATCACTAAGCCCAGGCACACTTTAGTGCTTAAGTGTTGAGGTTTGTCACCCACAGTCTTTTTTGTTTAAGGATAACAGAAATGCTGTAAATTTCTTACTGACGTCGGAGAGATTCCGCTTGGGCAGCCTACAGCCTGGCGAATCGTGCTCTCTGGTTTGCTGTCCAAAGACCCAACTGTCGATGGAGACTCGGACCATCGGGTCGAATAATTCGCTGGTGGGTGTGAGCCCTACGAGTGCCTCATTTGATCCTTGCCTGTTTTATTAATCAGCTATTTCGTTTGTAGTCGCCGTGGCTTAGTGGTAGGTGATTCGACCGTCAGGCAGAAAGCCTAGGTTCGATTTCCGAACGGGACACCTCGCGGCACCACTTTATTCGAGTTGCTGACAACACTTAAGGAGTATGAATTGTCTATAAAAAGCTTCTCAAATCACGCCGTTCGAAGTCGGAAAAAAAACTGTAGGTACCTCCTACTCGTGAGAGAACAGTAGCACGGACAACACGAGTAGTTGTTGTAGAAACTAGGCCCTTCTCCATTGTGGGCTGTAGTGCCACTCAATTATTATTTCATTTCCCATGATCCCGTGGTATCCCAGACAAGTCTTAGCGAATTCAGTCTGCCGACCAAATTAAGGGAAGACTTGGTTTCCTGTACCAACTTTGAAGTGATTAGATGGTTGAGTAAGGCCTTGGCTGTCGCTACAGACGCGGACACTTCACCCCTTCCACTTGTTCTTCACAATAAAGTTCGTGGCTATTAGGATTCCAAAGGTTTCCGCTTGAAAGACAAACGCGAAGTTGCCTTAAGAGGTGTGATGTCTAATGTTGTAATTTTCCACGAAGGCCGCAGCTCTACTTCCCTCCATCGCCTTAAAGCGGTTCGTAAAAATTCGGGTACATTCCATTTCTGTCTCAATTTCTAACCAGAGCCAGTCTGGGAAAGGGGACTTTGTGTGAGCGGCTCAGATAAATTATTGGTGTCCTCTCATAAGATGGCATATCCGTTAGTCTAGTGTCAGAGGAGATGCCGTGCCCAAGGTCATCAAAGCTCCAATGCGAGTTCTCGGAGGATGGCCTTGATTGTGCATCCCATGATGCTTATCAAGGGGAGGGAGATCAAGAGCAGAGTCAGTTTTTCTAGGGAATGTATGAAAAAAGTGCATAAAGTATGCACTTGAACGCAGTCTGGAACAAGGTAGGTTTTCCAGAATTCAATCTGATCAATAAGAAATGTGTTTTCTGTTGTGTGTCAGGTCGTAGAGACATTCCTGTTAAATAGGCAAGTCCTTAATTCAGATTCACGCACACCTAGCTATACCTCTCGTCACATGTAAGCTGAAACTACACTTGGACGCGATCAAATTGATCGACCAAAGGTGCTGTAAGCAAGCTTTCTGCAGCGTTTCAAGGTAAATCTGGCTCTTCCTTGACCGTAAGTGCTCTTGACTGGTTCTACCAATCAGAAAATTGCACAAAAGCCCTGAGCAATAATTAAGTGGCACTACACCTCACATGGGACCAGCACCTAGCTTCTCCAACAAGTGCTCGTGTTGTCCGTGCTACTGTTCTCTTACAAGTAGAAGGGACCTACAGTTTTTTTGCCGACTCCGAACGGCGAGATTTGAGAAGCTTTTCATAGACAATTGATACTCTTTGAATGTTGTCAGCATCTCGAAAGTAGTGGTACCGTGAAAAATGTGCAGACCGGGAATCGAACCTAGACCTTTGATGTGTGAGCCAACGCACTTACCCACTACGCCCCGGTGACCACATCAGTCTAGGTGCGGAAGCTAGCAGCCTAGGTGTCAACTTGAACGACTTGTGCAGAAGCTGTGTGGACGTGGAAGAACCTGAAACAGTCTTACATCGTCTCTAGGCAACTACACACTCTCTCAACGGTCTGCACGACCCCAATAACACACTTCCCATCGATTTGTCGAACTTCCTCATCTCCTTCCCACTGGAGTGCCATCCAAAGACTCGACACAGGACTAAGTGTTCAAAGTCCTACTCACTTCAATCAGAATCTCGTCATCTTAGCATTCTGCCATTTCAAGGATCTCAAAATGTCAGCGCCCCTGGGACACCCAATCCGAATCCAGACAACACATCAGACGCCATCCCACGAATTCCAAAATGTTGCATTCCTTCCGTGTGTTCGCCCTGAAATCACAAAGAACGAGACACCTAATGTCGTGGTGACGTGGGATAAGTGGAAAATATTTGAAAGCTGCACTTAGCCCGAAAAAAAGGGCTCCCGCATCCACACACACACACGCTAGTTTGTGGTGAGAAAAGCACTCGTACACACATTCCAGTGCACGGTTGTAGTTAACTTAATAAGAATGAATGTTTCCGCATTCTCTGCAGCCAGTCCCATTCACGTTTCGCGCTGCGGTGGGGCTGTGCAGTTCGCTTCCATTTTCCCGTCTCATCCAATACATTTTCATTTTCCATCTGGATACGATCATCATCGCCATCGCCATCATCATCATCATCATCATCATCCTCATCGTCGTTGTAGTTGTCGTCATTTGCGTTCATTTTGTATTTTTACGTTTTTTTGTGAAATTCCGCACTTCCCTTCCCCAACCCACCCCGCAACTCTTCAACACTGAACCGGTTACGCTATACGCTCTCTGAGCATGGAAATCCTAACTCTTCATTTTTATTCCAATTTTTTCTTTTTTTCTTTCTTCTTCTTCTTGTATTCATCTGCGGCTGTGGACTGATGGTGTTTGCGACGGGTTTTGGGTGGTCATGCCAAAAACACGAAAAAAAACCCCGAAATGCAAAAACCGAACGGGAAAAATTGCTCTCATCCTGAAAATCCTCGAAAAAACACTTCAAACCACATACAAACACACACACACACATCCACACACCGCCCATGCAGATGGCAAGCGTCCGAACAGGAATAAATTCGACACAAACGCTCTGCCTGATTACGGGGTGGAAGAGTGGAAGGACGGCGGCGGCGGCGGTGGCAGCAGCAACAATGGTGGCGGTGGAAGTGGTAAGTGTTGAAGAAGAAGAAGAAAAAAATCTGTTTCTCTGTTTTGTTTCAACCATGTCCTCGTTGGCGAAATATCCTGGCGGGCGCGTGGTATGGTGAAGTTAAATTTTTCAGAGCGATCATGGGGGGCGTTCAAATATCCTCATTCCCTCACCCCGTGCATTCGTCTCGTCGAAAGTAAGCACTTAATTAAAAATTCTTTGAAAATTTAAAAGAAAAAGTTTTTAATTAATGTGTTGAGTGGACGGACGGTCATCAGCGGCGGTGGCGCGTCGCGTTCCCTCGCCCATCCAAGTGACGGTTGGGTCTGGGAAAACGACGACAATTGATGGTCGAATGATGAGATTCGTTGTTAGCGTTGTCGCTCGTTGGGTTTTCTCGGCTCCTTGTATTCACCTGAGTTTTCGAAACTAATTGGCCACTTGTGATGGCGGCCAGCGAAAAAAAATGAGCAAAGCATTCCACGGAGAAGTTTCAATTGAGAAATTGAGACTGTTCACGAGGCGACGATGTAGCGGCGATGACGGTGGTGGTCTGAAGTGGTAGAGCTCTGCACCGGGAACGGAGATGGTCATTCGGAGATTGCCTCCTCGTATAATATTTTCTATTTATAAATTCAAAGCTCGGTCGTCACCCGAATTGAGGGCAATCAGATGCAGCGGTGTGGCAGCGCCCAGAAACCGGCAGGGTGTCCAATTTGTTAGAAAACTGCAAAAGTTTTCGAAAAGAACATGAAACAAGCATACTTGTGTGAGACACGCTCTGGAATGACCGGATTAGACATTCAGAGGGACAAAACACCACTTGACCTCATGAGAACATTGCACTGACAGAATGTAGCGTCTGTGGTGATTAGGGGGACGCTTCATAAGAAATCTTTTTGCCGCAGTTTCGTCTCCTTTCGCAAAATAATACATCATCCTTGTTGATACAAAGTACAAGCAAGCACCCCTCAATCTAAGAAAGGGTTATCTGCCATTAAAGCCAAAAGCTTGTGAACGGCTTGGGGGAAGATCATCTTCTTCCTTTACTTTCTGAACCTAGAACGATTATGTGTGCTGGCTATATATGAGGTTCCCTTCTGCCTTTTTGTCTTTTGAATTTTTCGGCTATGTACAAGGCGCTACAGAGCTCGTATTTGGCAATTCTATACATCATTTGAAAGGTCTTGACATAGCCTACAAAACAACGCTATGCATGATGAGTTTGGATATTGTGTTCAACAGTTATAGACGTGTAAACATGGAGTTCACTTACGCCGAAATTTGCGCCATTTTAAAGTTCTCCTTCATGAAAGGCAAATCCGCAAGAGAAACGTTCTGTGAGATTAATGGTGTTGTGGGGGATGGCACTCTATCACTTCGAGCCGCGGAGGAATGGTTTCAACGATTCAGAGCCGGCGAAAACAACACCATGGATAAGCCAGCCGGCGAAAGACCTGCGACGACGAATACCGATCGAATCATGGAAATCAACGAGTTAGACCGGTTTGTGGCATCTCGTGACATCACCCAGGAGATGGGAGTTAGTCACCAGCCAAACGGAACGAACTCGACCCATTTTTGAAGCGGATGGTGACTGGCGGCAAAGAATCGATCACATATGACAATACCAAGCGGAAACGGTCGTGGTTGAAGGCCGGTGAATCATCCCAAACAGTGGCCAAGCTGGGATTGACGGCCAGGAAGGTTTCGCTGTGTGTTTGGTGGATTGGAAGTTCCCTTCCCTTCATCCACTATGACCTGCTCCCATATGGCCAAACGCTTACTTCTACCACCTACTGTGAACAACTGGACGGCTTAAAGTAGGCGATCGACCAGAAGCGTCCAACAGGAAGGGTGTAGTGTTCCACCAGGACAACGCCAGACCGCACACTTCGTTGATGACTCGTCAGAAGCTACGGGTGCTCGGATGGGAGGTTTTATTGCATCCACCATATAGCCCGGACATAGCGACATGTGATTACCACTTGTTCCTGTCCATTGCGAACGCCCTTGGTGGTGTGAAGTTGAATTCAAAAGAGGCTCGTGAACAGTGACTGTCCGAGTTCTTCGCAAATAAGGAGCGGGGCTTCTACGAGGAGGGTATTATGAAGTTGCCGTCTAGATGGAAACAGATTATCGGAAGGGAGATATTTGACAACCTTATAGATATTGAAATTTCCTTTATTAGATCGCCTAGATTGAAGAACTGTACTTGCCTAGACGTTTCCTTCTGATTTCTGCAAGTACTTAGCAGTCACCGAGGAAATGAAGTAAAGTTCCAATTTCTTCCTCCTCTTAGCAGCTGCTGCAGAAGGCCTCGTGTAGGATGCCAACGCCTACGGCAGCTATAAAGATGACTCTTTAATTTTCATTATCTCCACCAGGAAGACGCTACGGTACGAAGTTTATTCAATAAAGAGACAAAGGTTTAAGTCTCTTGAATTGAGACCGAGACCATCTTAAACCCGTCTGTATCATGTCTAGCGACTGTGTCGATGACTGGTGTACCAGGAATGGGTTTTCAGTCAATTCTCTTAAAAAAAGAGGTTGTTCTCTTAACCAAAACGAGAAATCTAAGACCAAACTAGTATTAAAAGGTGTCACCATTGTATATTATGATAAATCAAATATAGTACTTGTGTGTTATCTAAGATAAAAGAAAAGCTTTTATGGAAAACAAGGCATTGAAACTAGGACTCCCAAGGGGCTGTCAGTTTTCGGCAAAACCTGTGGCCAATCACGAAGAAGATCCGATTGAATCCACTCAATGATGAGAGCTCTTTACTTCTTTGAATTAGTTGTTCGGTGAAATAGGCTTTCGCGCAAGTACGCAATAACGGTCTATCTAGTCTGCACAGAGGCTTCCCTGAATCTACCTCCACTTGATATCCACATTATTTGATGGATTGCATTTGGGAGTGGAGCTCACGTTGAATCACATGGGACAAGCATATACCATCATTGGCCATATGAGGGACATGTGGCAAAACTCTGCATCACAACCTTGATTCCACTTACACCAGAGTAAGCTTTTACCCTTCGTCACCACTTCTTTGAGTCTCATGATCCATTTCATGTCATCTCCATCTGTACAGAGACCAGGTTCAAATTGTTTGCGGACTGCATTGAAGGCATCTGCAGGATGATTGTCTTCTGCATCATCTGCAGGAGAGGATTCAATGGCGAGCTCTATAGGCTGTATGGCCCCAGGCACCTTGTTCGGCGTCTAAGAATATGTTTATCGCTTGGGATGGCTTTGCCATGTAGATCGTTTGGACAACACAACTCCAAGGCGACGAGACTTTGAATCAGAGCCATCGGAACAATGCAACAACGTTGAGAAGTACCTCAAAAAGTTTGCATTTGATTTTGGAGGCAGCTGACCAGAGACGTGGCACTTTTATGAGGTACCTTAGCTGAGGCTCAAGTTAACCCCAGCAGTTTCAGTCCGTCTAAGGCATGAAATATTACTTTCTCTGCCCGTATAAGAGAATGCTCCTCAAAGCAAAATTGTATTCCACACAAATGACGTAAAGCGAATTTTCATTTAAACCAATCCTCACGTCAAGGGAAGTATCTGCTTGGAGACGGGGAAATAAGATCACCGATGATATTCCCAGGCAAAGATGGGGGGATGGACATTGCACGCGTTTTCGGCTTTAGGTGATGAGGGCTGATGATGGAGGCTCATTGTCATAGAAGCTCTTATTGCTACTTCTTCGGAATACAAGGATTGCTGACGCAGATATCATCATGCTGACAGCAAAAAATCCCCCGAACGATCAAAGCAGCTTAGCTGTTTCTAACATTTTGTATAAAGAGGATGTTTGCTGATGCCTTAAAGAAAGACCCTTCTTGTCATGGGCAGAGAGAGAGTTCATCTTGTGTGATGATTTGATTTGACTTCGAAACACCAAGAGACAAGGCTCATGAGCTCACGTGCTGTCCTTTGACTTCTTCAACATCATTCTTGAGAAGATCTTGCGTAACTCACAAATCAACACCAGAGGCACGATCTTCCAGAAGTCCGTTCAACTAGCTTACGCCGATGACATTGACGTAATTGGACCAACACAGCGAGCCATCAATGAGGTGTCAGCTGGTATTGAAGCGGAAGCGGCTAAAAGGGGTCGGGTGGTTAATGAGGGACGCATAAAATCGACGTCTCGGATTGAGTGTCACCATAGGCAGCAGAAACTTTGAGCTAGTTAAGGACTTCGTCTACCTCGGGTCCGCGGTAAATAGGAACTCTTGCCAATCGCTGTTTCTTTGGGCTCAAGAGGCAATCGAGTAACAGAATCCTCCCTCTGGCATCCCAGACTTCCTTTACATCACTAAAATTTGGACCTTCCTAGAAGCGGAAAGCCCTTAATCCTTTCGAAGGCAAAGTCTGAATAAGATTTTTGTTCCCGTTCAACGACGGGAAATATTCAACGACGAACTTTATAGGCTGTACGGCAGCAGACAAACATCTTCAGATAAAATGCTTAAGATAGCTAGGCAATGTAGAGCGTATGAATCCACCGCCCTGACAAAGCAACAGACGACGACCTCAGCTGGAATGGAGAAGGACTTTAAACAACTTTGAGTGCGCAATTGAAGGCAGCTGGTTGGATCTGTCAAGCTCGCAAACTTTGAAGGAATATCAAGCTGAAGGTGAGTTTTGAGCTAATAAGTAAGCAAGGGAGACTCGAACTGGAGCTTGATTAGACGCTGAATAGCAGTTGCCTTTACACTGGCTTCCACAAGACGTTTGGTCTATGTCTCTTCTTCAAACTTCAAGACATTAATTCATTTCCTTAGCTGCAGCATTGTTGTCTATATGCTCGAAGTGGCTAAAAAAGCCACGACTCTCTGCTTTCAAGACAACATCCACAACTTGTTATGCCTCCCAGAGTTACAAGACTTATCTTCTCTATTCAGCTAACCGGGTTTAATCTTCCTAAAATAGACTCCACCGAACCCCTTTGCCTTTTCATCCAAGGTTGAGCAAAAGTGGTAGGACTCTCTACAAAACATGATTTCGGCATCTCCAGTTAGAGGTTAGAGCTGTTCTTCGTAAAAACAAGAGAAGACAAGAAACTGTTCAGTTGTGTAAAAATGTGTTGTCCTTGGTGTGCGTCACACACTTCCAGTCCATTTCTATGCCCGTTCCACGTCTCTCCCCGACCACATCGTGGAAGATCTATTAGCAAATCCCACCTATCAGGCATAATCTTCTAGGCCACAAAACAGCACCAGATCTCTTCCCGAAGCCAAAACTTAAAACCACCAAAATTGATTAACCTCTCCTGGGTGGCTGCGATAAAAGCTACACCACTTCCCATGACGATTGAATATCATCGCCCAGGACACCACTAAGAAAGGGCTGCTTAATCAAATCTCCTGCACACGCCCGCCCCTCAGTCCCAGAATCCACTTGTAATTTATTTCAATTTACCCATGACTGGACATGATTTCTCAGAGAAATTAATTCGAAATACCCCTCTCCCCCACCTACAAGCAGAAGCGTGGCAGGAGAGTGCGTTTCATATCCCTTCTGCGGTCTCCTTCTAAACCGACAACCGATGTAAATGTAGGCTAGGCAGTCCCATTTACAATTTAAGGGCCATAGCCTTCACCAAAGTCATTCATTTCATTAGTAATATCCTTCGGTGTGTGTATCCTTTCACAATTTGATCGATTGCCGGCCATTAGTCGTGTGCAGAGCACCGTAGTCTCTCCATCGCTCCAGAGTTCCACTTCCGCTTCTTTTAATCCGACTTGAAGTGTGTGTATGTCTCTCTCGGAGCTTGCGCTTGTGTGCGAACGAAGGGGGGAAATGATTGAATGAGCGTTTATTACGACTTCGACCCTATTTGGCACCACCACCTTGAAGGGGGGGAGAAAAAACCAACAAGATCCCATCAATCATTTATTTCTTCACACAAGAGGTCGCTATTGTTGCTCTCCGCCTGAGGGGGCGGGGCTTGGTCTGGATTTCCATCGAGGGACCCCGGCCGCTGTGGCAAAGTTTTGTTGAGGTGGGAGATGACAAGTCCCCGAGGTGACAGAACTTCTGTCAGTCACACACACACCACGGGTGGGCGGGAGTATTCTATTATAATGATCCTTGAATGGATAACAAATGTCCCTCCATTATTGTTGGAAATTATCTGGCTTTTTGGAATCAGGACTCTCGTTCGTCCGCCCTGTTGATGGCGATATAAAAGTCATGTTAATGTTGAAACGATTAACTGCGGTGATTTATTGCGACGCAGCTGAGATATGCCGGCACGGGGCGTGTGTATAGGTGGCCGTGATGGCGGCGGTAATCTTTTGGTAAATACAAGTCAAATGTGCAAGTCCTTAATGACTCAAACGCTGTGCACGGGGGTGGGTGGCTCGTACGGGAAAGATGAAGAGATTGTCACTCCGAATTGACATCTGACACACGTGTTGCGGGGCGGACTTGTTTTCTTCCGTAATGAGATGTGATTGTGAATTACCGGAGTGAGACAATCGTCAATCACCGGGTTCTTTTGGGAATACGCAGCAGATTTTTGCCAGTTTCGAGAGATTTGACAGAATTGGCAGTCCTCGGTGCTAAAGTTCGCTCAGTGACAATGGAGTTGCTTCTGCAGGACATGGAATCTTATCCTTTTGTCTGTGTACCAGACAGATTAAATTTTAGGAAAGACTACCGAGGGGTGGTGCTGAAGACGGTCTGCAATGAGCGCTTTTTAGATTTATTCATTTCTAGCTGTTGCCCTCGACAATAAAGAGTAATTCGTCGAGAGATTTCATTTTCAAAAGGCCTTCTCCGACAGATCACGCCTAACTTCTATCAAATTGCCTTGTTAGTTTTGCTCAGCATCATTTGGCAAGTGATCATGCAAAGACTCATACCTCAACACCGTCTCCAAATCGGCCAGCTTTATTACATAAATCGGTGCTCTGTTAAAAGTGTTTTTCGTGAAATTCCAGGACCTTACGGTCATTGTTGCCAGGGTTATAAAATCCCGATGGAATTAGGCTTCGTAACGCCCAAATGCCAAAGAAGACTTGAACCCTTTTGGCTCTCCAGAAAAATGCAGATAAAAAGACCACTACGTGACTGACACAAAACTTCAAAGAAGCCATTGGGATATTAAGGACATGGCAGAGAGTTACATCCTGCCAACCCTGCTTACGATATGCATAAACGACTTACTGAAACCACTACTGCCAATGCCATTCGCTCAGTCCAAGTTTTTACATAAGTGGATAAACCACATGCAACACGTAACATAGGGAAGTGACTTTAGCAGCTAAAGAGTATACGCCAAGGCCGTGTTGAATCGACTCATTCTCAGCAGCTTGACCATGTCACCGGACTATGTGCTTGCTGAAACTAAGGCAATTGGTCGGGCACAAGACTCGACCATTGAACAATGATCTAGCTTAAAGACGTAGGAGCGTAGAAAATTCGTTGATCTGAGGTCCATGTGCTTACAGAAGGAGAGATTTTTTGCTTATAATTGGTAAGCACTAAAGGGTTTATTTGGTGCCCTTAACCGACTGGAAATAATTCACAGAGTAGGCCGAAGGTATAGAGGAAGAGAAGGGAAGGAGATAGGGGGAAAGTTGAGCTGGAAAGAGCATTCTTTATTCAAAAGAACGAGTTTCTAAACTTGACTGTTTATCCGAATGAGGGCTTACGGGTGAATGGTTGGGCATTCCAAGCAAGGCATGTATTGTGGACAGAAAGAGTATTGAAGGACAGAAATGGAGCTGGTTACTTCATTTCAGCATTTCGATAAAGGAGTGATAAGGATACAACATTATGTCGTTCTAGAGAGTATTCATTGGATTCATAGAATATAGAGAGGTCTTAGGGGCTTCAGACCAGATAGGAGAGTTTTGCTCAATATTTCTTCAATCCCCTGAGAAACCTAGGCATTTCTTTGCACTACAATTAAGTGTTTAAGCCGTTCGGTTTTAACAAGACGAGAGCTATTCGTGGACAATGGCTAGTTATATTAAGAATGCTAAACTGACAGTAGACAAGAATGGGTTTTAATAATAATAATAATTGAGTGGCACTACAGCCCACAAGGGACCAACGCCTAGCTTCTACAACAACTTCTTCTTTTGTTCGTGCTGTTCTCTCAAGAGTAGAAGGGACCTACAGTTTTTTGCCGACTTCGAACGGCCAGATTTGAGAAGCTTTTCATGGACAATTGATATTCTTTGAGTGTTGTCAGCAACTCGAAAGAGGTGGTACCATGAAACCAACGAGGTGTCCCGTCCGGGAATCGAACCTAGACCTTCGGCGTGTGGTTCGACGCACTTACCACAACGCCACGGCGACCACTAATAGCCAAGAAACTAATATTAAAAGCTGAGGGTACTATCGTCAGCGATGGAGTGAACTGAATTAAAAGTGACACACAAAGGATCATTTACAAAAATGAGGACGAGTGTCGGAGACAAAACTGAGTCCTGGGGAACACCAGCATTAATGTGTTGAATATCAGACTTGAACCCATCCAAAAGAACTTGTATTAAATGGTTCGAAAAATAATTTCTAATCCACTGAGGAAGGGATTCCTCGAAACCAATAAGCACTCATATTCGGCAAAAGAGCCTCTGTCAAGAATCTCACGTTCTCCTACATTGTAAAAACAATGGTTTCACCATTCCCTGAGATATGACATCAGATCACCAGAGGACCTTAATAATAAAAATACAATAAAAAGTTAAAAAGTTAAAAGACCTGTTGGAAGTCGTACTGCCGGTCATTAAGAAGCTTCCGGGTTTTAAGATATTTCATAATCTTATGGCTCGTCAGCTACATCGAGGGAAAATCTTCTTGTGTTTGGAGAATTTGCGGTAGGAAGAACGCTATTATTCTTAAAACTAGATTTCTTTGGTAACTTAAGCCTACCCCAATGGTGAAAACATCGCTATTTGGATCACAATATGAAGCTTCTCCAAGGTAGCATCAGCTGTCTATAGTCAATGTTTTGCACATTTTAAGTTCTTAATGGAGAACCATTGCCGAAAGTAGTTCTGGATTGCGGTGGCGGTGGTATGCCCAGGGACACTGGTGTTGTAAAAAAGCGAAATTATTTCCAACGATGATAGAAAACGAAAGGAATGAAAGAACCTTGCTGAAAACGTAACAATTATTAATATTTATTAATACAACCTTCTTCGGTGGTGGTCCAAATCAAAAGAGAAAGAATCATAATTCATAAGAAACCAAGTAGTCTCGTTACAATTGAGAACTTAATTAAAGATATACAGCAAGTATTTACATAAGCATACTATCATGAGCGATACGATCATTTAACAGAGATAATTAACATCTGGCTTTAACATAATACGATTAGAGCTTTTAACACAAGCACAAAAAGCTTTCACCAAATAAATGACAAATGAGAATATTTGTGAGAATTATGAGCGTAATTCATGTCTAATGCGAAAGAAAGAAAGCAATATTCAATAATATTGAGTACAATGATAAGAGACATTCATAACACAGCAGGAACTATACGTGAGTTCTCAACAACTAGGAAGGTAAGACTCGGCGACATCTTGGTGTTTGAGTTTACCAAGATGGCTGGACTCCTCTTTTTTAGTCCAAGACGTACCAGAAACATTGAATGTGTTTTGGAGAAGCGTTAGAAGAGTCAGGCAACGGAGTTCGTGATAATAATTGCAGCGGACCAATCTCCAGTAGATGAGGTAGATTCTTTGTGGAGTGATATGTTGTAAGGAACCGAGGTGAAGTCAAGACTTTCCGATGGTAATATTACGCACAGCAAGTCGGGACTCTGAAATGCCTTCCCTTTACTCGCTTAGAAGGAGTGACAAAACACCGCGTTACAGGTCAGTAGGGCGGTATATCCTCGTCGCTTCGCATAGAGCACAGCATGTTGTTAATGAAAGAAGGCATATTGTGGGTGGATTTTTTATATCAGAAAGAAGGATGCTCCCTATGTGCCTAAAGTCGCCCATCCCTTCACAGCCCTCTTAAAAGAGAGTCCACTGTATATCAGTATAAAAATTTCCCCTCATTTTCCACATCCACCCCATTGAAATCAGTTCATGTAAATTATTTACCAAAACTTCATCCCAGAATATTGTTAGCCAAATCACAGTGACCGCCATCAATACATTGCTGCATTCAAAGTCCCCCATTGATGCCACAAACAATGACCAATCCATTAGAAACTAAAATGCTCACCGCACAATCTAGCTGGACGTCATTTGCACTTCCACTGCAATTTGGGAGCGCCCCATGCCCACGATCTGGGCAACAATTTGAAACCAATCCCCCCGGCAAGGCCATCAATCTCCGATGTTTGACGTAGCATGCCACCGCCAGAATATTTATTCCCATTATGACCACAAATTACCAATTAAAATGCAAAACACTAGAGGTTAAGTTATTTGCATGCACTGACGCCGAAAAAAACTGCACAAAATCATCTCCTATCGCAAACAGCACATCATTCAATCAATCTGGCCAAATGCACGTAGGCACGAATGTCCGCCGACTGTCGAGAAGGGTGCAACATTGACCAACAAATTTTTAAATCCAAATCTGGGGTGAAAAAAAAAAACTCTCACACATACACACACCATCCTGTCAAATTATTTCAACACCCACCCAGTCGCCCGACTCCAATTTGCACTCCACAAATCAATATCCCATCGTGAATTGCCTTGAATTGTGTACAATTCAATCTGCCCAACAGGCTCTGCCCATCACGATCCATAGACACATTCACAATGGGAATCAGACTAACAAGGACACACTAAGCCCACTCTAAGAGGCATAAACGAGCATGCGATAGCCCAGGACACAAAAAAAAAGGGAATCGTATGAAAAAGGGAAAAAAGAACTCAACGCAAGAGAAATTGCATTTTCCTCTGCAGTGTGGAAAATCTGTGCAGGCCGTTGTGTGTTTTATTTTGCTTTTGATATTTTCCGATGCATCCTGGCTGCAGGTTCTTCTCTTTCTCTCTCTCTCTCTCTCTCTCATTCACTTTAGCTTACCTTCGTCTCACCGCCAGCACGCCGAGCAGGCCAACTTTGCGGCTGGCGTATACAAAAATTTCATTCCTAAGCCCCGCACATGTTCATTCCGCCGGCAGTCTGGGGCACCACCGCACGAGAGCGGTGGCAAACACAGAAACCGATTAATTCAATAGACATGCCAAAATTGCAATTTGTGGGATTTCATCATCTGCCTGGGCGGTGGGGGTTGGCTGCACCAGTGCCAATAAATAAATAAATTAAAAATGGCAAGGCGACGTCCTCGTCAACATTGCATAAGCGGGAGAGAGAGAGTACCGCGGTGGCACTTCATTTGCGCGGGGTGGGAGAATGTTGGTAAGACTTATGTCACCGATGGGCCGGGAGAAGGACTGTGCGCGACGAAAATTTGATGACCTCGATGGGAAACTGATGAAACCGACTGGTGAGGATGACTGAAGATAAGGCTTTGGACAAGGTCTTAGGAGGTGGACTGGGTGGAATCTTGAGGTTTTGCTTGTAGGCACGTGCAGGGTGGGTCATCTTCTTTTTTTCCTTAATTGAGTTATTTTGACACTGAAAGCGGTTTCCCACTGAAAATTTTGACACGAACTCAGTATTTGATCTCCAAAGTGAGTCTCGCTTAAGGCTTGCACAATGTTGGAACAATTTGCAGACTCAAATTCTCACTCAATTCAGATCACACCCACAGATCTCGAACAATCCGCTGACAAGGTCACTGTGAAGCAAAAGCTGAAGGCCCACGATCGTGGGCCTTCCATTCTTAACGGTCCGGTAACACTGCTTTTAGTTGTCAAGAAGTTGTCAAACTCTCTAGAATCCGAAATCACGTGGTTTCTATACCAGAGGTTCGGCCTTCCTCTCCTTTCCGAACCCAGAGGCTGGGATTCGAAGACCTTAGCTGGAGCTTTATTGTCCATTCGTTTTGGCCAAGCCACTGGTAGTCGACAGATTTTTTATTTTCGAACTACATCCACATTTTAGAACAGTGCATAGAGCTCGCGGTTGGGTCTTCTCCTCCATTCGCCTTCCTAGCAGACAGGACCATTTATTCGTCGCAGAATTTTTCTTTCAAAGGAACCAAGGATCTGCTCCGTTTTCTTACTGTTCACTTATCGACTCCGTATTAGACCACGGGAGGGATTTGCGTCTTGTAGAGCAGAATTTTGTACTTCTAGCCAGCAGTCTTGACCCTAGGTATTTTGACAAACCGAAATAACACTGGTTGCCAAGGGTGATTCTGCGCCGAATCTCCATCAAGGCGGCGTTTGTGGAGTTCACGTTTACCCCGAGGAAACGAAATCCTTAACTATCTCAAGGTTTTAGCTGTCAATTGCTGCATTCCGACCGAAGAGTTGTTCGACGGATTGATCCTTTGTTGACAGCATATATTTAGTTTGATCCTTGTTCACTGTAAGACCAGCTCGTTTCGCCGGCTGTTCAATAGCCGTGAATGCTTTTACAACGGCTTGCTGGGAACGGGCGATAATATCGATGTCATTAGAATATCTCAGCAATCGCATTGATTTGTAGAAGATAGTGCCTTCCGTGTTAACACCTGCCCTCTGCACTATCCTCTCAGCGCATTTCTTCGCCGAAATCTAGCGCAGGTTTGGAATGTTTTAGAGGTTCTCGAACCAAACTGCACGGTGCATCGCGTTTGTGTGAGCGTTGTGCGACACAACCCAATCTGTTTACTCGGGATTCCGAAGTCCGCCATCGTGTCAAAAAATTATTTTTGATGAATGCTGCCGTATGCGACTCCAAAACCGATAAAATGTGGTTTGTATCGATTTGACACTCCCTGGTCTTCTCCCGGATTTGCCTTAGTCTGAAAATTTGGTCTATAGTCCATTTGCCGAGCCGGAGTCCCACTGGTACGTGTCGATTAGTGCGGTGCATTGATACTTAAGACGTTCACACATTATGCTGGATAGGAACTTGTGGGCGACGTTCAACAGGGAGAAACCTCGATAGTTCTTGCATGAGGTAGGATCGCCGCTACAGTTCATAGCTCTCCAAAATCCATCAATGCAAATGGGGCGGAGCTAGGTTTCCTCATCCATTCTTAAGATTGTCCAGGCGTCTGCGCTAGGACAGAGATGATCAAGGTATAAAATGGTTTTCCGAAAGGGGTTGCGGTTTCTTTTAAATAAAAACCCAAACCGTTTGGGATATTCAAAAAACTTCATTCATAACTTCAAGCACAATCCAAATATTCATGAACGGAACTCAACTTCGTTCATATGGCCATCGCCAGATCGCTTGCAGTTGTCGATTCCACAACATGCCCACACATTTCGCAGACAACGACCTTTATTTCGCATTTAATGGAGGCTCTGAACTCTTTCAACGTCATCGGCTTCTTGACTTAAACCTATAACTTGACTTAGCCTCACAGAAAATTGTCAATCGGCATTAAATCGCTGGAACGAGTCCATCAATCGTCTGGTGCATTTCCTTAGGTAACACGCTCAACATTCTTGCACTTCAAAAAATCGACTTGTGGCAGAATCCTTTTGCAACCACATGTCATCCAAATCCATGTCTTCCAATTTGAGCCAAAAATAATCGGTGACGACTGTGAAATCATGGCGCGGTAACCCTGACCATGCACTGTTAGGTGACGATGGCTAAATATAGCTCAATGCTGTCGCCGATAGGCAAACTGCATCAAACACCTATTTTTTGGATTGTTGGTGATTGATGAAGTACATGTGGATTTTCACACAACCGGCTTATAGCCCTTCAGTCATAATTTATGGAATTCATCAAATCAATCATCACCGCCTCGCCGTACAGTGGCCTCATCTTCCCGGTACATCACCATCACCAACATTCCCCGGCACCGACAAGGGGAGCAATACCGAGACCGAGGCCAAGACCGTTTCTGGTCTCTTCTTGGCTTATATAAGCTAGGATATTTTTATATGAACGGCTTATCAACAAACCAATTAAGCCGAAAATAAGTTTCGACCTGGAGATGATAAGAAGAAATTCATAATCTTGGCGCATCTCCTCTAGAACCCAATTGGAGAACATACGTCACTTCAAATGGTTTATTGGTTTTACAGTCCTTGAGTTAGCTTGATCTTATTTGGGTGAAGATCAGAATCATTAAGCAAAATGCGTCATAATGTGGTCTGAGCAATGCCCGGGTCTTGCGAAATCCGTGGAATTTAATGATTTTGATAATTTGCTACAGACGCCTGAATTGAAACGATTCCTTCGACACTTCGATCAACCTGCTGTCTAACTGACATGACAACATCATACAACGAATATGTAGAATTGAATTTTTCCACTAAACTTGTTATTGCCTGTCTAATAGGGCTAGAATTACGACGGAGAGTTTTAGCTTAAGATCTTAAAGTGGCGGTCACTGACCCCGAATTTCCATAGAAAGTTGCACTTGCTTCTTTGTGTACTTAGCAATGATGAGAAGGTAGAGTTTATTGAATAATTTGACACTGACAATTTGATGATTGGCGACAGAGTGCGTTCGGAAATTAAATTCGAAGTTGCCAAGTCCCTATTGGAACTTACCACATTTGGAGGTGTCTGGAGTAGCATTTATTACATTTTCAAAAAAATAAACCTTTGATGGGAATTTTTTGACTGATTGATGACGCCACTGGTCAAAAATTCACTCATGTAGATTTGAGTACGTTTTTAGTCACTTGGACTTAAATTGAATGATTTGGACAGGTGATTTCAGCGGAGCATCTTAAGGTTTCATATTGCTCATGCCACATTCTTCTTCTTCTTGTGGCACTACAGTCCATGGTCGACCTGGGCCTCAATCAACATGCCTCTCCAGTTGCGCACTTCAAGTTGGTTGAGGTCCTTCTCCACTTGTGTGCATCACCTTAGCCTAGATCGTCCTCTTTTGCGTTGTCTCAATGCTTCAGATTCGAAGACTTTTCGGAGCGGAGCAGCAGGTTCCATACGCTCTACATGGCCTAGCCATCTTAAGCGTTGTATCCGACGGCGCTTGACTAAGCGCATGTCGCTGTACAGCCCATAGAATTCGTCAGAAAATTTTCTCCTACAGATGCCATCAACGCAAACAGGACCAAAAATCGCACGAAAAACTTTCCTCATCCGCTTTTAGTAGCGACCAATTTTCCGAATCGTAAAGGAGGTCTGGGATGCCAGCTTCGTCCTTCGGGAGAGGGCTCTGTTACTCAATTGCCTCTTCAGCCCAAAGAAACAGCGATTGGCAAGAGTGATTCTGCGTTTCGTTTCGGTACTGTTGTTGTTGTTCCTGTTTACCGCGGAGCCGAGGTAGACGAAGTCCTTGACAACCTCGAAGTTTCTGCTGCCTAGTGTGACGCTCTGTCCGAGACGCCGATGTTGTGTGTCCTTCCTTGATGACAGCATGTACTTCTTTTTGCCCTCATTATCCACCAGACCCATATTCACCGCTTCTGCTTCAATGTCAGCAAACGCGTCATTGACGGCTCGCTGTGTTCGTCCAATCACGTCAATGTCGTAAACGTAAGCTAGCAATTAAACGAACTTTTGGAAGATTAAACGAACTTTTGGTGGTGACTTGTGAGTCACACGATCTTTTCAACAATGATGAAGAAGTCAAGGCGCGTCGCCTTGTATAAAACCTTTTTTTACATGGAGGGTCTCAGTGAGTTCGTTCCCGCCCTTGACGGAGCAGCAAGAGTTCTCCATCGTCATTCTACACAATCTGACGAGTTTGTTGGGAGTGCCAAAACTAGACATGGCACTGTTTAGCTCGTCTTTATGCACACTGTCATATGCGGCCTTGAAATCGACGAATAGGTGGTGAGTGTCGATTTGCACTTCTTGGGTCTTTCCGGGGATCTGCCGTAATATGAAGATTTGGTCGATGGTGTACTTCTCTGGACTACCTCCAAGTTACAGCTGCCTAATGGGACGATCTGGCAGAGTCGTCGATGTTGTGCGTGCTTTCTGAATTACCGTTCAACCCTTGTTGGCCATATCCAATTCGAAGTCAGCAAACGCTTCATTGATAGCTCACTGTGTTCGACCAATCACATCAATATCATCTGCGTATGCTAGCAATTGCAGAGATTTTTGGAAGATCGTGCCTCTTGTATTGACGAATGAGTTCTATGCGGCCTTCTTAAGAACGATGTTGAAAAGGTCACATGACAGTGCGTCGCCTTGTCTTAAACCTTTTTTGAAGGTCTCGGTGAGCTCGATACAGACCTTCAGTGAGCAGCGTGAATTCTCCATCATCATCCTGCAGAATCTGACGAGTTTGGTAGGAATGTCAAAACAAGATGTTGCTGGTCGCGTCTATGCACGCTGTCATATACGGCCCTGAAATCGACGAATAAGGTGGTAACTGACGATTGACATCTCTTATGAGTCAGTCATTGGTTGAGGCCCAGGTCCATTCCGGACTGTGGCGCCAGTAAAAGAAGAAGAAGAAGGAAGTCATTCACAAAAGCAACCAACTTTTCAAAGTGATTCCTTTAAAATGTGGCATTGACTTGTTAAAGTAAAACCTAACTTATTACGGCACCTGTTATAGCCGCCCGCCATCTTTGAGTGTTTAGCATTCAATTTAGAGATTAAATGTAGTCCACCATAAAAATAATTGACGTCTTTTGCACTCGAAACTCCATAAAAATCGCCATCAAAGCCCGCAAAAAATTCGATAAATTATCCAAATCATTGTCTAATCTCTGTCACATAGGATCGTAAAATAACCAAACAAAAAATTCAAACTCCCAGCGGGTGATTGACATCTAATAGCTGCCACAACTCCCCCCCTCCGCCGCCGCCCCCTCGCTCACCGCACAACTCCTGTCAATCAGGACTCCATTTAACATTTTAATTAGATTCCATGACGGCAATTATCTAATCTGCCAAAATCAATGCGAAAATAATTAACAAAATTCGAGCAAAAAAAAAGGAATTCAACAAAAACAAGATAAAATCCGCACCCCGGCTGGATCCACCCACCCACCGGTGTGCGGTTTTTGAATAGAATTTTAATTGGAATTTGATGCTACTGCAGCGCCAAATGGGGCGACCATGATATGCTGAAGATGTTAAATTCAAATCCGATGATGTTGCATCCGAGAGAGACGCCGCACTGACGGCGAATTATTCAAACAATTTAACAGAATGCGTGATACTAATGAATTCCTGCGGCATTTGCGGTGGGCGTATGGAAAATTCATCATCCGTCCGCTATTGCGATTAATGAAGTGGCGACGTGGTTAACCGATGGAAGCTCAAAGTGTTGCTACACAGCTGTGTTGAGTTGGTATTTTTTTTTCGTTTCCCCTCCCATCACCGGGCAGCAGGAAGTGCGTCAGAGCTGATCATGTAATCGAGGAGTTCGCTGAATCGACGACCGCTTTGCTGTTGTTCCGAGAACTGATTACGCAATTAAATTCCACTCAACAGGCGTGTTACGCCCCCGGGATGGACTACAAATTCAACTAAAAGACACAATCCAGGCGTTCACGTCGACGTCGTCGGCCGGAGGATTGTCTTGACATTTAATTCATTCAGGGGAAGTCCCACTCGCAATTTTCCACAAATAGCACAACTCATTAAATTTAAACTTCCCGGAATAGCACCGTAATCCGCCCCCACGACAGTCAAGCCCCCGAGCAGCAAAATCTCTCCCCACGGAGGTCATTGATTTTTAATTACTCCATTAAATGAAACCGAGTGATGCGCAATAAAAATCAAATTCCCTTCCCCCCGCCCCCTCCAATACTGTCATTCTAAATTCTCATTTTCCGATTTTCTTTTCTTTCGCAGGCGAAAATGGTCAACCACCGGTACGCAACCCCCCCGGAGCGTATCACAACTCAGCGGTGTCCCTGCGAGCAGGCCATCATCGCTCCCGTCACATCGTTCAGGGCATAATTCGCTGGATTAAAAGTAAATCGCCCTTCAGTCACAATCCATCGAATTTATCAAAATCATCATCGCCTCGCCGCACCACCGACCGCGCAGCGGCCTCATCTTCCCGGTACATCACCGTCACCGATAGCACCCGCCACCGGCAACGGCAGCGACACCGAGACCGAGACCGAGACAGGCGCCACCTGATAATCGAATTCGTTTGCGTTCTCCTCTCGCCAGCGATGAGTTTGGAAATTTTCATAATTTTCATTTTCAATTTAATCGTCACACAGCTATCGGAACGGATAACAACGTCTGCGTCCTGCGACCGGGTGAAAAGATGAAAATAATTGCCATCGCACGGCAGCTGTGGGTGATTGTTGGCAACGATGTTAGCCGATGGAGACTGTTCATAATCAAATTACCAACAAGGACTGTTGTACCAACTCAACCACGATGCACTCTCTCACCCAAGAAGAAAACAAAAAACCTCTCAATTGTTTATTGCATTTTTCTTTTTGATTTTATTCATTGTTAACGAACTCTGTCAAACAGAAATGTGTTGTGTTTGAAAAGAAAAAAGAAAACGAAACCCTAAAAAAACAGACAAGTGTACATAACCTCCTAGAGACTAGACGAATAGAATTTCCATAAGAGTTTGTAAAAAGTATTCAAAAAACAAAAAATTGTTTAAAATTTAAAATTTTGAGATTAAGTGAAAAAAGAAAAGAAACAAATGTATGATTGTAAGAGTTCAGCTACAGGCGTATGTTTCGATTGTACAAATATCAAGAGCGATGCTGTTTTGAGCAAAACAAATCCTCACCAATAGTCATTTTTTTGAAAGACGAAATTCCTTATTTTGAAGCTGTTCAAGTTCCCTTTTATTGGTTTTTCAGATTGAATTTTATTTTTTAAGTGCAGAGCTTCAGGCTGGAGAGTGACTGTGTTTTACAAGAGGTTTTATATGTTTGGAAGAATTTGGTCATAGTGGGCTTAAAAATATGGCTTACTTTTGGGAGCCGATTTGTGCGTTGACTCACACGTCTGAGGTTCTACAGTACTTTCCATTCCTGATGTCACCGTTAAGATCTGTACAATTAACAACAAAATAAGTACCCACACGCGCACGTTACCTTGGTTTTTACTTTATTCGTTACTTTTGTTGCATTCGTTACTTTTTCCATTGGTATCCACGATACGCCATTCCATCAGGATGATAGAAAGGATAAAAAATAAAAATTAAATTTAGTGGCACTACAGCCGATCAGGACCTAGCTTCTACATCAACTGTTCGTGTTGTGCATTCTATTGGTCTTTCACGAGTAGAAGCGACCGACTCCGAATGGTGAAATTTGAGAAGCTTTTCATAGACAATTGACACCCTTTGAGTGTGATGTCAGACACTCGAAAGAGTTGGTGCCGTGAAAATCCATCAGGATACATCATTTTAATGGCCAAATTTGTTCATCAGTGCATCAATGGTTCTCCATACCAGTTTGTACAAGCCAAGGTCAAAACAAGTCCATAAAGAGGTGCCTCACACATTTTTGTCAAGCCTTGCGAATCAAAGTTTATGCAATAGTCGCTTAACCAACAAAGAAACTGATGACGATTCCACAAAAATCATTTTGAACTGGCACCGATCTACACACACTGGGGAATCCTATCCATGCCTATCCACTACAACATAGTATCACCGTCATTCTAGTTACGATACGATTAGAGAGCAAGCATCACGCATTCTTACATACTGAATATTTCACCAAATGAGTATCGATATCGTGCAGATGAGGACATTATGCGAGTAAGAAAATACCGATCATCTTCTTCTTTAAGGTGAACCTCATTTTCATAAATGATCTCTTGTCTGCTACTTCTAATCCTATTCACTCCTTCGCTGATGACAGTACCCTCAGCTTCTCATATTCGTTCCTTGGCTCACGTCCCTGTACTTCGGCCGTAGACTTGGAACGGCAGCGTATGTTAAGCACATTAAATTCCGATCTTGACAGCATAATCGCTTGGGGTACAAGAAATAGAGTGGAATTTAATGCTTCCAAAACTCAGTGCTGTCAACTGTCACTCAAGCGTTCCCAAAATAACCAGCCGTTATCCATAGACGGCACTTGCGTTGTTGAAACCGAAAAACTTTCCATCCTCGGTATGCGTATCAACTCAACACTTAGTTGGAACGATCACATACATGAGGTCGCCAAAAATGCTGCGAAATGTCTAGGTTTCCTAAAACGATGCAAAAAATATTTTACCCCCTCTGATCTGGCTACAATTTACAAGGCCTACATCCGTCCTAAGCTCGAGTATAACGCTCTTATCTGGTCTGGTGCTCCCAATACCTTCCTACACCTACTGGATAGAATCCAAAAGCGAGCGATAAAACTTATAAGAGATAACAATATTGCGAAGTCGATTGACTCGTTAGAACACCGACGTAATGTCGCGTCTCTGTCACTGTTTTATCGCTATTTCAATAAGAAATGCTCAAACGAATTAGCCAGCTGCATTCCTCCCCTTCAAGAATTCACCCGCAATACACGCCTCGCAAGGAATGCTCATCACTTCACCCTTAAGCCCACCTTCGGTCGTACATTTAAGTATAGAGACTCGTTCTTTAGCCGCACCACACAAATATGGAATGCTCTTCCCAGCTCAATATTCCCCTCTCATTACAATCTACAGACATTTAAAACCAATGTGCACCGGTACCTCCTCACCCTCTCTTCCTCTATACCTTAGGCCCGTGCTGTGACTTAAATCCGGTCACTTAAGGGTAGTCGTAACCCCTTTAGCGCGCGCCAATTATAAAAAAAAAAAAAGAACCTGGACCTCAACCATCCCCAGCAAACACGATCTCTTGTCAGCTGCCACAAATTTTCTGTTAAGATTCTTCTCCACTTGTGTGCGCCACCTCAGACGAGGCCCTCCTCTCCTGTGCTACCCCAATGGCCAGGACTCAATAACACTTTGAAACGGAGCAGTGTTATCCATCCGCACTACATGGCCTCGCCATCATAAGCCTTGAATCCGTAGACGGCCTAGTCAGGCCCTTACTGCCGTGCAGCCCCTAGATTTCGTCGTTGAATCTTCTCCTCCAGACACCATCAACGCAAACGGGACCAAATATCGCGCGCAGAACTTTTCTCTGGTAAAAACTAGGAGCTTCCTCGTCCGCTTTTAGAAACAGCCTACTTTCTGTGCGGCAAAGAAGGACTTGTATGGTCAAAGTATTATAAAAAGCCAGCTTGGTTTTGGTCAGGGAATGACTTTTTTATCCAATTGCCTCTTGAGCCCAAAGAAACAGCACTTCACTCGGCTGGAGTTATGAACCACTTTTCATTCAAAATCACATCCGTAACGCTGTTATTAGAACCAATGGAATCACTGATGAAGCCAAACTCCATTTTGTGTCAGAATGGCGACTACCAGACCAGGTGTTGAGGAAATCTGACTGGTAGCGACAGCTTGCCCAGAGGCTATATTCTGGTGCCAGGAAAGGCCAAGAGCTCCCGGAAATTCGGTATCGGTAGCCTAACGGAGCGGTGCGGTATGGGAACATCGTGGTGGCTGTGGTTTAAAACCCAACATCGCGGGCAAAGTCGAGGTTAGTGTTCTGTGCTGACTGGTCTGAATCAGGTTATTTACCCTACTGAGTCAGGCTTTTCTGGCTCAGTGTGGAGTTGCATTCTCAACTGGGTGTTACGAACCAGAGACAGAGGTTTTAGAAAGGCCTCGCTGCAAGCCAAGCTGCGGTGAGTGTCCCTCAAACATGATCTTATTTGGTGCTTGGGTGACTAAAGCGTTTAGTCTTGAATTATCTACGACTCTGGGGAATATAAGCCATCGCGGCAGGTGATAACGTAGAATCAAATCCCATATCTGTTCCTTATTGTGCATCCGAGGTGGACGAAGTTCTTGACCACTTTCAAGTTTTTGCTTTTAATTTTCAATGCGAAGAAACGCCTCACTAACGACTCGCTATGTTCGTTCAATCACGTCAATGTCGTCCGCGTAAGCTAGCAGTTGAACAGAGAGCATAAACTTCATTATTACCTCGTTTACCGCCAGCTTAGTCACGTCAAAATATTAACGTTTAGTTACTTGGCATTTCAAAACAACGAATACATTCGGCTCACTACATGCTTAGGACTCCACGTCTTTCGAGTTATAAGCAACAGTTACTGCCTAATAGTACAATGGACCAATTTCTGAGTCTGAGCACTCCAGTGCAGTGTATCCCAATCTCCAACAAAAAAAGTATAGACAGCAGTAGATCTTAAATTTCACCGTTCGCAGTCGCCTCTACACAACAGGAATAGTTGCTAAAGAAATTAATTCTTGGTGCTTTAGTTGGCATTATGAACGCCAAATCATTTTTCTATCCCAATAGCCTTTAACTTGTGGTCAAACTAATAGTGCTGTTTCAATTAATTTGAATTCAAGGCCCAATTAAGTGTGGCTTGCGACTACAAATAAGTTCAGGACACATAAGGAGTGTGACATAGGGGACGAACTGGCGGACTGATACGCCTGGACATAGACGTTCAAGGAAACGCAACCATACAAATGGTTTGCAGCACATGGACCAATACCTAGCTGTTTTCTAAATTGTCACGCAAATAGACTTGATGCCGCTTTTAGAAATTTCTGTACTTAATGTGTTGTTCTTGTTCTGACTTTTTCCTGGAAAATGATGATTACCAAGTGGCTATACACACAACAACAGTTGTACAACATTCTGGTGTAAGCAGCAGCATTGCCATTTGTCATTTAAAACTAGCAATTTAAATTGTCAACACGACCGCCACAAGACACAGCGGAAGGCCTTTCCTATAAACCGTGAACTGTTTACTGGTATGCCAAAAAGCACCCTTTGACTTTATCAATTTTCTAAATTTGCAAAGTCTCCTGATGTGTTCTTTAAATTGCAATAGAAAACGGTTACAAAAGTAAATTACTTCCCAATTTTTATGGACATACGTGCATCGTACAATTCCTGAAGAATATTAAATTTCAAATTCGATTTTTTCCCCATCAAATATACGAGCACAGAACGACATTTAGATGGCACAAGGGATGTTGCTAATTTTTTTATGGTTTCGTTCAAAAACCAAAATCAGTATGTCCGTCTGTTCGTTTTGTCTGTCACACTCCCATATCTAGCATACAAATTTGAAGTTAGCAAGCAACGTTTAGATCAGAAAATTTGTGATTGGGTAACATTTGAGGGTGGCTCCCACATGCATTAACAATCGAAAAATTTTAAAAGCCTTTGTGTTCTCCTTTCAAACATTTTGATCGGAATTACCGTTGCAGAGCTCTTGGGCTCGAATGTGAAACAAATTATGTCGTTTCCCCTCCTTAATCGCTGCACACAAAAACCTGAAAAAAAAACACAAAACATTTTATGTTCAATGGAAGCACTCGAAATTTTGCCCATTTTGCCCCAAAAATTTTTCACAATTTATTTCAGAAAATTGTCGTTAATGATAATTACAATATGTATGTTACATACTGAAAGCATACTCTCTCATTCCTCTCCATTTATCACTCTCCAGCCGCTGCCACAAGAAATGCAATTTAAAGCTTCCTATTTAAAAATATTTCTTTTCGTTTCTCAGGTAACCGATTTTACAACTCCGCCTAAATACATGCGTATCATACAGGGTGGCGCACCAAGTGCGCTCCAATATTCTTCTTATTTTTTATCTTATTGTATAGAAAATTTAATTTGGTTTTAAGTATTGTAACTAACAATTTTTGCAGGTAGTAGACCGCTAATGACCTCCATGCTCAACCACGCAAGCGCTGTGCCAGATCAGAAAAGGTTTGAAGTTGTGATCGCCTCAGTCATTGTTTCGATAGACTGCTTCAGTGCAGTCGAGTTTCTGGGTTTTGCCTCGAAATCCTGTTGCATGACATAACCTCGTAAAAAAAAGTCCTCAGGCCAGTTGCTGGATATTTGTTTGTGTGGAAATATTCGTTGGTGCTTCGCCGTACTCGGTCTGACTAAGTGCACAGTTGCTGCAGCGTGCGCAACCCAAATGCTGTGCAGTTCTGGCTAACAAAGTTGACAGTCTGTCTTACACCGTGATCTTCAAAGAATTCTGTCCCTTAATGCTTCATGATAAAACAGTGACTTGTAATGCGTGCAGTTCCCTCTAATGGAGTATTTCTGAGTTATTCACTCCATATACGTAAAATCTGCTTGATGGTGATGATGATGATTGAGCGACACTGCAGCTCACAAACAACCAAGACCTATCGTCTGCAGAAAATACTCGTGTTGTGCGTGCCATTGTTCACTGACGAGTAAAAGGGACCTACAATTTTTCGCCGACTCCGAACGGCGAGATTTGAAAAGATTTTTCATAGACAACTGATACTGTCTACTGCTGACTGTTGTCAGCAACTCGAAAGAGGTGGTAGCATGAAAACATTCTAGGTGTCCCGTCCGGAAATCGAACCTGGACCTTCGGCGTGTGAGTGGATGCACTTACCCTCTACGCCACGGCGACAACAATTTTGCTTGCTTACAACGCAAACATCAAAATGGTTCGTATATGACATGAAGAAGCAATTCCTTAGGATGTTATCTCCTTCGATCACTTCAATTATTTTTTTGGCAAAGTTTCAGGTGAATACACAAACCCAAAGGGTTCATCGTGCTTGAAGCTAAGTCATTTGTATGGAAACATGTTGTCAGTTGTACTGACAGTCGACTTACTCCAATTTGCACCGATTAGTTTCAAGTCGAAGCAACTGGATTTGCTCGAATTCACGCAATTACAGCCGCAAGTGTGTCTTGAACATGCTCATTGAAGCCTCAATGATGTCCTTTGGGTGCAATGCTATTAGACACGGCAAGGAACTTCTCAATGGTTCACCTACTCAAGAGACACAGTCAAACTCGGGTCTAAATGTAATTAAGACGGGATAAAGGCCCTAAAGCGTGGTACCACTGCACTTTTTTCTTGGGCTTTCCAAGCTTTCATTTAAATAGGTCTTAAGAGGATCCTGCAAATAAGATACAAATCATCCGATTCATTATACCGATTGATTCGTGCGCCACCCTGTAGTTTGAGAATTGTTAATCTTGTAAATATTAACGTAAACAAAACATACCATTGGATAAAAAAGAAGAAAAAAAAACATCGCCTAAACATAGAATCTAGCATATCTTGTAAATAAATGAAAAAAATCTCATGTTAAATCTCAAAAAAAAAAAACAATTGAACTTGTAGACATTAAACCTTAGGGCCAAAGTGGACGCTTACCTGTAAAATACTTAAGCAAACAAACAAAAATTATTGTATAAGCAAAAAAAGAAAAGAAAAAAAACTATATAATCAAACAATCGACAAAATATATATACATCTCGTTTCTAAGTGCTTAGAACCAAAACCAAAAACAAACGGAGAACTCTTATTGCATAAAACTTCATTAAAACAAACCAAACAATATGAAAAATTCAAAATTATTATTAAACTGTTAAGATCCTCGTCCTTCCACCAGGCAAAACAATTCAATAGACCATGTAAGCCGATATCCTTGTAAAGATGAAGTGTGTACGGAGCCGAAGACATACCTTAAGTTCAATTTAGAGTGATAATTAATTTGAAAAAGAAACACAAAAAAGAAGGCAGACAGATTGAGTTATGATTTCTTGCAGGAAACTGATTACGGAGAAGGTTATGCTGTTGGGACAAGGATCGAGGGAAGAGATAAAATGAGAAGAAATTGAATATATAACGCTGTGCATAGAGAATATAAATAAAATAATATATAAATAAAATATGAAAGTTTTGTTTGAAATTTTTTGGATTTTTTTTTTCAGAGAGACTGACTACAGCATCCGACTTGCTCATTTCGAGTTCAAAAAACGATCTCCCAATGTGCGCATGTTGGCATGTTACTTGCCCTTGGCTTCTTTATTGGACGCGTGGCTGTGTCCAATTCTTCAAAAATCAGGCGAAAATTGACCACTGTATATTTATGTGCATATTTAGCTTTGAAGAACAATTTTCCTTGTGACTTATTCATACAGACAATTTTAAGCAACTTCACGTCGCACGAACACGCTGTTCAGACATAAAATCCCTGTAGGGTGACTCTGCTTGCAGTTTTATTCAAAGTGTTCAATGTGGTATGAGCAACATGGAACCTTAAGATAAAGCCCCTCCTCCTACCGACCCATTTATCTAAGGTCTTGGACACGTTGATAAACCTTCAGCTTCGAAAACATTTTGAAACCCGAAAGCTTCTTAATGACCGACAGTACAACCTTCGCAGCAGCAGGTCCACTGATGACCGTGATGGCATATCTCACCGAAAAATGGAACCAATCTTTGCACAATGCAGAAGAAAGTGAGATTGTTGCGCTTGATATTGCAAAGGCATTTAAAATTTCTTATCGAAAATGCGTGCTTATAGTGTCGGTGAATCTCTTCTTCTTCTGGATTTGAAATTACCTTTCGAACCGTTCAACACAAGTCCTATTGGTTCAAGTCTGATGTTTGTTCACCATATTAACGCTGGTGTCCCCCAGGGCTCCGTTTTGTCTCGGAAACTCTTTCCCTGTCTGTCACTTCTCATCAAAACCACTCCTTCGCTGATGACAGTACCCTCAGCTTTTCATATTCGTTCCTTGGCTCTCAGCCCTCCTCTTCGGCCATAGACTTGGAACGGCAACGTATGTTAA
The DNA here is from genome assembly GCA_944738645.1 of Eristalinus sepulchralis. Taxonomy (NCBI): domain Eukaryota; kingdom Metazoa; phylum Arthropoda; class Insecta; order Diptera; family Syrphidae; genus Eristalinus; species Eristalinus sepulchralis. The sequence goes on from OX122886.1 coordinate 11,290,749, forward strand.
GCTCATTAAATTCCAATCATGATGGCATTGGGATAAGAAGAATAGAGTGGAATTTAATGCTTCCAGAACCTAGTGCTGTCTGCTGTCACTCAAGCGTTCCGAAAATAACCAGCCATTATCCATGATTGGCTCTAGCATTGCTGAATTTGAAGGACTTTCCATCATCGGTATATGTATCAACTCAACACTTATTTGGAACAATGACTTATTCGAGATCGCCAAAAAAGCAGCGAAATGCCTAGCAATATTTCACCCCTCTTGATCTGGCAACAATCCACCCAACATTTGAGTATAACGCTCCTATCAGGTCTGGAGCTCCTAACACCTCACTGCACCGACTAGATGGAATTCAACAGGAGCGAGAAAACTTATTGGTAGTCAATCGACTCGCTAGAATGTCGACGAAATGTTGCGTCTTTATCACAATTTTATAGCTATTATAAAAAACAATGTTCTAATGAATAAGCCAGTTGCATTCCTCCTTTTCAAGAATTTACCCGCAATACTCGCCTAGTTAGGAATGCCCACCCGTCCACCCTTAAGACAGTTAAACAGTTAAATTAAGAGACTCGTTCTTCAGCCGCACCACACGAATATGGAATGCTCTTCACAGCTCAACTTTTCCCCCTCACTACAATCCACAGGCATTTAAAACCACCGCTCCATCTTTTTCATCTCTTTCTCCATACCTTCGGCCCGTGTTTAATTCCGGCCACTTTAGAGTACTAAACATTCCCTTTAGAGCGCGCCAATTATAAAAAACAAATCAATCAAATCATCAAATTAGAACAAAAAATGACCCAAGACTTTCCCAAATCTAAATGAGTAAATTTTTGACTAGCAGCCTTATCGATCAGTCAAAAATTCCCATTAAGCAGTGATTTTTCGAAATGTAATCGATTCTACGGTAGATACCTCAAACTGTGGTAAGCTCCCTTCCAATAGGAATATCGAATTAAATTTGGTAACGCACTCTGTCACCAATCATCAAATTGTCAGTGTCAATTTCTTCAGTAAACCCCGTCTTCTCACCATGGTGTAGTACACGAAGTAGTAACGTTCGCAAATTATAAAAGTTTTCTACGGAAATATTGGGAGTCGGTGACCGCCACTTTAAGAGAGTTAACTGCTATTTCCGGTCGTAAATCTCAACCCTAGTACACCGGCAGTAACAAGTTTAGTGGAAAAATTTGAGCCTACGTATTCTTTGTGTGATGGTGCCGTGTCAGTGAGACAGCGAAATGGTCCAAGTGTCGAAAAAATTTCTGCTGGTTATGCGTCTGTAGCAGACGACCGAAATCAGTCAATTTCACGGCTTTCTCAGGACCGGCACATTGCTCAGACCACTTTATGGCGCCGATCCTGATCTACACCCAATCAAGATGAAACTGAAGGTACGTTCTTCCATTGGGTTCTGGGGGAGATGCACCAAGATGATGAATTTCATCTCAAGATCATCTCCAGTGACAAAACTCATTTTTGGTTCAATTGGTTTGTCAATTAGCCGGTTGGCTGAAAATTTCCAAAATCAACGCGGGCGAAAGGAGAGCAGAAACGAGTTTGTTTGTGGTGCGCGTCTCAGTCTCGTTATCGCTGCCCTTGTCGGTGGCGGGCGACTGTCGGTTTCGGTGATGTCCGGGGAAGATGAGGCCGCTGTGCGCTCTATGGTGCGTCAAGGCGATGATGATTGATTTCATAACTTCGATGAATTGTGACGGAAGCCAGTTGTGTGAAAATTCTCATATAATTCATGAATCACCACTTCATCCACACAAAATAACTTTTGGGTAAGGTTTGCCTGTCGTCGACGTCATTGAGCCATATTCAACCATAGCTACGTTACTGAGCATGGTCAGCGTTATCGCGACAGCGATTATTTTTGGCCCAAATTGGAAGACATGGACTTGGACAGCATTTGGGTTCAACAGGATGATGCCACCAACCACGCAGCACGCGTTACAATTGATTTATTTAAGAGTATGTATCGTAAGCGTCTTACCTTAAAAATGCGCCAAACGATTGGCCGACTCTTTCGTGGGATTGAACGTCGATTGATAATTTTCTGCGGAGCTTCCTTAAGCCATTGGCTTATGGCGATGACATTAGAAGAGCTCAGCTCAGCTCGGCCGAGTTGTTGAAAATTGGGTCCAAAGAATCGACTGCTGCGAACGTCCCACGGTGCCTATGTCATCGATGTCGAGCTCCATTCATAAATGTTTTGGTTCCACTTAAAGCCTGGCTCACGATTTATTTAAAAAATCGTTTAAAAGTCCTTAAGCCCTTTATAAACAAAAAGTGTTTGGGACAAGTACTCATGGAAAACTCCCATAGTCTCCGTCATCGGTCGCTGCGGATAGTGATGAAAGTGGCTGCTGAGAATGTTAGACTCAATTCACGAACATTAACTCGCATCGACTCACAAAGATCTCGGATGATGACTTAGGACCTGGCCACAAAATGAGCGGTAAGCGGCAGAGCGGCTGAATGAAAAGTTTAAGTGATAGCTAGCCATTTAATGACCGGCAATTCCTGAGCGGCTGTGCGGTTAGTTTTGAAAATGCTGTTGTCAAGTGCTATTCACAATAGAGTCTTAGGGGAAAGTCGCTTTAAAATTTCGAATATTATTTTCCACTTGAAATAATAAAGACTGAGTGTTCATTCAACTAACAAAGATGTGAACAGATATAATTAGAATTTCCGTGCTGATTTTTACCGCTCAGCACTACATTCAAATAATAGCTCTCCCGCTCAGAAATGACGTCTATCACACAACCACTGTGTGGCCACAAAAAATTATGTATATAGCTTCCGTTCAGAAATTTACCGCTTTGCCACTCATTGCGCGGCGAGGGCCTTAGCCATGGAAGGATCACGACCACCTGCTTCATAATCGGTTATCAGTATGTAGACCATGCCATGCCTATCGTACAATCGATCTGGGTAGCAAATTTCCAAATCGTGTGATCAGTCATCTTGGCGATGTCAAGTTGCCGCCTCCAAGCTATGATTTGAACTATTTCGGTATTCTTTTGTAGAGAAGTGTGTTGGATGGATGTTATGCCGATAGTCTGCACATAATTCAAGCCATAGGACCTACATCACAACCGTGAGCTACAGCCAGAACAGAAGCCTTAAGAAGAGATGTGGATGATATACTAGAATTCGTGACTTTATCGAGGAAGTTTAGCGGACTTAACTGGGAAATGCATTGAGTTAGGCCAGGTTAGACCCTGCTTACAAGAATCAAAAGCGGATTGAAATGACAAATACAGAAAATAGACGGAAGAGGCGAAAGACCTCCAAGAACTTAGTGCGGGCTGTAGACAGGCTGTAGGCAAAGATAGTGAGGGTTGTTGCCTAAGATCCAAATAAGCCCCGAATTAAGCTGCAACATGAAGATAATCAAGTCGCGATCAACATTTGTTGAAATAATGTGATTGAAATCAGAGGGTCTATTCCTCGTCTGATAGAAGACCTAACTCCAGTTCATCCCCAAGTTCCCGTTGTGACATATGAAAATATTCAACTGTTAACAGTTTTCATGTCTTTCATCCTGGAACTCTTGACACATTTCTGAACATCACCAATAGCTTAATCTCCATCTAGACACTGTACAAACAGTCCCTCTGCCCCCACCTACACGCCCATCACTTAATCGAACAAATCATGAATCACCGGCCATTCAAACAGCCCCAGAGCAGACACTTAATCAAGAGCAAACATATCCATCCCGTCCCGTCGCAAACACAGCACTAAACCTTAAAGCCCGCAACCAGAAGCAAGCTCAAAACATTCCGACTGAACGAAGAAGAATCACCACGAAATGGCTGCCTTTGTCCCTTGCCACCGTTGCTACCATCCCTCCTCTACCCCACACCGGCCAGCTCTCATTCACTTAACACTCGACAACTTTTCGTTGCAATGAGCGCTCTTCAGGTTCTTTAGGGCCTTTTGCGCAACAATGTATCCCCGTGTGGGGGGGGGTGTGCTTGTGTTTGTTTGCATTAATGTCCCTCCGAGTATCATTTCATGCTTATGTAAGTGTCTGCACTTACCACGCGCTCCCGCTTCCCGCCACCGACGCCGCCGCCGCCCCGTGGCCGTATCGACAAAGAATCCTCCAGCCGTTCGGTCCTTTGTTTCGTCTCACACACACACCGGATCCCTTAAACTTGGTTCAGTTTGCACAGTTTTCCAGAATTAACCACCGACTCCCGCTCGGCTGTGACCTCGTTTGTGCTCCATGTGTCATAAGTGCATAACTACAAGCGACTGGATGTTGTCTGTGTGTGTGTGTGTGCGTGGGGCGATGTGGGATCCCGATGAAGGATAGACATGCCTCGTCAGTTCATTTAGCCTGACAGAATTGTCAAATGCAATTTAAGATAAACGCTGGCTGGGGGTGGCGCCACCCCATTCAAGCGGCCTTGTGCATGTGCATTCAAAGGATACCCATAGGATATCTTTTCGTGTTCTACCGTTTTTTGCTAGCCCCCTTGTATCCTTCGTACTTCGGTTGTTTGCTCCTGCCAAACCATAAAATTCCTTTTTCGGGCGAAATGAGGGTAAGTTCGGGTCATTCCTGTCGGTTGGCCACTCGGAGAATGAGGACTACACGGCTCTGGCATTTAACGAGCAACACACACAACCAGTGACAGCCAGCGGCGGCGGTTGCACTGCACTGACAGTCGTGTAGTGGCAATGGCAATAGCAGCAGGAACCAGAGCGGTGCTCCGTTTGGTTTGGCAGGGCACCGCACACACACGTTTGGAGCTCGTTCGAGGATCTGGGTCACTGGGCGAAGTGAATTTAAGCGATGCGCTTTCGATGATGGTTGCTGTCCTTGTGCGGGGCGGGATCATGGATGGGATGCGAGAAGTGTTGGCGTAATGACGCTTTAATTGGAGACGAACTTTAACCGGGACCCGTTGCTGTGTGTGGGTGTGGAACGAATTTGATAGACTTTGACCCGCGCCAGATATTGCAGATCGAAGCATGCAAAAAAGCCGCATAGCGGACTCTGACATTCTGGAATACCACACGACGAGTGTATTTCGGATGGACGCTGCTCGATGGAGAACTGTCCACGGAGCGAAGGGTTCGATGTGGAAGCGAAGGAGCGGAGTGATTTCAGTGACAAACGGCTGGCGGCCAGTGGCCTGTGAATTGACTGTTAACTAGAGAAGCTGGTAAATCGACTGCGATTGGTCTGTTGGCTTTTGGGGAGGAGGTTTGAAGCTGTTTGTCACTGAAATGTTTTTACAACTGGCTACATAGGAAGATCAGATTGCTGGATGGTTGATAGACGTGTAAACCCGACATTGAGAAATTGATCAGATTTTTACTTTCACAATCTTGGCAGACAAGTGCTTTCAAAATGGCGTGGGAGCTTCCTTTCTAGGTGTTGACTAAATTTTTGAAGACTGGATTTTTGGTTCTCTCTTAACGTCTACTGAGCCCCATCTTCCAAGGAAAAGTCCCTACACTCCTACTATATCGAAGTAAAGGGCGATTTTTTAGCTATTATCTTTTTGGCAACACACCTGACGCAGGTTTCGTGTCTTGTTTTACTGTCAAACATCTTCAGTTTGGTTAACAATTTAACCACGAATCGTCTAAAAAACGAACAACGCTTGCAAATTATTGAATTTTACGAGTATTATCAAAATGCGTGCTCTGTTAAGAAAGTTCATCGCGCGCTTCTTTGTGTTCACCGACGAAGCTCATTTTTGGCTCAATGGGTTCGTAAATAAGCAGAATTGTCGATTTTGGAGTGAATATCAGCCAGAAGCATTGCAAGAGCTACCAATGAATCCACAAAAAGGCACAGTTTGGCTCGGTTAACTGGCTGGTGGCATCATTGGACCGTACTTCTTCAAAGATGACGCGAATCGTAACTTAACTGTGAATGGTGAGCGCTACCGTGAGATGATATCCAACTTTTTTTTGCCCAAAATGCAAGGGCTTGACTTGCATGACATGTGGTTTCAACAAGACAGTGCCACATGCCACACAGCACGCGCAACAATGGACGCATTGAGAGGCGAGTTCGGTGAACATTTTATTTCACGTTCGGGACCGGTCAATTAGCCGCCTAGATTGTGCAATTTAACGCCTTTTGACTATTTTTTGTGGGGCTATGTTAAAGCTCATGTCTATACAGACAAGCCCGCTTCAATTGACGCATGGGAAGACAACATATAAGCATTTCTTCGTAAACCGAAATGTTGGAAAGAGTATGCCGAAATTGGACTAAGCGGATGGACCATTTGAGGCGCAGTCAAGGTCAACATTTGCATGAAATAATCTTCAAACATTAAATTATATGGACCGTACTATCGATTCAAATAAAGATTTCATGCATTTTTTTGAATCTTATGTGATTTTTTTGATTTTTTGAAAAACTTTCCTATAACTTTTAAAAAATCACCCTTTACAGCAAATCCGAGCTAAATTTTTCTTTAAAAGCCAGATTCTTTAAAGGATCTAAGAGTAAAATAAAGTTCCAACGATTGATAGGAGTTTCTTCTCAAGGACATGGTCACCTATAGCGCAGAATGGTTAATCGCCTGTAAAGTGTTCAGCTGCTCCTTTTCTGGCCCATAGAGCGACAGAGGTTTTACAAAGACCTCGCTCCATACCAAGGTGGGGTTATTGTCCCACAAGCGTGATCTCATTTGGTACTTGGGTAGGTACGATTATCTACGACTCCGTACTCCGTGATATAAGCCGTTAAGGCAAATTCCACATCTGCTCCTTTTCTGGCCAGGATGCCTTCCTAAAAATAAGGCCTTAGAACTAATCAAAGCTATCCCCCGTTCATGATAAGCTAGCTTAGCGGGAGTTGACCACCCTGACAGGAACAACATTTCTTTAAATTTTACAGGTTTCGTGAAAAACTTAATAGCATTTGCCGATGGTATTACCTCGTACAGATCAGTATAAATATGACTTCGATAACATTTAACGATTTTGCGAAGAGTGGACCTCAAAGATCGACTGCCTTAAGTACGAAACTATATTTCCCTCGTTGTTCAAAACCTCAAGAAATGAAAATCAGTTTGAAGAAAAAAAAATTTGAGTAGTCTTGGCATGGTTCATACGCAGGAATGGTCAGGAACTGTAAAAAGTGTAGTAACATATTTTTGAACGAGCATCTTTATGAAATGTGGTTGCCGTGGCGTAGTGGTAAGTGCATCGAAAGGGGCACAGAAAGTCTGGGTTCGATTCCCCGACGGGACACCTAGCACTTTTTCACGGCACCACCTCTTTCAAGTTGCTGACAACACTCAAAGAGTATTAATTGTCTATGGAAAGCTTCTCAAATCTCGCCGTTCGGAGTAGCCAAAAACTTGTAGGTCCCTTCTACTCGTGGAAGAACAGTAGCACGCACAACACGAGTAGTTTTTGTAGAAGCTAGACCCTGGTCCGTTGTGGGGTGTAGTGCCACGCAATTATTATTAGTATTATTATTATTATCTTTATGAAATAACTCACATCGACCGTGATCCATCTCAGATAAGAAGATGAGGGTGTTCAATCCACAATGTCTTCAGACGTGCCTTAATTTGCATCGGCCACCTAAACTTCACAGCCTCACCTCAAAGAGGTTCTCTACAACAAGAATAACTTTGTTTATGTATGTATATTTATGTTGCAAGCATTAATATCGGCTAAATGCTCGCCACCGATTCGATGGCACACCTCCCTCCGAGGACCCATATTTAAAATGATTCTGACACATAATGGGGATTTAAAGTCATAAATGAGCTAAATTTTTTCTGAAACCTTTAAACGGCGTTGACAGCTCAAATCCCGCTGTTAAGCAGAATGTTCCTCTCAATTTGGACGATGATAGGCACGAATTCCGTCCCCCCGACCTAGACGAGGTCAAGATAGCAATATCGAGACTGAAGTCGAACAAAGCTGCTGGAGCGGATGGACTGTCCGCAGAACTGTTTAAAGCAGCTGGAGGTGACCTGGTTGGGCGCATGCACCAGCTCATCTGTAAGATATGGTCGGAGGAAAGTATGCCCGATGAGTGGAATCTCAGCGTCACAAGAGAGGAGACCCCTTCGACTGCGCCAACTATAGAGGGAAAAGTCTCCTTAACATCGCGTACAAAATCCCCTCTGCCGTAATGTGTGAACGCCTGACAACGTTCGTCAACAAACTTATAGGTCCTTATCAGCGTGGTTTCAGGCCAGGGAAGTCCATCGTCGACCAAATCTTCACACTATAGCAGATCCTGAAAAAGTCCCAAGAAGTGCAAATCGATACTCACCACCTATTCGTCGATTTCACGGCCGCATGTGACAGCGTGCATAGAGATGAGCTATACAGTGCCATGTCTAGTTTTGGCATTCCTACCAAACTCGTCAGCTAGTGTAAGATGGCAATGGAGGATTCTCGCTGGTCCGTCAAGGTCGGTAACGAACTCACCGAGACCTTCAATGTCAAAAAAGGTTTTAGACAAAGCGACGCACTGTCATGTGACTTCTTTAACATTATTCTTGAGAAGATCGTGCGTAACTCACAAGTCATCACCAGAGGCACGATCTTCCAAAAGTCAGTTCCATTGCTAGCTTACGCCGACGACATTGACGTGATTGGACGAACACAGCGAACCGTCAATGAGGCGTTCGCTGGCATTGAAGCAGAAGCGGCTAAAATGGGTCTGGTGGTTAATGAGGGCAAAACGAAGTACATGCTGTGATCAAGGAAGTACGCACAACATCGAAGTCTCGGACAGAGCGTCACACTACGCAGCAGAAACTTCGAGGTAGTCAAGGACTTCACCTACCTCGGCTCCGTGGTGGAGTGAGACACCGTCAGCAGTACCGAAATCAAACGCAGAATCACTCTTGCCAATCGCTGTTTCTTTGGGCTTAAGAGCCAATTGAGTAACAGACTAAACTGGCTCCCAGACCTCCTGTACCACGCATAAACTTGGACGCTAGTAAAAACGGATGATAAAGCCTAGTCTTTTTGAGAGAAAATTTCTGCGTGCGATTTTTGGTCCTGTTTGCGTTGATGGCATCTGGAGGAGAAGATTCAACGATGAACTCTATGGGCTGTACAGCGACATGCGCCTAGTCAAGCGTCTACGGATACAACGCTTAAGATGGTCAAGCCATTGCTCCGGCCCGAAAAGTCTTCGAATCTCAGGCATTGGGACAACGCAACAGGGGAAGGCCTGGACTTAGTTGGCGCACACAAGTGGAGAAGGACCTCAACCAACTTGGAGTGTCCAGCTGGAGAAAGCCAACGAAAGACCTTGCTGGCTGGAGGGGCATTTTGGTTGAGGCCTAGGTTCACCTCGGTCTATACCGCCACAAGAAGAAAAAGAAGAAGAAGAACTTTGAGCTTAAAGTAGAATGAATTGGGTCAAGGAAGTTAAGAATATTTCGGCATTCTAAGTTATCACAAATTTTGAATCGAAAATGTTACCGTTTGGACAAAAAAATTATTTCCCACTTGTGGGAATTTTTTTCCACTTAAAGACCCCTGTGCATTGAACGCAGCCATGGCGATCTCCTACTGTTCAGAACAGCGATTTCTGCCCACAAGAGAGACACCTGGCTCAAAGTGCTTGCGAAGAGGCAGTAAGTTGAATTTAAGATCTAGATCTAGCTAGTTTTCAGTATTTGTTCTCTATCATGTAAGGTAATCTAATGTTAGCAACATTTCTCTTCCCTGCTGGCTTTACGAATGCCCGTCAAGTCATCCTCTCACATCCTGCATCCAGCTCAAATTTGCGTACCGCTAATATGACTTTTATGTGAAGTTCATGTGTACCCTTACGTAAGCCTACTCCGCAACCTGTCCAGCCTTCAATCAGAGCCGGTCAGACCCCCTTCTGAAGCAGCGCCAACCTCGTACTAACTGAAGAAGGGAAATCCTCATCCAAAAGCAAACCATTCAAAGTCCCAATCAAATGCCCATCCATCCAGCCGGTTAAATGAAATATGCTTCAACTCAAATCGATTGCACGCGTACAAAACGTTTTCATTTAAAAGTTAATTGATTACTCTTGTCATGTTTCTCGGGCAATAGCGCCCTTGCCAGCCTCCGCATTTCTAAAGTGCACGTAAAGCCCTCCAAGCGCTTGGTGATTAAATGCGTGCCATTAATGCAAATATGCACTGCCGGCTGCTTCTGAGGTACTCACGTTACTTTTTCATTTGCGCGCCGCCCTCTTGCAGCACAACGAGCTTTTAATTGCATCGATACACACAACCTTCCCACTGATCAGACGGGAGCTGAGAGGGTGAATAGTAGTTCATCTCGCAGATAAACCGAACGAATCTCTGCTGATGCCACTTGAAAAGTACGCACAAATTCGTGGTGGTTTTTTTTCGCCGATTTGTTTTTGCATAATTTGTTGCAGGCGCACTTTTTTTGAATGCTACGTCCCGCTCTTGTTAATTAATAATTAATGGGGAAAATTAAATTTAAGTTTTTGCCGATTGCGGCGCAGTGTGTAAGCTCTTCAAGTTAATTCGTTTTCATTTACCAATTAATTAGAGCGAACGCGGCTTACGCCAACAAACACAGCGACATGTGTGTGAGAATATGTTGACCTGATGTGATTAATTTCCGTTTTTTTTCTCTCTCTCTTTGTGTCGTTTTGGGAGAGAATTTAAAGCTGATCGCCTGAAGTGCAAGCACGGGTGGATACAAGCTTGTTAACCGGACTGTGCATTAATTTTTCACACTTCGGATAGTTCTGGAAAAAAATGTTTGTGCTACATTACCGTTGGTGTAATTTTTTGTGTATTTAAAGCTGACATCTATCATACATCGATGGGCAGCGATGACAGTCTGATCCAGAAACCTTAATGCTCATAACCAAACTCCAAAACCACGTTCAGTTGTTACAAATCGTGTTGTCGGCATCTGAAAGCTGCTCCTGTTGATAAGGTTTGGGTCGAAACTTCGGCCACATATCATGGTGGTCAGTATAACCCCACTACTCTCATTTGCACTATAAAGTCTAGTAGCTGCATTTAGCTGGATGAAGATGGTTTCAAAGTCGAAAGCAGACTCTAGGCACGGGTTGGAGCGTCTAACTATAAAAGTGGCCAATGCCAGGAGAGCAATGAATGAGCTGATTACCTGCGCGGCTAAAGATGGCTGATAAACCTCTCGCCTTCCGGAATCGGCAAAACACTGTAGTTTGCTTCTACTCATGCAAAAAGCACGCGCAACACGAGTAGTTTTTGTTAGGCTGGAAGCTAGGCTCTGGTCCCTTGTGGGCTGTAGAGCCACTCAATTATTATTATTTAAGTAAGGTAACACAACTAGTTCATCCACCCTAGCACATTTTAAGGCCTTTGTTAAAGGGACGGCTTAAAAAGAAAAGGATAGGTTAAGAAAGAGACGGGCTATAAATGAGCCGAATACCTAAAAGTCAATTGAGACTGTAGACTCATCTAGAAACTGAATTCATTGGACCACATAAGCCAGAAGCTGTTTCATATATTGCGGGCATGAAATTCTGTCCGCTTTCAAAAGATGGCGCCACCTGCAAGTTGTGAATGTTCTTAGAAGCGACTATCTACTTCACTGGAAAGGTTTGACATTCAATAGCAAGAAGTAGTGCGTATTAGCGTCATTTTTAGATAACAACTTTGCTTTCTGCATCTTTGAAAATGTCCGGATTTGTCTCAAATAAACAGCATTTGCGATACGTTTCAATTGTCTTTCTTAATTGAATGTAATGTGCATCTGAAGCCCATTGACCGCTTGCAGACTCTTGCAGTAAATTAGCTCCGACCGATAAATTATGCAGAGAGTTGGTTGGACGCTACAAAAGTAGTAATCTTAGTGTCGAAGACAAAGAACGCGTGGGCCAGCCCAGAAAGCTTGAAGATGAGGAATCGGAGGCCCTACTAGATTGAGACGCGTGTCAAGTCCAAAGTGAACTTGCAGAATCATTGGGAGTGTCTCATTTTGATCACATTAAAAGGAAGGGAATTGTGTGCCGTACGAGTTGAAATCGTCATTCAATGCTGAAGTGCCATCAGAGCTCTTCAAGGCTAGCGGCAGTGTTCTGGTTGGGAGTATGCACCAGATGATCTGCAGAATCTGGGACGACGAAAGCATGCCCAATGATTGGAATACTAGCTCCATATGTAATAATAATAATTGAATGGCACTCCAACCCACAAGGGACCAGGGTCTAGCTTTTACAACAAGCTATTGTGCGCGCTACTACTAACGAGTATAGAAACAGCGACTCCGAACGGCAAAATTTTTTGAGAAGCTTTTCAACTGAAGCTCAACAACTGATACTCTTTGAGTGTTGTCAGCAACTTGAAAGTGGTGAAAGTGGTGGTCCCGTTCAGGAATCGAATCTTTCTGCGTGACGGTCGACGCACTTACCCACTACACTACGGCGATCACGATAAGAATACTACCTCCATATTTTCCATTCACAAAAAGGCGATCCTACCTCATGCAAGAACTATCGAGGTCTCCCTGTCTGCTCCTTGAATGTCGCCTACAATATCCTGTACAGCATAAGGTGTGAACGTCTAAAGCCGCTTTGCACCGCACTAGTGTGGTTTCCGGCCCGGCAAATTGGTTATAGACCAAACTTTCACACTAAGTCGTGAAAAAGATCAGCGAGTTGCAAATCGATACATACCACCTTTTCATCAGGTTTAGAGCCGCATACTTCAAAAATGTCAAACTTTACGATAGAGCTGGCAGTTGCCAGATTGCAACACTAGGGTTGCCTAATCCCGAAATATAAAAGGCAACCTTCGTACGACAGCATTGATCGCAAAGAATTTTTTGATGCGATTGCGGCATTCGGGTTCCCGGGAAAACTGATCCGGTTGTGAGGCGCAACAATTATACAAACGCGATGCACCGCGCAGTTTGGCTCCAGAACCTCTGAACCTTTCCAAACCTGCGCTGGATTTCGGAAAAGAGATGCGCTGTCGCGTGACTTCTTCAATATTGTTCTGGAGAGGATAGTGCGGAGGGCAAGTGTAAACACGGAAGGCACTATCTTCTACAAATCAGTGCAGTTGCCGGGATGTGCTGACGGCATTTATATTATCGCTCGTTCCCAGCAACCGGCAAAATGAGCCGGTCTTAGAGTGAACGGGGATAAAACGAAATATATGCTGTCGACAGTAGAACACCACCTTGGTCGGAATATAACAATTGATGGCTACAACTTTGGGGTAGCGAAGGAGTTTGTCTACCTCAGGGCAAACATGATCTCCAGAAACGACACTTCAGTGAAGACTCGGAGCAGATTCACCCTGGGCAATCGGTGTTATTTTGATTTGTTAAAACAGCTAGCGTCGAAACTCCTGGCTCGAAGGACAAGACGCTAATCCTACCCATACTCCAACACGGAGCCGAGTACTGGACGATAAGCAAAACGGCAAATCAGATTCTTGGTTCCTCTGAAAGAAAAATTCTGCTCGAATATATGGTCTGTCTATGAGGAAGCCGCATGGAGGAGAAGGCACAACAGCGTGCTGTGGATGTAGATCGTAAGACAAATGTCCGTCGACTACAGGGGCTCGGCCACATTGAGCCAATGGACACCAGTGCTCCAGCTAAGAGAGTCTTCAAATTCCAACGTCCAGGTTCGAGAAGGAGACCTTCGCTATAGAAACCATAGAAACCAAGTGATTGAGGACGCGACAAAGCTTGGTCTTGACAAATGGAGGGCTCAAGCTCAGGCTCAGACCCTTAATGGAATGTAGGCCTGATAGAAAAACACAACTAGTTAAAACCATGATATGCCGAGAGGTGATGTCCACCTCCGAACTGCTTTATGAATGACATCAAATGAAGAGATTTGTTTTCAGATCGTAACTGGAGATGAAGAGTAGATATACTACGATAGCCCCAAGAAGAGAAAATTCTATGCCACTAGTGAACTCGTTTCATAATTGTCTACAGTGACGCCAAAGAAAAGCAACCACCACCCAAGCCCTGCATATTGTGGGTGTGGTGTACTATGAGCAGCTAAAACCAAGCGAAACCATTGATAGAAAAACTTTTAAACTTCAACTAATGTGTTTGAGCTGCGCATTGTGTGAAAAACGGCCAGAAACGACCAAACGGCATGACAAGGTGATTTTGAAACATGATAACTCTCGACCCCATGTCACTCTAGTGGTAAAAAATTACCTGAAAACGCTGAAATTGAAGGTCTTACCCCTCCCTCCGTATTCTCCAGACCTTGCACCTCCCGACTACTGACCCTTTCGACGGATGCAAAACTCTTTGGGGGCTCACCGGTTCGGATGTTTTCAAGATATTGAAGAATTGTTCAGTGATTGAATCGATGCCAGTGAGGACTTATTTTTTAGAAATAGTATTCGAACCAGATAAATGGGAAAAGGGAGTCGCTTCCGACGGACAATACTTTGAGTGATGTATTTTCGACCTATTCTTATAAAAACAAAATTTTTGAACAAACAAAAAATGGACCAAATTCATTTCAACTCCATCTTTGACAGAAGCATAGGTAGCCTTACTGACACTGCAATGGAATCTGGCTTTAGCGGCAAGTGTGCCGAATGATTGATATTTTGGTCCTATTTCAGAGCACAAGAAATCGGAAGTCCAAAACAGCCTTGGAAAGCCTGCTGCAAGTTGACTTCGAACAATGAAGCACTTCCGAGGCCTCCTTAGCATCCATTGTCACATTGACATCAACAGAAAAACAAACGACAAACCAAATCATTCATTTGCAGGACACTCGTCCTCCCCCGAGCCGGCACCATAACAATATCCAACCTAATGACTGTTTCAAAGACTCACTCACTGTCGGCATAACAACAATAGGCCAACTCAAACATCGCCTACGCGCAGAGGATCGGTCCTCGGAGCAGGCTAAATAGAAAAAGTTTCCCATCATTAGATGGAATCGATTCCCTCCAAGAGGGCGCATCATCGCCCCCGACAAACCAAGAAATTATTATGGATGCCCACCGAAATGATGATGATTCTCTGTTTCCAACCAGCCGGCAAGGACGAGGGGGACAAACTTAATTTACCACAAGCGCACACACCCACCCACAGCCAAAAGAAGTCACACACACACTGAGGCATGCAAGCGACAACGACTAGGACGGAAGTGGATAAGTTTCCTCGACAAGGAGTTCAACTTCATTACCAAGAGCAATGAATCATTAATTCAAACTTCCAATTAATTCATCAAACTGTCCTCGACGCGATTCCAAATCGAAAATTTGATTAATTGCATTACCGTTAATCTGCCAAGTGCCCCCTCCCGAATCCTGGCGGGTGGGAGAGCGGAGATTGAATCGGAAAAAAGAAATCACCGCGCGGTAACAAAGTTTTTCCATTTACCGTCGATGTGTTCGCATGAAAAATAATAAAATATTTATCCACCAGCCCCTCCCTCAGCCGCCACCCAGCCGCACACATGGGCACCGGTGGAAGGGAGGCACTGGCGCTGGCGATGGAGCAAGCGATAAGAACACGAATTGAAAGTTTTCCACAGCAAAGGAACGATTTCCAGGATAACGTTGCCCCGGTTACCGTGCCGTATCCCACGGCACACCTTCCCCCCGAATGTGTGTTTGGTAATCAAGATGAAACTTCGAAATGAGCTGGTAATGCAGCAGGGATAGCTGCCAGCAGATCGTCCCCGGAAAAAGGCCCGACTCTCCCATTCCGACTGCATCGGAGGGCTGGCCCAGAGAACAATAGTTTTGTTTTGGGCAAAACTTTAATTGGGTTTCTGCACAGCCGCACACACATCACAGGCGATGGGCGAGGGTTCAATTGAATTTGTCAGCAGGATTGCAGTTCCTGCTGCAGGCTGTGGCTGCGGGAGAGGTAGTTCGAGGGTGTCTCCCCGAACCTTAACTGATGCCGAAGTGAATGCGGGCGTGTAAGTGTTCGCGTGTTGTAGAAAAATCCTCCGTGATAGCGGCAGCGACCTGCGGCAAACAGAGTTCAACTGCGAGATGGTTAAGCAACTGGGAAAAGGATTGTTTTAGTTTAATTGGTTTCCTTGTGAGGCATTTGGGAAGGGATACGAGATCGGAGCGGAATCGACTGATTGCAAGTGATGGGGCAAAGCTTGCGGTGAAGTGTGTCTGGCTGTTGAATTGTTCTGAGTAGTGACTCGCGAAAGGAATATCAGTGACGTTCCTTTGTATTATACAGCAAAGTACAAGCTGAACCGGCACAGAATGATGACTAGAGCAAGTGCTTCAAAGAAGGAGCTCAATTTTATGTATTGTGTCGAAACTGTGTAGCTTTTTTTTTTTTTGTATAATTGGCGCACGCTAAAGGTGTTGTTTAGTACTCTTAAGTTACCGGAATTAAGTCACAGCACGGCCCGAAGGGCTATACAGATTAACTTATGGTGTGTAGATCAGGTCTTCTATCCCGCAGATAGTCTACACCCATTCGTGGCTTAAAGGATCAGTGCGACTACCTACCCACCGGCTGTCATTCATCATACCTAGTCCTGCCATAAGTTCTGTTAGGTATATACGTCTTACAGGTGTCATTGCGCGACGTCACAATAAGCTCACAGCCACTCCGAATTCATCAGATAAATCAATATAAGGCTTACTACTCTCTGTCGTATTCTGCGAAATTCGTATCCGAAATCGTTCGTCAACAATCTGATATGACTGTATCAGTGTGGTTTCAGGCCAGGGAAGTCCACAACAGACCAGATCTTTACATGAATGCAGATCCCAAAGAGGCGTAAATCGACTCGCGCAACCCATTTGTCGACTTTAAGACCGCAAGCTTGCATAGAGACAAGCTATACAGTGCCATGTTTGGTATTGGCCTTAATACCAAACTCGTCAGATTGTGTAGGATTATAATGGAGAATTCTCGCTGCTCTGCCTAGGTTGGTGATGAACTCACTGAGACCGAGCAAAAGCTTAAGACAAGGCAACGCGCTGTCATCTGACTTTTTGAACATCATTCTTGAGAAGATCGTGTGTAACCCACAAGACAACACCAGATGCGCGATCTTCCAAAAGTCCGTTCAACTGATAGTTTATGGCGACGACATTGACGTGATTGCACGAGCACTGCGAGACGTCAATGAGGCGTGGGCATTAAAGCGGAAACGGCTAAAATAAGTTTGGCGATAAGTTAGGCAACGCGAAGTAGAAGCTTTCATCTAGGAAGGCCACACAACATCGACGTCTCCGATAGAGCGTCACACTAGGCAGCAGAATCTTCGAGGTGGTCAAGGACTTCGTCTAACTCGGCTCCGCGGTGGAGAGGGACAGCAACGTCAGTAACGAAATCAAACGCAGAAACACTCTTGCGAATCCCTGCTTTTTTGGGCTCAAAAGACAATCGACTTATAGAGCCCTGTTTCGAAGGAGTAAACTGACTTTGTACAAGAGCTTGATCATCACAGTTCTTGAACGCTGCCAAAGGCGGATGGGACAGGAAGCCCTTAATCTTTTTGATAGAAAATTTCTGCGTGCAATTTTTTTAAAACTAAGAAAACGTTTTTTTAAAAAACTTAGCTATCTATGGAATTTTCTACAAAAAAATCTTAATCTACCCTAATATATCCTATTCTAACTTAAATATACTTACGACTAACCTTTTTTTTGTTATTATGTTCAGATTTTATATTTATCAGTTTTAGTATTTTTTATATTATTCAGTTTTTATATCTTAATTACTAACTTAACCTAACTTATACTAAATGTGAGACGGCCGTGGGGGACCAACCCTCACCTACCAGGCTGACGACAACTGGGGTTCCTGGTGTGGCTCTAACCACCAGTAGAACCCCCGGTCCTTATCCGTGTCCATCCTATCACGAATGGAGATGGATGTGCTGAACCGGAGAGCATCCCGACTAACTCTTGCGACGTTGGCGTCGTACAACATTCGCCTGTCCACTGTCCTTCTCACCACGTGGTAGATAAGTGGACATGTCTCCGGATCCTGGATCAGTCCAATGCGGTCAAGATACAAGAACGCTTCCGATGGAATAAAACCCCTTCGGCGAGTGTTCTAGTGGTACTCGTCATTTGGGTAGTAGGCCCCCAAATATGAGATCATTCTCAGAGGTCATGGCTCGTGCAACATGCCTCCGAATCAAAATCAGTTTCTAGAATAATTTAGATTAGGGGCAAAATGTGCTGACAGCTGGAATGCCACTATTGGAAAGATTTAATTTAAAGATTTTAATTTAAGAGTGCCTGCTAGCCGGAGAGGTAAATTGTCTGAGACATAGGTCTGTAGAGCAATTGAAAGAAGAAGAAACGAAGTTCGTACACATCAACAGTTGAAATGAAGAGTGATCTTGATTTGTGTTCGTATGTCACAACCATGTCGATACATATACCCAAACAGTGGGCTTTTTTGAAAGAAGTTTCAGCTAAAATGAAACATTCACAACGTTTGCTGTACTCTAGTCCCTGTCTTCGTACGGTGCGCACAGATGATAAAGTGACTTCTAGGAACAACTTAATTCACGAACAGCAGCTTACCGTCAATGGCTCACCATTTTACCCACTAGCCTGATGAGAATTCTGCTAATCGTTCGCTTGCAAGACTCAAGCGACTAAGCCATTGAAGGCTTCCTACCATTCACTGCGTGGAAGTTTGAGTCTTAGAGCAACTTGTATTGGACGACGATTTTGTGAGAAAAACTATATAGAGTGACATTTTGGTGGCATCAATAGAACTGTTCAAAATCAGACTGAAAATTCAATTCAGAGCATGTTTACCGATTTATTTTGCACAGAAATAGAAGACATGAATTTGAGTGACCTTCTGTTTGAGCAGGGTGTCGCCACATGTCGAACATTCCATACCATACAACCCATGCCACATATTCCATGTCATGCAGTCATGCCACACACGCAGACAACCTATGGCATAGAGCCCTTGTAACACCAGTTTCGCAAATTGTGTGATCAGCCGCCTTGGTTATGTTAACTGGTCGCTTAGACTATCTTTTTTCTAGGAAGCCGGGAAGTCGTATGTTTATTCTTATGCTAAGAGTTCAACAACGATTCCAATTCACTATGCTCAGACGTGTGAGGCACATATTTGGACCTTCTACATGGGCCACCTCAGACGCTCTCAGGGTCAGCGCTGATATTATATCATTTTCCAAACGTAAATGCCATGAATGGTTCTTTCAATCTATAGAAACAATTTTAAGTTAAATTGCAAATTTCTGTGTTCTGATTTGCATTATAAATCAAACCTAACAATGAATCACCTTCTAGCCTTTCATTCAAACCAAATACTCAACATAGTCTCCCTGCCAGCAATCAATAAAGGTGTCCTGACCATGTTCGTACTTAATCCGCTCCTCATCGTCCTTAATTTCATTCTGTTTCAACAGCGTTTCACTCGTGGTTCTTCGGTCAGTTAAATTTTGTTGCATACGACCATGTGGAACCCAAACATCGAGTTTTCCTTGAGCAGCCTGGCATGCTTGGTCATCACAGCTTCCATGTTGGGCGTGCTCCTTCGGTTGCAAAATTTCAACGGCTTCTTCAATAACAGGGCGATCAATGCGAAGCAAAATTCTAAGATTGAAGTTTCCGAAACGAATAGCTTTCTCTTACAGCATTCTCACCGTGAGCTGCACATCTGTCTTAAGAAAACGTGTAGCTCGTCAGGCAATTCGGTGTATGGTGTATGGACACCAACATCATCTAGTGGCAAAAAAAACACAGAGACTTTTTATATGAATTTCTTTGTTAGGCTTTTCCCGCCACTACGAAAATGGTTGAAAGACCCTTCAATACCAAAATTCCCGCCATGTCATGATTCACCTCTTGGCCTCAAATCGAATGCGCCGCCACCTTGACAAAGCGTATGTTCCACCTCATCGATCCTGTGCGGAAAAAAATTTTACATTCACATCCTGTCGACACTCTATCGCGTCCGATTGTGCCTCCACAAACCAAAACCACACACACAACACCCCCGCCCCCGCCGCACGAACCAAACTTTACTGTGCACCCTGAGCACTTTCTTCGTTTTTATGCCCCCGCTCGTTTCACGAAAAACTATAAATCGCCGAAAAGAAAACGAAAAGTCCTTAAATGCCCAGACAATCGAACACAACAAGGAGACCCCCTTCCGATGCCACTGCCCCCACCGCCGCCGCCACTGCCACCAGAGTGAAAAACGACCCAAGGATGATGATAAGCAATAAAATACACATGTGCAGAGGTGGTTGTTACAAAATATAAAGTATATCATCGCATTTATAACACATAAAAGGACAATCGTCCTTCATCCCTTTGCAGGCGCCCATTGTTCGCACACACACACACACACACACTTAGGGCACCGACAAATAGCCTCGAATAAAAGCGGAGGCCTGCGAGGTGGCCTCTGCGGGGCTGATGGACCCTGGGCAGGAGCAAATTCCCCCGAAATTGATGTGGGTGCAAAACGGAATGCTGTTCCGCTTATTTGCTCCGAAGGAATCAAATGAGGTAATGATATATTGTTCGGGGGAGTGGGACTTGAACGAGTGGAATGCGCCATCTTTGTAGGCCCTCAAATTTGCCTGGGGTTGAACGTTCGATGGCGACGGCGACGAAGGCAACAGCGACCGTATGTGAGATTATTTCGTATATTTCATGCGGTTACTGGGCGAAGAAGGATTTGGGCGATCCTTGGGTGTAAATGAAGAGGTTGGATTGCGTTGACAGTTTTCCCTACTTTCCTACGTTTGGGAGAATAGATTGGGGCTCGTATTGAAATAATCGAGCCTGGAAACGAGTGAATTATCGCGATTGATTGGGGGTGCTTCCCGATGTAAGTGGGGACAGTTTGTCGATGACGAGATTTTTCTTTTCTTTTTGATTTCAAACAGCTGCTGTGCGGGGATTTCTCATCAGATTGTCCTTGAGATGATAAATTCCCGCTGCCAGATGGAGCGCTTTGACAATGAATTGGAGAGGGTGGATATTTCAAATGCAATTGGATTTTACTGGCAGGACCAAGTGGGTGAAGACAGACTGATACACATTTTGACTACTAGCGTCATTTAGAATCTGTAATCATTTGTAGCAGCTTTCTATAAGCCTCTGCCACTTGAAAGGTTTGCCTTTCAACAGGATTTTGTTTTCCAACTCCAACAGATACCGAGTGGAATTCCCCAGGCGAAGGCGCTCCGGATAAGGCAATGACTGTCGTCTCGGAGAAAGATGTGGTTTCTACCATTTTCTGGGAATCATAAGCGTCTATACTGAAGATTGGTCACAACGCTATACAGTAGGCAAAATGAAAGTCCACATATGAACTCCAGCTCACACATGTGTCATCTCTATGGCCAAATTATGGAGTTAGGCTGCCAACTGCCGTTCCTTCCCTCGTATTCCCCAGATATCGCCTCGAAGAGCTCCTTTGTCGTCTAAGACTGCCAAGCACTCGTCTTTCAGAAATATGATTCGATTGTGGGGGCTATCGCAACCAGGGAGGTTTTCTTTACAGAAGTCCGTACAAAACGTATTTTTCAGGCTAAGTCATATCCTTACCGACTGACCTCTTGTAGAAGTACGGCCAAGTATTGCAGTGCGTTGACCAAATGCGAGCCTTGTACTTCATAACAAGGTGTTTGTCAAATTTTCTTTTGCGAAGTCGTTCTCAATTCCTTACAAAGTGCTTTATTCGTAGTGCTGCAGTGTTCAGAGCAATGATGTTCGGATATCAACATCTTTTGAAGTATGTTCTCTGGTGTTGGCCATTCGTCTTCGGACGCAACCGACAATAATTTAATTTTACGAGCTTTTAATTTTGCCTGCCTTTTAGGAATTAATTTCATTACCCTTGAGACGCTTGTATGCTGTCTGGCTAGACGGGTATAAGTAAGTCACTGCTTTACACGACTTTTGATATGATAACAGGGAGGCAGATTATTGTTAAAAATGACAATGTGTCCTCTACCATGACCTTCAGTATAGAAAATGCGCTCAAGCAAGGTGCAGTTAACTCACCGATCCTTCTCGCGAGGTTCACAAACGAGTTACCAGGGCTCCATGCAGCATTTGATTGCGTACGCCAATGATTTTGTCGCATACAGAACAGCGCCAAAAGTCGAAATGATTAATATCCTTTTGCAGCGTGACTTCGAGAATTATTATTGACAACTGGTTGAAAATCTACTTCCAGAAGTGTGAAACCATCCTCTTTCGGTGCCCGTTATGCAGAGCCTCAAGGGACACGAGTAAAAACTGGCGTAAGTTCGGCATATTGGACCCACGGAGCGACCAGTATCCATGAAAAATGTAGTGCGTTATTCTGGCATTATGTTGTATAATAAAATTTTTACAGCAACTGCCCTGGCGAAGGCTAGGAAATTATGGCAAGCAGATTGTTTTACAGCAATCGCGATCTTTTAATGAAATTTTCAATTACCGTTATGCATAAATGCTGCGGTATTTCATTAATGAAGCGTCCAATTTCCTCTTTTAAGGCTTGAGTCGTGGTCGGCTTATTCGCATAAACCATCGACTTCAAAAAACCCCAAAGAAAAAAGTCCAATGGTGTTAAATCGCACGATCTAGGCGGCCAATTCTGGCTTCCAAAACGCGAAAAACAACGACCGGGAAATGACTGATGCAGCAATTGAATTATTTTTCTGGCTGTAGGAGATGTGGCGCCGTCTTGTTGAAATCACATCCCCTCCACATTCATTTCTTCAATTCTAGGCACGAAAAAATTGGTTATCATTTCACGATACCGAACACCATTGACTGTTTGCGCTTGAGCTGACTCATTTTCATAAAAAAAGGTCCAATGATTCCTCCAGCTCAAAATCAAAGCCACACAGTGACATGTTGAGGATGCATTTGTAAATCACTCGAGGATCTTCTTCGCTCCAAATGTGACAGCCATCAAGATGGAAATGGGCCTCGTCATATAAGATGATTTATCGGTAAAATCAGCATTTTCATGTTGTCACTCCAAAACCCAATTAACGAACTCCCTTCGCTGTGCATAGTCAGCTGGCTTCAGTTCCTGAGTCAATTGAACTTTGTTGTTGCATGAAGATGCAAATCTTTCGTCAAAATTCGCTGCTGAGTTCGGTGTCAAATTGAGGTGAATGGAGTTTGAGCGACATCATCACGTACTGCTGCGATAGTTTCAGTCGATCGACCTGGTCAAAGGCGCGTTGTTGTCTTAACACCAGTTTCAGCAAATTTTTCCATTAATCGCTTTATAGTTGACTCTTTTGGTGCATTATTGCGAACAGTAGCCGCAAAGCTTTCACCATTTTGGTAAAACAATTTCACAATGAGAATGCGTGTAGCGCTCCCTTTTTATTAACCTTATACCTTCTACTAACAAACAATAATAATTGCTCAAATGTCAAACAATGACAATTCGAATGGCGCCAAATTTAAATCTTGCATTCTTGTTGGTACACCCTTTATAATTTTTTTTCACTCACATGTGGCAATTTTTTCCTGAAAAATTGTTTATGCGGGGAGTTCTTCCTCATTACTTAAATGTGAAGAAAACTACTGCCGAAAGTCATCGTGTTTTGGTGGAAGGAACATGCGCTAGCTAAGCGAACGTGCCAAAAGTGGCTTAGACGATTTATAAGTGGTGATTTTGGGTTGAAAGACGATGTCTTATACATCATCCTGAGCAGAGAAAAAATTTGAACAAGAAGAACTGGAAGCATTGCTCCATGAAGATTGTTGCCAAACAACAGAAAAGGTCGTAGAATCTTAAGGTGTCACTCAAGCAGCCATTGCAAAACATTTAAAAGCAGATGAATGTATTCAAAAGTAAGGAAATTGGGTCTCACGTGTACTCAAGCCGAGAAGCGGCACGGTTAAAGTTAAAGACCCAGTACAAAACTTGAGCATTTGTGTCTTGGAACATTTGTCCTTCTCTCCGTTGACATCCTTTTCTCCCTGATCGAAGACAAATTTCCAATTGCTTCCCAATCCTCCATCAAAGAATGGCTGCGAACCTGAAACACTTTTATTTCTATCAGACCACCACCACCCACCTCCCCCTCCACACCTTTGGCAAATCACTCATATCAAATTGCCAGTTTCATTGTCCTTGCCCTTGACGAGCCGTTTACATGCATTATTCTCCCTCAAATCGACCACTTCCTTCTCTTTTTCCATCTCCCACCAACAGCATTGACAACGACAGACGACGTTAAGCGGAAAGAACAAAAAACGCTTCCCCACAATCAAGGATGAAATAACAAGAAGATACCGTCTGTGTAATTGGAACATTGTCCCAGCCCAGCATCGTGAAGCGGCACCGTCAGTCACACAGTCGGAAGCGGCGCTGAATCATGACTGAATTTAATTGAAAATTGTCATTAGCCAGCCCGCTCCAAGATCCCTCTCATTTTTTGTTTCCTGACTTGACTGCGTGTGTGTCTGTCTGTGTCGAGCGTTCATTGCAAATTGTCATTTGTTATTGGAAATTGAATTCAGTTTCATGTTCCTCGTATTTGGGGAGAACATCCTTTTTAATGTTTCCCTCCCTCGCCATGAGATGTCAACGGGGGAGGGAGGGAGAGGAATTTATCTCACTCCTTGACAAAGAGCCGATCACTCAACGACGCAAAATCTGCAATTTCATGTGAAACGAACATTAGTCCTTCACTGGAAAGGGGAAGAGGACCTTCTCTGCTCCCCTCACCAACTCAAGAAAATCTTATAATTCGAGCAGCAGATTTTCAAATTCGAATCGGAATTCGAGTGCAACACGGGAATTTCGACTATACAGACGTCGCGTCGTACAGCGCACATCCCATTATCCTGATTGACGAGTAATTACTTGAAAGTCATGCGACTTTGGATAGTTTTTTCTGGAGCAAGGATGATTTGCGGCTGGTGGGGGTGGGTTGGAGAGTCATCGAAAGAACAACACCAGTCTGATCGCGTACTTGTGAAGGAGAAAGTTTGGAAGGAAGTATCACGCACCGGGATTATCATGAAGTTTCCTCGCGTGGAAGGATATGTGTACTCTCTCCAAGAAAACTTATTTCATAACTCTCATTCTCTGCTGAATGGCGGGGGCGGGGGGCACATGTTAAGATATGGGCACCCACTTAAGATTCATTAATTTCTTTTGTGAGTCCTTGTTGTACGCCTTGGGGGGGGCGGCAACGATGGCTGGAGGTTTCTGAAACTTTGGTTAATGATATCGAAAGCGGGCGGCTTTTTGGCCGCAAAGTGCGTGTGAGTTGTGGCTTGGGGATAAGTTTTTGCATTCTCTCTCCCCCACTCTCTGATTTTTCGCCGCGAATACCTCGCCTCCAGTCTCTCATCATCTTTCGCTGTTTGAGTTGATCCAATTTTATCCTTGTTTGGTCCTTTTTGTCGGGGATTTCGTGACGGGATTACAGTTTCTGCAAGAGAATTATATTTTCTTTGTTTGCCGAGGAAATTCTCTTAATTTCGTTGTTTAGGGATGATTATGCGGCAGGCGGGGGGAGTGTCGTCAACGACGACGACAATAATGTCGCTGATGAATCTGGCGACGCCACTGATGATGATGGGGATGACGATGATGAAAGCGGATTAAGGATTAAAGTTTTCCGAAACGATTATCTGCTTTGCGAATGACTTTATGAAGTACACACATTTCGTTGTTGCCGAGTGTGATGGTTGGGGGGGGGGGGGGGACAGCCGACAGGGCACATCTGGATTTGTCGCCAAGGTGCAGACATTAACCTGGATCAAGGGATAATTTGAGAGCAAGTGGACAAGTTGATGAATCTTTGAATGTTTTCGCATGACAACGAGAAATCAACGGGGGAGGACATTCCAAATGGAATGAGATGGACAAGAATAAGCGGCAGATAATGCAAAAAGTTTCGTCCTGCAGTTGTTGAGGAGTACGCCATCATTATCATACTTTAGCCATTTTTGGTAACTTTGAGTACCGCCAATTATACAATGTTTCCCATATTTTGCTTGGCTTCGTTGCATCATTGTTTCCAAAGTCAATTGTTGCCTTGATCGCCTCTCGCGTTGACCTCAATGTCATTGATCGCGTCTGCAGGAATATTAACTTTACTGGTGATGTCCATATTATTGACCGACTAAGGCCGCCGATTTGGAATCCTCATCGCGTCTGTGATCTCCGTGGCACTGATCGCCTATGCAAGAAAATAGACATTAATCTCTCGTATCGGGGGTCCCCAAGTCACAATCGTCACATCAGATTAGACGCCCTACATAACGTTGGGGCTCCTCATCGCGTCGGTGATCTCCAAGTCGTCGATCGTTTCTCGGCATAGAAGCCCTCCATTACATTGGCGTTCCCCATCGCGTCGGTGATCTCCAAGTCGTCGATCGTCTCTGCAGCATAGACGCCCTCCATTCAATTGGCGTTCCCCATCGCGTCGGTGATCTTCAAGTCGTCGATCGTCTCTTTAGCATAGACGCCCTCCATTCAATTGGCGTTCCCCATCGCGTCGGTGATCTTCAAGTCGTCGATCGTCTCTTTAGCAAAGAAGCCCTCCATTACATTGGTGTTCCACGACGCTTCGGTGGTCTTCAAGTCTTCGATCGTGTCTGTCGCATAGACGCCCTCCATTTCATTGACGTTCCCCATCGCGTCGGTAATCTCCAAGTCGTCGATCGCCTCTGCAGCATAGACGCCCTCCATTCGATTGGCGTTCCCCATCGCGTCGGTGATCTCCAAGTCGTCGATCGTCTCTGCAGCATAGAAGCCCTCCATTACATGGGCGTTCCCCATCGCGTCGGTGATCTCCAATTCCTCAATCGTCTCTGCAAGGTAGAAGGCCTCCATCCCTACATGAATATAAATCGCACAGTGATGTGTAAGCACTTTACTGAAGCTGAAATTTCTAGCGTATCCCTCACCTGCAACAGTTGTTCTCTGTGTCATCTCATTACCTACGTAGGTTTTCATTGCCTCGTCCTTCCTGCAGACGAAATCAAAATGACTCCTTCCCCATCCCATTCATTTACCTTCTCCGCCTGTCTCCAAGAAAGTCAATCAATTCGAATTGTCAATCAAATCCTTAAGCAATGCCGCCACCGCCGTCGCCATCGCCATCGCAGGCACATGTCACCGCCCAGACCAAACGAACTGTCATTCCAAACAGTTGCTCCTTCCCTCCTCCACCGAAACCCTCAAGTGACCCTCTTGTCACCTCGCACACTTGTTGTCATTTCCATTCACTACGCCAAAGACTTCAATCCCCATTGCAGACTCAATCAGAGGTTAAGGACGATCCCCACTTGACAGCGCCGCCACCCTGCACCACTTACATTCGCTGTGAAGTGCGCTTATGACAACACATATGCGCCCCACTCGCATATGCTAAACTTCCTTAACTGCCGGCACTGCCACAACCTCTGCCGCTTTTCCCGCTCTTCAGCAGTCATCAGCCGCAGTTCCACATCATCGTCATCGTCATCGTCGTCCTCATCATCGCTGTCGTCGTTATCGTAGTCACCTGTTGCGCCGAGGCAGCGGGTTTATTCATTTATTTGCTCTTGAAATGCACACATCCAGCCAGAAGTGCATTTCCTGCGCAGAGGGTGAGAGAGAGAGAGAGAGAGAGAGAGTGAGAGCATCAGGGAGGATGAGGGTGCACTTAATATCCTTTCAACAACACATGCTGAGGCAGTGGATCCGCCTTTCGGTGCAGGATGTGGTGGGGAAACGAAATTTCGAGGAAATTGAATTTATTAATCCACACCTCTGTTCATCCCTGTCGACAGTGCGGAGGGCGTCTCATTCCGCGTGCCTTCGCCGACAATGCATGCAGACGGTGACGGTGGTGGCGACGCGTCCCCGAATAACAGTTTGGGGGAGGAAATGCAATGGAATTTCATAAAATTTCTCCACGGGGTAAATATTTCCATAATGACGAGCGTAAGGATGATGTCAGGATGGATGCAATGTTACTACTGTCGAGCTCCTCCCCCCCTCCACCACCTCCTCTGCACTGGAGTGCTGTTGCGACTGCAGTGGAGCCTGAGGAGGCGATAAAGTGACGAAGTCAAATAAAAGCGCTCGCATTATACCCGGTGGCTTTTGATCTGTATCTTTGGTGACAGTGGGGCCAACGGTGATTGGCGGGGACGGCAGGTGGACCCGGATGATGGGGACTTTAGGGATGTGCGCTGCGCAAATGTTTGCATATTTGTCGTTACTTTACTGAGAATTATTAACGGGAAGAATGTTCGTGGACTTACAGCTTTTGTTGACGCTCCTTCCCCCTCCCCCCACCGACCCACGTGGGCGGGGGTTTGTTAATTAAAATTTTATTGCGTTCCTGCCGCAGCGTCGCGTTTCGCTACTTGTCGGGGTATGCAGACGAAAATATGCAGAATGCGAGCAAGCGTAGGAGGCTGCAAGTAATTTTATTCGAAGCGGAACCACATGAATTTGAGTCGGAAGTCGTGTGGCGTTTGTGATGAATCCTACACGTGCATGGGCTGTCTGCTATTTGACTGACATGTTGGCAAGGCTTATGGCAGAGGGGAAATTTTGTGAAAGAGTGCTTGCTATGGTGTCTTGGGAGGGTTTCTCGAAGGGGTAAGCCAATGGTCGGTGTTGCATTTAAACCCGAGGCGCAGACAAACCCTGTTTGGGTCTGTTTTTGTTTTTCAAAGCAGCCTGGAAACTTTGAGTTTCATTTTTTCGACATATAATGTGACATATAATGACCACGATCGGAGATAACACTGCCATTGAATGTCTCGTACAAAATAGTCATTGTTTCGTTGGATGGTTGGCAAGTGACGCCTACCAGTTGGAAGCTTTTATCGTCCAGGGCCATATCCTTAAATTTTCGCCAGGAGAAGTTTGTGACCATCTTTCACCATTTACGGCTTGGTCGACCTCATTATCGAAGAACTGAGGCTCGGTGACGCAGCCAGCCCATAAGCCGTACCAACAAGTGAAGTGCACGAACTGAATCTTGATCGGAACGTCAATTTTCGTCAGAGGCTCAAACAATCCTTATAAATTTCTCTTTCTTCTTTTTCTTTCCATGGC
Source organism: Eristalinus sepulchralis (assembly GCA_944738645.1). Taxonomy (NCBI): domain Eukaryota; kingdom Metazoa; phylum Arthropoda; class Insecta; order Diptera; family Syrphidae; genus Eristalinus; species Eristalinus sepulchralis. The sequence continues at coordinate 11,319,747 of OX122886.1, forward strand.
ACTACAGTCCGCGATGGACTTGGGACCCAAACAACATACCTCTCCGGCTTGCACGATTTCTCGTCAGATGCCTCCAGTTGCGCACACCTTGTTGGTTGACATTCTTCTCTATTTGTGTGCATTATCTCAGCCTAGTTGCTATCCTCTATTGAGTTGTCTCAATGGACTCGAAGACTTTTCAGGCCGGAGCAGTGGTGTTCATACACTCTACGTGATCTATCTTTTTTAAGTGTTGTATCCGAAGAAGATTGACCAGACACATGCCGTCGTACATCCTATAAAGTTCGTCGTTGATTCTTCTCCTCCAGACACCATCAACGCAAACAGGACCAAAAATCGCACGCAAAACTTTTCTGTCGAGAAGTTTAAGGGCTTCTTCATCCCCTTTTAGTTGCGTCCAGACCAAGGAAGTAGTGATTTGCTAAAATGATTCTGCGTTTGATTTCGGTACTGGCATTGGTGTCCCTCTCTGAGACAAGGTCGACAAGATCTGCTGCATAGTGGTACGCTCTGTTCGAGACGCCGGTATTGTGTGACCTTCCCCGATGACAGAATATACTTCTTGTCATTGCCAACAATCACGTCATTGAGGGCTTGCTGTGTTCGTTCAATCACATCAATGTCGTCGGCGTAAGCTAGCGGTTGAACCGACTTTTGGAAGATCGTGCCTCTGGTGTTGACTTGTGAGTTACGCACGATCTTCTCCAGGATGATGCGTGTCGCCTTGTCTTAAACCTTTTTTGACACTGAAGGTCTCGGTGAGTTCGTTACCGACCTTGACGGATCAGCAAGAATTCTCCATTGCCATCCTACACAATCTGATGAGTTTGGTAGGAATGACAAAACTAGACATGGCACTATGTAACGCGTCTTTAATCACGCTGTCGGATGCAGCCTCAAAATCGACGAATAGGAGGCGCGTGTCGATTTACACTTCTTGGGCGTTGTTCAGAATCAGCTGAGGTGTGAAGATAAGGACCTATTAGATTGTTGACAAACGGTTTCAGGCGTTTACACAATACAGCAGAGAGGATCTTGTTTGCGAAGTTAAGGTGATCGATCGATCGATCGCAGTCGGATCCTTCGGACCCTTCCTTTCTTGTGGACAGAACAAACCATATATATCCATTATATGGACCATATCTTACAGATGAGCTAAAACATATGAGGAACTGGGTCAGCTGCTTTAAAGAATTCTGCGGATCTGCGGATGAAAATCTTGCTTATCATCGCCCAAATTGAGTGGAACATTCTGCCGAACAGCGGGATTTGGGTCGTCATCGTCATTTTAGAATCTGCAGAAATGATAAAATAAAAAAAAAGATAAAATTCTCCGCATTGATTGCGACTCTAATAACAGTTGTCCATTTTTGCTCCGACAAGCTTCGGTTCGAACCCTATATCCACCAGATAGCTATTTTAGTCTTCACAAAACTTTCGGACTTTATTCTCTTTGATCGCGACAACTCGTTTGTGAACACCACTTTCGGCTGACGATGTTATCATTGTAGCGTACTAGACTAATGTTAGAAGCAGTATTCTTTACTTTAAACATCTTAGAATCGTTATCATTTTTTGACATATTTGAGAGGAGCATCTTCAATTCTATTGGCCACAAGCGTCCTAGTAGTGTCATGCCCCTTCTTCTTCTCTTCATCAAGTGAATATGCAAAGAAGTTATCGATCTGTAAAACGATAGTGGCTACCACTTGGCAGCTTCGAAGTCAAGTTCATCGCAACGGAACCAGCTACACCGAATTGGCATCGCATAACCTGCTTTAGCATAGTGGTGACCAGATCTTGTACCCAAAACGTATGGGCTTACCGTGTATGTGTTGCTCAGTTCCATGTTTTTCGAAATAAGCCAACATTAACTCATAAATATATAAAATTTCAACCATCCCCGAGAGTCTGACTTTTCCCAATTGATCATACGGTGGAAGGTAGCTGTTATTACACGAATGAAAATAACGTAAGATCCCTTCATTCGAATGTGGGCCATACATGTGCCAACTCCTGGATGATGAGTATCAATGCTCTTTTCCCACCCGACAAGAGTAAGATACCAACAACATTCTTGACCTCTTCTCCTGTCATTCGAAGGTTAACATGTCCCTTGGAAATAACGTCTTTTTCTGTTAACACAGTTTATTCGAAAGCATATCGAAAAAAATGTCCTTGAATGCGATTGTCTTTGTCTAAAACAAAGTCGGTTAAAGTTGACTCCTGTCCAGGCTTTGTGTCCTTATAAGAGCCTGCTCTCGGTTTTTCATAGGCGGTTCTTACGTGGATTTATGTAGGTTCCTATTGCTTATGCCTTGGCTAGGACAATTTCCTCCTTCCTTCCTTTTACAGCAGCTAACGCCAACGTAAAGGTGATCTGCTACACGGCCGTAGTCCAATTAGTCATGGTGAATGGCTGTACAGTGTGGTTCAATGAGAGTCTTTCAACGCTTCCCAAGACTCCTTCAGTCGATGGAATCTGGCATCGTACCTCGGCTTCAACCAACAAATGTCGACGACTGTTTTCATCTCTCTCTCTCTCACTCTTTCTCTCTCCCTCTCGCCTTTCTTTGACATTTGAGTTCCCTCCAATACAGCTGTAAGTCTTTCTTAACTTTCTGAAAATTCGATTTACTTGTCCTTACTCAGAATGTGATCCTGTCTTCCTTCCCAGCAGACACCAGCACTTCAAAATATTTTGCAGATCAGCTGGGAAAAGATTTCCGTTTTAAACGCCATTCAGAATCCTTCCTTGCTGGCTTCCCTCCTAATGCCCTTAAAATTACCACAAAATCCCTCACCCGTACACCAACTATGGTCATCAACACGGCAGCCCTCCAAGCCATATGACGAACCACTCGATTGCTTTCAATCGCTAATCCCAACCAAAAAAAATATGCGGACCTATCCTCAGTTGCACAAGAGTGTCACTCGCCGCCGTAATGAGACCAAAGAAATCCCTGCAGAGGACCGCTCTGTAATCCTGAGACGAGCAAGATTGCACACTTTAATGCTTTTAAGTGCTCCAGAAGCTACTGATGTCGGTCCACTGGCGTGGCTCTGAACTTCCGCGCCTTGCGGTCGGGACCGCATAATCGCTTCCCTAATTAAAAAGTTTATTTTTTTTTCATTTTTCTCGTCCTGGAACTTTTCGTGACTCGCTGGCGTGCGCGGTTTCTTAATTCAATTACTGCACAAGCGTTACATTAAATTATAGAGCACAGACACAGTGGAGTCCCGCTCTGGCAAGGACGATGCGGCGGAAATCAGTGGCATCCCCGGCTGGATAAGAACGGAAATATTACGCGCGTAAATGTCTTCAAGGATACATTATTCATTTCGGCTCTCTGGCGCGGAGGGAGGATGTGAAAAGAAACCGGACCAACCCACCGAAGGGATATCGCCTCCCTGCGGTCGGGGACACTGGATGTTTAGCATATCAAAAGGATTTGAATATGTTTGTGAGCGTTGTTCCTCGGGTTGAGTTGTTTTCACATTTGAATTCGTTTCCTTCTGGGCTGGGGTCGGCTCCTTTGAGGATTTTTGTCCTTGCTGACTTTCTTTCTTTTATCTTAAACGGTGGCGTTCGTTTTCGCTTCTCCCTCTTTGGCTTCCTTCCTATCCTCCGGGGAGGCATTTGCATAACTATCGATTGATCCCAATCGTTTATCAGCCATCTTCCTTGTTTCAGTTCACAACATTGCTTCACTTTGTGGCGCGCTCGCTCGTGGAATATTTTGACGCAATTACGGGATACATTTGGTTTCGGATTACAAGCAGATTGGTGGGAATGGTGGGGATTTTTTTTTCTGTCTGAGGGAAGAATGGTTTTGTTGTTGGCTTAGAGGGACGGATGATTTTTGTGGCAGAAAGAGTTGAGTCGTGTAGATGGGATTACTTTAAGTGGCAGCTCTTAAGGAGTTGAATTTGGGTCGGTTGGTGGTGAAGGCGAGTTTAAAGCTGTTTTAAAGGAAGTTGTACGTGTTGGTAGGTAGTGCCACTTTATAAACCAACAATTGGGTTGGAGGTTTCTCGAGGTGGTGCCCCTACGTTTAGTAAAGCAATGTCCGTTTGCATGATTTCCATTTTTAAGAGTACAATCTAATTCGGTCTTTTGTGTTTTTATTAAAAAATCGTAAAAAATACACTTACAGTATTGACTGTAGATAGCGAGTGCTTTTTCCTATCTCTCTAGAGAACACTTTTCTCTACTTTTCGAATACCATCTCTATAGAATGAGTCCGCTCTGGGACCGTACCATTTTACGATTTCTTTAAAGGACCTGAACTGATGACCTGCCAAATTATTTTACATCCCTCAAAAAGGCAAGTAGTCAGAAGAAGCAAAGTCTGGCGTAGACGGAGGGTGGGGTAAGACCTCCCTTATCAGTTTTTCTAGGTACTTTTGGACTGCTCAAGCCGAGCGTGTTCATGATGCGAAACCACCTTGTCATGCCTTTTGATCGTTTCTTGTCGCTTTTTCACGCAATGCATGGCTCAAACCCGATAACCTTTCTCATCAACGGTGCTTGGTTTTAGCAGCTTATAGTACACCACGCCCGTCAGTTCCCACAGTACGCAGGGGATGCACGTTTTTCTTTGGCGTCGCTGAAGACGATGTTGGAACGAATTAACCAAGCTTCGCATAGAATTTTGTCTTCTTGAAGTTATCGAAGAATCCATTCCTTTGATGTCGAAAAACAGTTTCGTGGTGAAAAATCGCCTTTGGACATCTCTCGGTCTCAACTCGTATGGCCACCAAATTCAAATTTCTTTAATCGGACGGAAAATGTTTGCTGAGCTACTCATAAAGATTCTACGAGTTCAAGTACTAATGCGTTTGACACGGATCTTGATCCAGTAGAGCCTCGAACTTCTCATCTTTAAACTTTATGGGCTGACCAAGACGCTCTTTGTCTTCGAGCGTCGAAGGCATTCTGCATGATACATCGGTTGGAGCAAATTCACCATAACCTTCTACAAGCATTCGATTGGCTTCATCTGCATTTCTCCTCCAATTTAAAACGTTAATCAAAACTTCCCTCAAATGCTGTTTATTCAAGACAAATCCGGACATTTTCAAAGAGCAAAGTTGTTCCCTAAAACAGTCGCTAATGCACACTAAATATTGCTGACAAATGTCACACGTTTCTTAGGATGTAGGCAATCGCATCTAAGATCAGTCACAACTTGCAGATGGCGCCGTCTTTTGAAGACGGAAACACCTGCCAAATGTGTCCAAACTTTAGTTGAATGTTAACAATTTAAAATGAACGGCTTAACAATTGACCAGTGGTTATTTACACGTATCCACATTTTGCGAATTACACGGTGATCATGGTCATTATACCCGACAAACAACGCAAGTGGTCGGTAAATTTGTGAATAAATTTGGAGAGAATGAACGACCTACAACGTAAGGCCTGTGAATGTGTACCTTCATGAAACTATTGCTCCCCTCCTGGGGAATGGTTGCCATTTCGTATTTGGCGGGGACGACGACACTCTCGACAGAAAAAATGTTCTTCCTTTTGATGGTGGGTAGGGGGGGGGGGTCTAAATTAGTTAATTTGATTCAAAAAGACCGCCCGTCGGCAAAGTCGTTCAGGCTAACCTAGCAAAACTTAGGCTTAACCCCAAACACACTCGAGACTATAGCGGGTCTCAGATGACCACAAATCCTCCGTTCACTCTCGCTTGATACCGATGTTTGTTTTTTTTTCTGTTTGCTTGCTGTGTCTGAGCCTGAACTACAGCTGTCTTCCATTCTCGGCGGTCCCGGGCACGCCGCTTTCAATTGGCAAGACCAAGCTCTCTAGCTTCCGCAATCACTTGCTTTCTATACAAGCGGTTTTGACTTCCTCTCCTTCTAGAACCGGGAGGCTAAGATTCGAAGACTCTCAGAGCTGGAACGTTATTGTCCATTCGCTAGATGTGGTGAAGCCATTGGTAGTCGACGGAGTTTTGCCTTTGGAACTACATCCCCATCTTGGTACAGCACATGCAGTTCGCGGTTGTGTCTTTTCCTCCATTCGCCTTAATCGTAGACAGGACCACAATACGTCGCAGAATTTTTCTTTCAAAGGAACCAAGAATTTGCTCTACCATTTTGCTTATCGTCCAGCACTCGGCTCCGTACAAGAACACGGGTGGGATAAGCATCCTGTTGAGCATTATCTTAGATCAAGGGTGATTCTGTGCTGAATCTCCACTGAGGTGTCGTTTGTGGAGTTCACGTTTGCTCCGAGTTCAACCAAATGAAATAGTGAAGGGGACCTCAAAGTTGTAGCTGTCAATTTTTATATTACATTTACGACCGAGGTGTTGTTCGACGGATCCTTTATTGACAGCGTATATTTTATTTGTTCCTCGTTCACTCTAAGACCAACTTGTTTCGCCTGCTCTTCACTAGCTGTGAATGCTTCTACAACGGTGTGCTGGGAACGGGCGATAATATCAATATGGTCAGCATATCCCGGCAACTGCATTGATTTGTAGATGGTAGTGTCTTCGGTGTTTACACCTGCCCTCCGCACTATTCTCTCCAGAACAATATTGAAGAAGACAGAGCATCTCCTTGCCGAAATCCGGTGCAGGTTTGAAATGGTTTAGAGGTTCTCGAACCAATCTGCACAGTGCATGGCGTTTGTATTAGCGTTGTGCGACACAACCGGATCAGTTAACTCGGGATCCCCAATTCGGCCATCGCGTGTCGTATTTGGCTCGATCCGATAATCGATAAAAAGGTGGTGTGTATCGATTTGAAACTGGTTTTTTCCAAGACTTAGTGTGGAAATTTGTTCTATAGCCATTTTAAAGGGCCGGAAGACGCGCCGATTAACTTAACAGTCGATTACAGAAATCCGTACAGGAAAGACGTACATCGACTTAAGTGCGTGGTTGCCTAGACAACCAAACAAACAAACAAAAAAAATATTTGGAAAACAAATCAAAATAATCAAAATTCAAGCAAATTGAAAAAAAAAAACAACAATCAATTTAAATAAAAAAAACATTTTGAAATGGATGAAGAGCTGCTTTCGAGTGACAACTCGGAAAGCAGCAAAGACATAAGCAAAAAGAGAAGGAAGAAAATGAAGCCGCAGGCGCAGTTTAAGAGACGGCTGCGTAATATGGAGTCTGTTAAAAAAACAGAAAACAACGACGTTGTGACGTACAGCGGAAGTGGGAATACTTTTGCGAAACTCGCTTCGTCTAACGAAATTGCTGCAGCTGAAAAAGAGCTGAAAGAAAAAATTCAACAAAAAAATGAGCTGGAGGAGTTTATTAAGGCCCTCCAGCAAAAGCTCGAAACAAAACGGGCTCACAACCAGCAACAACAAAAACAGCAGCAAGAAAAACAGCAGCAGCAACAACAACAACAACAACAGCAGCAACAACAACAGCAGCAACAACAACAGCAGCACCAGAAACACCAGCAGCAGCAGAAGCAGCAGCAACCAGAGAAACAGCAGCAGCAAAAACAACAGAAAACTAATCGGAAACAAAGGGTGCCGCCGATAAACATCAACGGCATGGAAACCGCAGACACCATTCAGGTATGTGAGTTGTCTGTGGGGGATAATTTTTTTATTAAAAACAAAGGAAGTGAGAAGCAAGCTGTCCACTGCTTAACAGAGGACAGCTTTAAAAAAGTTAAAACTTCGTTGACGACAGCTGGGGTGGAGTTTACCACTTTCACCCTAAAAAGCGAGAAGATCCATACGGTCCTTCTCAAGGGCTTAGCTGCTGCAACTGAGCCGGAGAGTATCTTGAAGGCTCTTCAAAAATTGAAGGTAGAGGGCGTGGAGTTTGTGGCGGTTCGTCGCTTCTCCACTGTCCGATCCAGAACGCCGCCTGTGCGCATGCTTCCCCTCTTCCTGGTCCAGGTCTCTCCGGGGAGCAAAATTGAATGTCTGAGGAGCATTAAGTTCCTCAACAAACAGGAGGTCTCCTGGGAGAGGCTCAGGAGGACGAAACAGATGCTTCTCTGCGCAAGATGCCAGACCTTTGGCCACGCCGCGGCGAACTGCAACAAGCAGCCTCGTTGCGGCAAATGCGCAGAGAGGCATCTGTCTGCGCAGTGTCCCCTTGGAGAGGGGAGAGTTGAGGACAGGGCGCGCTTAAAGTGCGTGCACTGTGGTGCAGGTGGACATCCCTCAAGCTACAGGGGCTGTCCAAAGGTCAAGCAACTCCATAGAGAGTTGCTTAAGAAAGAACTAAAAAAAACAACAAAAGTGGCGGATTCAAGGCCAGTGCCGAGAATTCCAGCCACAACTGTTACGCCGGTGGTTTCCTACGCCAATATGGTGTCAGGTAGGCGATCGGCACAACAGACATTGCCGGCAGTAACGTCGGCACCAGTAGGGGCCCCAAATATGGGAATTCCCGAATTGTTCAATCTTGTGTCGACAATGATGGCCAAGATTGAGCGATTTGAAGATCGTTTGGTGCGAATGGAGCGAGTCCTTTCGTCAAGACCCGGTGGGTCGAGAACGTATCCATAAAAATGGATACGCCAGCTGCTGGAGACCTCTCGATCCTGGCGGTGAATGTAAATTCACTCGTCAGGATCGAGAGAAGATTGACTTTGCTTCACCTTTTGGAGTCCCATAAGCCTGATGTGTTGATGGTTAGCGAAACCAAGCTAAACCGGAAGCACGTACTCAGGTACAAAGACTACACAGTCATTAGAAGAGACCGCCCCCGTTCCACACAAGCGGGCGGGGTCGCTCTGTTCATTAAAAAAGGCTTACGCCATAAAGTCGTGTATTGCGGTGAGGTGCGAACCTTCGGTGTACTGGAGGCTTCGATTGCGTGCATTTCTCTCCAAGGTGGAAGGAAACTGTACGTAGTTGCGGTCTATGCATCAGATGCACCTCAGTCTGCAAATTTCATCTCAGAGCTCGAGACTCTCTTCCGAAAGCTTCGGCTTTGCTCGGAGGAGAATTATTTTGTCATCGCCGGAGATTTGAACGCCAGGCACATGGAATGGGGCAATTCTGTTCCAAATCCGAGGGGAAATTCACTCTTTGAGTGGATGACGCGGCACTCTATTGAGTTCAAGCTGAATTTGCTTGCAACCGATAGACCGTCGTTTCCCAGAAGCGGGTCTTATTTGGATCTCCTGCTAATAGATAGACGACTGACGTTACGAGACGTAGACTCTCGCACTAGGAATTGTATGACAACGGTGGAGTACGACAGTGACCACTGTGGTCTTGCCGCGGTTATTCAATTCCCGAACGAGCTGGTGGAGCTTGAAGAATTCGCCGAGACGCACCCTTTCGATTATAGAAGGGCTCGTTGGTCGCGTTTCTCTAGGGTCCTATCCAGGGAACTACGTTCGAGCGAGATAACACCACCTTCGGACAGAAACCTGACGAACGAAGAGGTTGACAAGTACCTCATACAAGTCGACAACACAATTCAACGAACCATGGACAGGACGCTTCCTAAGGTATCACCTACGACAGATGGCGACATTTATCGTAATGATACCATCGACGCACTGCACGTGCAAAAAAGCAGACTGCTGTCGAGACTGAAGACTCTATACAGACGCTTTACAGACCCAGACGACCCGGAAATACGATTGCTCAAGTCGCAGTTGAAGAACATCCAGAAGTTGATTCGGATGAACTATAGAATTGCTGTCAATTCGTATTGGGGAGATAGGATTCGGGCCGTACGTTCTAACGGTCCGGGTATGTTTCCCCAAATCAACCGAATCTTCCGAAGGAGGGGTCATAACGACTTAGAGGCTGTTCGAATTGACAGGACAACCGACAATGAAAACCTACTAACTTCGGTTGGCATAGATCCGGATGAGGCTGTGCTTGACAATGAGTTCTTCATTGTTGAGGATGCCCAAGAGAAGGTAGAGGCAATAGGAGCTGTTTTTCAGAAAGTGTACACGGTCAACGACTCTCGTCGGCCGAACCACGACCTGGAGAACAGAGCCATGCTGAACCACTTCCACCTTAGAAATGAAATACAGCAGTGGCGTTCTGAGAATCCTGGTTTTACCAGTTTCAATGACGAAAATCAGGCAACTAATGCTGTCGCCCAAGATGGCTCCAATGCCATCCTCATTTCGAAGGAGGAACTCAAAGACATCTTCAACGGTTTGAAGAACAAAAAGTCGACTGGCATCGACGGGATACCAAATATAGTGTTACGTCATCTCCCTGACGAGGCGGTAGAGATATACACAATCCTGTTTAACAATGCACTGAGTAATACACATTACCCAGCGCATTGGAAGACGGCGGTAGTGCAACCTCTCCCCAAAAAGGACAAAGATTCCTCGCTTCCGAAAAATCTTCGGTCGATAAGCCTCCTCCCCTGCATAAGCAAGGTTTTCGAAAAGATTGTCAACAGGGTCCTGATCCAGTGGACTGAGGACAACAAAATTATACCGAACAACCAGTTTGGATTTAGGGCGAGGCATGATACTGTACATGCCGCGTCAAAACTGGTTTCGGACATTCAGTGGAACAACCACAAAACACAGTGCACCGGGGCCTGTCTCGTTGACTTGGAAAAGGCATTCGACACCGTATGGTTGGAAGGCCTCTTCCTTAAGTTGACGAGGATGGGTATAAGCAAACCGCTGCTTTACACGATCTATAACATGGTAACGGGTAGGAGTTTTGTTGTCAAAAGTGGTAACAAAGTTTCCACCAACGTTTTCCAAATAAAAAATGGGCTCCAACAGGGTGCAGTGAACTCACCAATCCTCTTCACTATTTTCACCAGCGAACTGATTGGCTCCATGCACAACTTGATTGCATTCGCCGACGATTGGGTTGCATACCGGACGGCACCAAAGATAGAAGTCATTAACACGCTCCTGCAACGTGACTTCGAAAAAGTCCAGCAATTTTGCGACGACTGGAAGTTGAAAATCAACCTCCAGAAGTGTGAAACAATCCTCTTCCGGACTCCGTTATACAGGGCCTCAAGAGATACGAAAAAGAATTGGCGCAAGTTCGGCATATTGGACCCACGGGGTCAGCCACTAGCCCTGAAAAGTGTAGTGCGATATCTTGGCATTATGTTGGATCAGTATCTGTATGGAGGTATCCATATAGATACAGCTCTGACGAAAGCCAAGAAAGGCTTCGCTATGGCAAGGGGGTTGTTTTACAGCAGCCAACTTGACGCCAAAGTGAAGCGAATCTGCTACACGGCCCTCATTCGGCCAATCATGGTGTATGGTTGTCCTGTGTGGTTCAATGTGAGTCCTTCCCAAATGGAAAAGATGAGGGTCTTCGAGAGACAATGTCTTCGCGCATGTCTCAAGAAGTACAGAACCCCGGAATCTGACTACAAGAAGTTCTATCCTAATGAGGTCTTGTATAACGAAGCAAACGTGAATAGGGTTGATAATTTTATTATTAAACTGATTCGGAGGCATGTTGCACGAGCCATGACCTCTGAGAATGATCTCATATTTGGGGCCTACTACCCAAATGACGAGTACCACGAGAACGCTCGCCGAAGGGGTTTTATTCCACCGGAAGCGTTCTTGTATCTTGACCGCATTGGACTGATCCAGGATGCGGAGGCATGTCCACTTATCTACCACGTGGTGAGAAGGACAGTGGACAGGCGACTGTTGTACGATGCCAACGTCGTTAGTCGGGATGCTCTCCGGTTCAGCACATCCATCTCCATCCGTGATAGGATGGACACGGATAAGGACCGGGGGTTCTACTGGTGGTTAGAGCCACACCAGGAACCCCAGCTGTCGTCAGCCTAATAGGTTAGGGTTGGTCCCCCACGGCCAACTCACATTTAGTATAAGTTAGGTTAAGTTAGTAATTAAGAATAAATATAAAAAACTGCACATAATAAAAAAAAAAAAAAAAAAAAAACAAAAAAAAAAAAAAAAATAAAAAAAGGTTAGTCGTAAGTATATTTAAGTTAGAATAGGATATATTAAGGTAGATTAAGATTTTTTTTTGTAGAAAATTCCATAGATAGCTAAGTTTTTAAAAAAAAAAACGTTTTCTTAGTTTTAAAAAAATAAATAATAGTTTTTATTAATTTTAAAAAAATAACTAGCATTGATGCCGAAAGGCAAAAACAAATATATTAATAGTTTAGCTTAGAGCGCCCGCATAGAGCCAGTAAGTAGTTATAAGATTTCGATTCTGTCGTGCCTAGGTTAAGCGTTTTATACCTAGTTTTAAGATACTATTAGATAAACAATAAAAAAAATGCCTTTTAAACTAAACTAAACTAAACCGGAACTTAACGCGGTACGTTTGCTCCTTTCTGGGCGCTACGCACCTTTTCTTCACTTAGGGACCCTGAAGGGGATCTTACAACCATCTTGATCTTACAACTATCTTGTAACCTACAGAAAATACACTCCACCAGGGTTAATCCTCCTCCTCCTTTGGTGTCTTCTTTTTTCGCCCTTCCTTATTTCGTTCTCTTTTTCTTTTCCTTTTGCGTCCGATTCGTTTTATTTTTGTTTTTCTCTGTACATCCCTTTGTGTCTTATCAGATAATTGCACCGGCGTATGGCTTACATCTTCTACCAAGCATCAACAACAGTCACCCATTCGAACCACTCCACATTCCACATCCATGGGGATTCACCATCGCAGTCACACTTACCGCCGACCAGCCTTTCATTAATGCACTCCACTACGTCTCTCTTCTTATTTGTTTGGAATTGCCATTGCTGGTTCGTTAATCATTCGGCTAGAAACCCCGTTTAAAGGAAGGCACAGTCTTCGAATCTGAGCTATTGGGACAACGCAACAGAGGACGGCCTAGGCTAAGGTGGCTCACACAAGTGGAGAAGGACTACTCAACAAACTTGGAGCGCACAACTGGCGGCAGCTGGCGAAAGATCGTGCTGGCTGGAGAGGAATGTTGGTTGAGGCCCAGGACCACCCCGGACTGTAACGCCACAAGAAGAAAAAGAAGAAAAAAGCACATCCAACGCACCGGTCGCCTGTCTTTCCTCTTCGTTTGTACAAAAAAGGAATTACATCCAAAGGACTAGCATGGTTGACATCTTTGCTCTTCCGACTAAGTTTTTTCTGATCCGGTGTTGGATCATGTGCTTTCAAGTGACTTGAGCCTTAGCTCGTTTCTCAGTATGTACTGCATCCGTTCCAACATATTTTGTGCTCACGAACCACTGTCCTTCCACTTTAAAGCGAATTTTACTCAATTTGAGTCTTCACTTTCCGAACCATTTCTGCCAACGCTACTGTCTTTCTATTACCACCCTCACAGCGGCAGACGACGCTGTCGGTAGCACGGTTATTAGCTATGGCTGGAGATATAAACAACTTTTTTCAAATTGAGGCGCTGAAAGGCTCTAACCACAGCTACTTGTGTGTTCTTTTCCAGCCATCATGCTTGAATTCCACCGCGGATCCAAACCTCTCAACACAACGGAGACGCAAATCGTTTGAAAAGCTTGACTTGTCATTTTTCAAAATTTGTGTGAACGATTTGGAAATTACAGCAATCTGAAATTAGTTGCAGTTCGCGTCAGCCAGGATGTGCAACATTCAACAAACATTAAAGTCGTCATGAACCGAAAACGCACCACCGTCAATTCGTTTATCCAGATACGCTTCTAAATTCACTCATCGTTGTATTTGTCCGCTCCGAAATCATACAGAATAAATTCAAAGTCACTCACTGATGAATAAGCCCCCGATCAAGCCCAGTCGGGCAATTTCAATAATTATCTCCAGCCAAAGCGGTGGAGGATTTTTTTGTTGCTCTCGCATCGACCTTCTGTTCCAGGACATTGATTTCCCATCAGGAAAATTCATCAAAATCATTTCCGGCGGTGTTGTTGGTGTTTTCTTTTTTTTTCTGCACTCACTCCTGTCCACCTCGCCTCACCACATCAGACTGGGTTGTGCGCTTCCTCAACGGAAGCATGTTTTTATTCCTGACCATCGCGTCCATTTCGTTCATTTTCGATGTGGTGGGGCGCGTATAACGAGGTGCTGGGGGAGGGCATCGGATTAAGCCAACTAACTACACCTACATGACCGGCACCACACATCTGTTGTTGGCACTCCAACCTTCAGCGGGCATGTCGGGCTACATCATCGTCGTCGTGGACGTCATCATCATCCCAGCACGCCCGCCCGCCCGCCCGCTCTCATTACACATGTGAGTTGGGCTTGAGCCTTCATAAAGTCGAACTTCTATATCCCTGCTCGGTGAGTGGGGTTTGGGGAATGGGTTGGTTATGAAAATGCAAATTTTCTCGCTCCGCTGAGCTTGAAAATAGTTCTTGTTGTCTGCAGCAGAACCCCTGCTGTTCCTGCTTCGGATCGTCCCACACGCTGCTGTATTTCCGTGTGTGTGCAGGGATGATTGTGTGGGGAGGGGGGCGGTGCAAGAGCAGGCAGATGAGTGGATATCCTTTTTATCATTTAGTTAGTTTTTCCGCAGTATTAACTGTTGTTTCACAGTCACTACGTACTCCGTCAGTGTGCGTGCGTGTGTGTGAGACTGCGTGAAACAGCTGGAAGCTGCCGATTTACATTCGCAGGGAAGTTAATTAGGGATGTGGAATTAATGGAACAAGTTACGGCGAACAACGCCGTACTCCACACGACACCCCATTGTTTGCGGCGACAGCGGGTGAAAGTTGATGGAAAAGAAAATAAAATTGAATAAATTACCGGCAGGAAAACCAAAAAAAAAAACGATATAATCCTGTTAAAGTTTCCGGTTTCCCATTAAAATCATATTTTTTTGCTGGCCAGCAGTCCCTGCTTTACGATTTGAAATGGAATGAGGATTCCATCATCATCATTAGTGGCAGTGAAGGGGGCTGGGAAGGGGGGGGGGTATCTGCTGATGGAAGGCAACAGAATCAAAAATCAAAACCGGATGTTGACCATATTTTCATGTCCCCTCACAGCACCACACACAGCCACTACACCCCGCACAAGATTGAGCAGCAAATATAAATCTCCTCTCGATGATGAATAAATGCAACCGAAAAACATTTATTACCGAATGCAATGTCATTTTTCAAAAAAAAAATAAAAAAAAACAGCATTCCCAACAGAGCGAAACACACGTTGGGCGCCATTCCAGTTAAAACCAATGCTCGGCGATGAATGATTTTGTAGCGGAACGTTATGGAATTATTTTAAATTAATTATCGTGAGGTTTTTGTGTGTTCGACTCCTGCTACTCCTGCTCCTTATCCTTAACATCCGTTGGGGGCGGCAAATGTGGGTTGTGGTAATGGTGTGGCTTTGCACGGATAAAGAGAATTGTAATGTAATTGGAATGCTTTGTTGCGTATTTATGAAATGAATGTACGCACAAATGAGAAACAAGGAATTTGTTAGATTGAATTTGAGGCTCACTCCATTGTCCTGTGCCAGAGTATTTATTTTAATTAAAAAATTAAGGATGTCTGTATTTCGACCCAAAGCAGGAGAATGTGCAACAGCTCTTCAAGACCTTGCCAGGAAGTATTTGAACCGCGGTCTAACTGACCTTTAGCTTTAGACACATCAACGCAGCGGCCTACTTGGAATCACTTCATTGGAGCAAGACGAGAAAGGGAAGAAAACAAGTGAACGTGGAACAACTAACAAAGGCAACTTGTAATTTTGGGCTATGAGAAGACACACAGCCGGCTTTTTAAGACCTTGTGGGCTCCACAGCTCAAACAAAGAAGAAAACAAGAGAACGTGGAACAGATTTTAAAGGAAATTTGGTTTACAGGGCTGCAGCAAGGTTCAGGGATGGCTGAACAACAGGTAGTCAGCTCCACCAAAGATAATATCAATTATAGGAGAAGAGAAAAGAAGTGAACGTGGAACAGATTTTAAAGAAAATTGGCTTACAAGGCTGCAGACGGGTACAGGAATGGCTGAATAAAAGGTAGTCGGATCCTCCAAAGAGGACACAAACCATTGGAAAGGCGAAAACAAGTGAACATGGAACAGATTTTAAAGGAAATTTGGCTTACAAGGCTGCAGAAAGGTTCAGGGATGGCTGAACAACAGGTAGTCAGCTCCCCCAAAGAGAACATCAATTATAGGAGAAGTAAAAACAAGTGAACGCGAAACAGACTGTGGACCAAATTTGCCATAGAAGTCTGTGAGTAGATACACACGATGTTTACTGAAACATGATAAGGTCCTCTGACAGTAAAGACACTCAAAAGGAAGAAAAAACACGTGAACGTGGAACAGAAAATGCAGCGTGCAAGCTACAGCCTTATTGACGAACGAACAATTCCCCAGATCATAGCACAACTCCAAAAAAACATGTGAACGTGAAACAACAGGCAGATCGCATCGCCAAATCAATTTCCCTCCATCCCTCTGCCATTGAGACGTTGAATCACCAACTTCCCCCATATCCGGTGAATTCATCTCATTACTTCTCTCTTCAATCTCTTCAAATGATCCTCTCCCTTCCAACCTAGCCCTCCCCTCCCACAGCCACAAGACCTCTCCAGAGTAAGCCATTCAAGCGGAAATTTCTTCCTCCCCCCCCCCCTCCCCCCCCCCCCCTTTCAATGCACGGAGTCAACTTGAAAATCGATGAAGTCACATCTGAAGGACTGCCGCAGAGGATAACTTTCGGCTTTTTCTTGACGACTTCCCTAACAACCACATCAGAGGGCACGCACACTCAGCTACAGCTCCCGCTGGACCGCTCAATGACCATAAAGTTGAGACTTTCATGGTTCACAGGCAAAGCCAAACTTCCGAAGATCGTCAGGCGCGTCTCGATGGATGCATTCACTTCCCACCACCCTCCTCCGCCACCAGCACCTTGTTTGCAATGGCAACCACCAATTATAAGTTACACACACACACCCACATCCATCCATCTTCCCTTCCACAAATGAGTGCGTTCGCCATGCAAAGGATGTCCTTGCATGGAGGCCAGGACGGTTTCTTTGTAATAACTTCACGGATCGCAAAATGAGGAAACTTTTCCGGATTTCAAAATCCCAAATATCCTATTCAAAATATTTTATTGTCTGGTTTCCTCGTGCACACAACAAAACACGGCGCAAGTTTTCGATGCATTTTGGGACAGAGCTCGACGACGGCGCGCGACCGGCGGTGTGGTGTGCTACTTGAGGTTTGAGGAAAGTTTTCCATTACACTTCAGGATATGAGCAGGGCTTGCAGAAAAGTTTGCCCGAGTCTCTCACAACAGGACCCGTGCAGTAGATTGGAGCTGACTCTGCAGTAAACTCCATATGGCATCCGTCCGCATTCGGTCCTGGAGAGAGAGAGTCCAGTTCAGTTCAGTTCCGGGTGCCCTGCAGAAGTGGCAGCAGTAGCTCAGAAGTGTTATTGTGTGACATGATGAATGGGTGCGGGCACACACATCCGCACGCCCACATGCAGGGCGAGGATTGAAGGCGTTAAGTGGACCATGATTATTTGAAGGGCTGCTGAAGGGTGGAGGAGGGAAGGCGGGAGGGACACTGAATTGACGTTATGATTGGCATATGTTGCCAATTGATTTATGGCATCAGTTTGTACTGGGAAATTGGACCGGCAGCAATGGGGCCGATGTACTTCTGGCACTCCGACTGTGGGGCTTCGGGGAACGACTTAACAGGATCTGACGTGTGTGTGTGTTGTCTGCGGAGGCGCTTCGAGTTCGACTACTGTGTTTACTTGAGAAATTTGATTGAAGCTGGTCGGAGTGGACGCAAGGCAATTGTTATTTATTGCTGGCATGTGTAGCAAGGGGTGGTGACGAAGGACTTCGTAATTAAGTCCAAGGAATTTGTGCACCAATTATGACTTGAGCAGAGTATGGGAATTGGTCTAAATGGGGTTAACACTTAGATTTCCGATTCGGTTTATATCCAGTTTTCCTCGATTTGGGAATAGTTTTGTTATTTGCTGCAGGATGTTGGTGCTTAACTTAAAGCTCTGTTTTGGGAATTTTGTACGAGTTTCTTTTGTATTTATGGAGTTGTCGTGGAAATCAACAAAATCAAAAATTGAGTGGGGCGGAGTGTTCCATATTCGTGTGGCTTTTAGACGAATATCAAAGCTTAGCTGTATGCCCGAAAGAGGGCTGGAGGGTGAACTGGTGGTCAATTCTTTGAGGGGAGGAGAGTGGCTGGCTGAAACAGTTTCATCTCTTGCTTGCGGACTCTTTCTTGTAGGTGAAGAGATGTCTTTGGAGCAGCAACATAATGTGGGAACAACGTTCTCAACCTTTGATCAAATAAAGGTCTCATATACTGCGGTCACATCGGAGAGGGTGAAATATTTTCTATGTCCTAGATATTTCACAGCATTTCTGACCGCTTTAAGTCGCTCCAAGTATTTACATAAGTGTTGCGTTGATACCGAGGATGGAAAGTCTTTCGGTCAACGACATAGTTGCCGTTCATGGATATGGATTCATTTAATTTCACACTTATTGGGTAAGAATATGATACAAAATTTTAAAATATAAAACAATGAGCTAATATGCGTTTCTTTGATCCAAATTTCTATTTCGGCCAGATGTTGTTGTCAGATGATGCCAACCATTCAATCACGCATTAACAAATATATATTGGTCAAAATTTTGATACAAGATTTTGTAAAACTGTAGTCAAATTTTAGTCATCACCTTGCAAGATGTGTACCAAAATCTGACCACATATTAATTTTGACCAGAATCTTGGCATTTGTTATCAAATTTCTATCCATACACTGCCAAATATATGAAAAATGTTGACACAACTTGGTTAAAAAGTTGGTTTATGCTTTGCCAAATTTGTGCCAAAATCTTGTCACCCATTAGTCAGAATGCTGTAAAAAAAAATATTCTCAGTTATTGTTAAACTATCATCCATACGTGGTCAAATTAAGAAAAACATTTTGACAGATAATAGTAGAAATGCTTTCAAGCTTTGGTTCATTAATTGACAAATTTCTTCCGGAATCGTGTCACCTGTTGGTCAGAATGTTAGCAAATTTCGGCCTATACTTTACCAGATTTGGGTCAACTTATAAAAGAGTTGTAGACAAATTTTAATCTCCACCTTGCAAGAAGAGTACCAAAATTTGGTCACATAATCAGAATGTTGTCAAACTTTGATCCACAATACAATAGTCAAGCTTTTTTTCACACGTTACCAAGTGTGAGCCAAAATCGAGTCACTTGTAGAAATGTAGTCAATCCTTTGCAATCAATTTAACACATTTCACCCAAAATCTCTTCATACCGTGTCAAAGTTTTGTCCATAAGTTGCTAAATGTAGATCAAAATTTTGGTACAAGCATTGTAAAATTTGGCCGGAATTTTTGGCAAACGTTGATTAGGCTGTAGTGAAATTTTTGTCAAATATTTTTCAAGATGTTTACTAAAATCTATCAAATTTACCAAATTTTGACCAAAATCACAATTAATATACGTTGATGAGCATACTGTCAATCTGTGGTTGGCACTTTCTCAAATATGTGCCAAAGTCTTGTTCCGTGTTGGTCAGAAGGTGTCCACACTTTTTGAAATTTGGATCCGAATTTTGTCAAAATTTATTCAAACTGTAATCAAATTTCAATCTTCACTTAACAGGATGGGTGCCAAAGTTTGGTCACATAATCAAGATCTTGTTGGTCTTTCATCCAAAATGTTGCTGTCAAACTCTTCTTCACACGTTACCAAATTCGTGTCAAAATTTAGTTGTCTATTGTTCAGAATGTTGACTTTCATTTTACAAAATTTCATCCAAAATATTGTCAGATATTTTCAAACTTTCCTCCATACTTTTCTAAATTTAGGTTAAAATGTTCTTACAAAGTGTGTGACAATTAAGTCAGAATTCTTTGTCAAACCTTGATCAGACTGCAATAAAATTTTAGTCAGCACTTTGTGTTACACAATCTAGTTACATCTTAGTCAGAATATTGCCATTCTTTCATACAATAAAAAATTTTACTTAATTCCTATTTTTCAAATTTATATTAGAATTTGGGCACATATTGCTCAGAGCGCTCTCTGTAGGTTGCCAAATTTGTGCCGAAATCTTTTCACCTAGTGGTCAGAATAAAGTCATATCTTGAAAAAGTGTCATATTCTGGGCGGCATTGGTCAGAACATTGTCAAGCGGTAGTTCACACGTTACCAAACGTGAGTCAAAATCTTGGCACCATAAGTCAGAATCTCGGCCGCAATGCAATAAGACATTTCAAACGTTTTTCTTTGGGCACTCGATCCTAAGCCATATATCATTTAAAAAAATGAAAATTTTGCAACATTCAGTCAGAAAATTGTTTAACTGGGTTAAAGATGTATTCCTGTGACATTCGACTGTGACGTGGAGGGCCGAAGATCGCAGTACTCAGTCCCAATACCAAGTACAAGTGTTTGAACAAGTTCTTGTTTGATAACTCGATTTAGATCGCTATGGAAGATCCCAAGAGAAGGAGAAATAACCTGAGGCACCTCTTCTGTTGTTACCCGCTGTAAACCGAATTCCCACCCTTTACCAAATGAACTGAAATCATAACTTTTACTTCAAACAATGTCTTTCAAGGTCAGAGGCCTCACAAGACTCCTCACAGGCCAACGGAATGTCATTTCCCAAAACCAACTTACTCCTGAACTTGTTGTCCAATTCATTTATTCGAATGGCATTTCACCCGCTAAACGACTGCCTGCAACCCCCAGTGGATACAAATCTCTTGCGCCATTACAATAATTTTATTACTCTCCCGCGCAACAGAAAGGATACAAAAGTGCAAGTCCACCACAAGAGCACTGTGTGCGTCCTTCATCCACCACGTAGTCAGTAGCCGACCACCAACGACGACAACACCACGACGACTCATCACCATGGGATGTCCGGACGCAAATCTTCAAAAATGGTGCTGGCGTGTACAAAAAGTTTTGTCATTAAAACTTTTGTCCAAATTCCTTCCCGCTCCCTTTTCTGCGGGCAGTGCGACTCTGCCTAGTGCGCTTTTCGACACTCTCGCCTCCATTGTGTCGTATTCCGGTATTGTGCCCTCTTGGTTGCTTTGTTAATTCGACATAATGCCTTCGGATTCGACGTTACTTCTTCGACAAGGACGTCCGCTAAACGATGCGACGTCAGGGACAGCAACCGAACAACGTCGATGGCGGTGGCGGCGACGAGCAAAACTGAATCAAACCAATTCCGCTCCTAATTAGGGAATCGAGGGCGTCGTCGACGACAACGACGAAAATTCAGAGAATTCACCATTCACTGCTGCCGGCCAGGCGGGGACACGGACGCTACCCGAAAACAATCTGCTAAAGTCGTGCCCAGTGTTTTGACAATAATGGCTTAAACCGGATTAAAGTGGCTTCCAATTCCCGTAAAGAAGGTCATCTTACGGCCCAGCGGCGGCGGTGGCGCATGGAAGGGACCGAGGGGAAGCCGCCTGTTGTGAGAGTTGACAGTTTCGGAGGTGATCCAAGCAAACAATACATAACAACAACAACAGCAACAAACGCGCACACAAAAGGAACAGCCAAGGCAGCAGGAGTGAAATGGGAAAAGTTTCAGGATCGAGAGGTTCTTCTTCAGTTTCAGTTCGTTTTCTTTGCCACCCCTCCCCCGCTCCGCATCCAGTCCGCGGCCTGTTGTTTTATTTTGCTTTTGTTGTGTGCTGCAGCGC
This sequence comes from Eristalinus sepulchralis, assembly GCA_944738645.1. Classification (NCBI taxonomy): domain Eukaryota; kingdom Metazoa; phylum Arthropoda; class Insecta; order Diptera; family Syrphidae; genus Eristalinus; species Eristalinus sepulchralis. Next base: position 11,341,390 of record OX122886.1, read on the forward strand.
TGCTGTTGCTTTTGGGTCCTTTCGCTCAACATCCGCAGGACACACTCTGCAAAATGGTAATTTTCGAGTTGAGACTCAATTTCATATTCATGAAGGGCTGCGCCGAGGTAATTTGTTGATCCGGAGGGCGACAATGGATTTAGTGAGTGAGTGCGGTACCCGAGGTTCGCGTCGCATCTGTGGACGAACCAACCAACCAACTGGCGTGAAAGTTTAATTTGCTCGGCAAATAGTTTGAGCAACAAGACGAAGAAAAACAAAAAAAAATTTAACAAACTCCAAGTGGAGTTGAGCTGAGTCGATTTGGTATGAGAATCATTTTGTGGTTGGATTTGGATGAGGACGTGATTTTTTTTTTGTCTTCCTGCGATTTTCTTTTGCGTCCTGGTTGGGGGAGGGGGTTTCTTGGACTGCTTAAGATGTCTTTTGTCTGAGATTTCGCAGATTAGTATGGCTCTAATTTGTCTCATTTTGCAGCTTGGCCATAACGTAATCTCAAACTCGCTCAGAAGAAGTCACCCTATGCCCGAAACCAGAGACGGCAGTGTCATCTTCTTCCCTATTGACGGAAGAAGAAAAACTTCTTGTGGTGCTAGAGTTCAGGGTGGACGTGGGCCTCAACCAACATGCCCCTCCAGCCAGCACGATCTTTCACCAGCTGCCGCCAGTTGTGCACTCCAAGGTGGTTGAGGTCCCTCTCCACTTGTGTGCGCCACCTTCGCCTAGGTCGTCCTCTGTTGCGTTGTTCCAATGGCTCGGATACGAAGACTTTTCAGGCCGAAGCAGTGCCGTCCACACGCACTACATTGCCTAGCCACGTTAAGCGTTGTATCCGAAGGCGCTTGACAAGGCACATGTCGCTGTACAGCCCAAAGAGTTCGTCGTTAAACCTTCGCCTCCAGATGCCATCAACAACAGGACCAAAAATCGCACGCAGAACTTTTCTCTCGAAAAGATTAAGGGCTTTCTGTCTCATCCGCTTTTTAAGTTTCCGCGCCGTAAAGGACGACAGCTGTTGTACAAAGACAGTTTAGTCCTTCGAGAGAGGGCTCTGTTACTTAATTGCCTCTTGACTTCAAAGAAGCAGCGATTGGGAGAACCATTCTGCGTTTTATGTTGTTGTCCCTATTTACCGTGGAACCGAGGTAGACGAAGTCCTTAACTAATTCGAAGTTTCTGCTGCCTAGTGGTAGGCTCTGTCCGAAACGTCGATGCTTTGTGGCTTTGCTTGGTGTCAGCCTGTACTTCGTTTTGCTCTCATTAACCACCAGACCCATTTTATCCGCTTCCGCTTCAATGCCAGCAAACGCCTCTTTGATGGCTTACAGTGTTCGTCCAATCACGTCAATATCGTCGGCGTAAGCTTGAAGTTGAGCGAACTTTTGGAAGATCGTGAATTTGGTGTTGACTTGCTCTGCACGATTTTCTGAAGAATGATTTTGAAAAAATCAAATGACAGAGCATCGCCTTGTCTAAAACTGGCTTGATATCGCCAATTCTAGAAAAGGATCAAATAGATCCTCTTCTTCCTGTGTTGGCGTTAGAGTACGGGGTGCTTTTCCAGCTAAAATGCCTGTCCAGCTAGCCACACCCAATTTTGCACAATAGGTTGGTGAAAGTCGTTTCCCATATGTGGTTGCCATCTTCTACAAAGGCTTCGTTTGTTGCATCGTTTTGAGGGATCGGCTTCTGGGGTAGGTGCTGTTTAATTCTCATGCTATACATAAGCAAGCTTTAAATTCACAGGACTAGGCTTACACAGCCTATAGAAATGTTGAATCTTCTTCTCCAGATGGCTTGACACCAACGCCAACAGGATGTATAACTTCATTACTTAGCTGATTCTTGGCCACAGTGAATAGATAAATATTTGTTGCCTACTACCTCGAGGTACTCTACCAAAGGGCTTAACTCCGCCTGAGGTCTTCATATACCTTGAAAATTGAAATTGAACTGATCGAGGATGCAGAGGGATGACCACAGATAGATGGCTCTCCTAGGACGACGATGTGGAATGTAAGAAGAAGACTGTCTTCGGTTCAGGTGCACCATCTCCGAGTGTGAGAAGGGGCAACAGTTCAACTGGTGGTTACACCCTTTTATGACTTTCCAGCTGCCGTTGTTCCGATCCAAACACAGCTGGCCTAGTTGTCGGTCTGAAAACAGCATGATTTTTCTCTAATTTAGATCACATTAGAATATGCCAAAAAAATCAGTGGTTTTTGCCTTTTGTAGTTACCACCACGCGGAGCCGAGACAGTAAGACTCCTTGACTACTACTTCCTCAACGTTTTTGCTGTCCGAGAAGTCAATGTTGCGCTTCTTTCCTTGCCGTCGTTTTAACTCCAGTTCCATTTAAGCCGGGATGCGGTTGACCGCCTTACGGCCCCGGAGACTGTGAAAAAAGAGCCCCGCCTTTTGCCTGTGAGCTTACCACATGCGTGACTTCTTTTAGAAGAAATGCGGTTATTGCGAGTAATACTTACGCACCTCGCAATATTCTAAATTCTCATAGCTTGCTGTTGCCTCCTTTTATGCACGTACAACGTACCAAATATTCTCACGAGCATTTTTTTTACTCTAAGAGAAGAAATGGAGAGCAAAGGACCCAGAACAGATTCCCCACTCCTCTACCATCAATTATTGCAAAATATTGTCGACTATTAGGGAACAAAAAAAAACACCTAAAAAGAACTGGACGATGGCGATGTTAATTGGTCGAATTTTCTGTCTTTGGACCTTTTTTTGTGGAAAACTATGCAGGACCCATGTAATGTGGAAACGAACCAAGCACTTATTTTGATTATCATACAAGGAATCGATTAGATGCAGCCCGGAATTATCAACAACTACTCATGTTGTGAGTGGAACTGTTTCCTCACGGACCTACAGTCTTTTTGCCAATTCCGAACGGCGAGAAGCTTTTCATATACAATTGAAAACTTTTGACTGTTGTCAGCAACTCGAAAGAGGTGGTGCCGTGAAAAAATGTTAAGTGTCCCAGCCGGCAATCGAACCAAGGCTTTCTACGTGGCGGTCGCCGCACTTACCACTACGCCAAGGCGACACTTTGTCATTGTCCAGCCTTAAAACAGGATCTGACTAACATCGACTTGAGGGACATTCTGAAATATAAACATTAAGTCGGGATGTCTTTAATTCGTCAAGTAAGACGGCCTCATGACGCTCGTAACTTTGCAGCTTTCCATTTATTTATTTGACATTCGAAATTCGAAAATTGTAAAAAATGGAAGGGTCCTCTGCAAGATTTGCCTCCCGCCGCAAAAGTGGCAACCTAATCCAAGCAGAGCCCCGTCATATTAACCCGTCAGACTGTAATGTTGAACTCGCAAGGGGTAAACCCTTCAAGACGCCATCGACACCCGGGACTCGTGAAAAGTCGTCTGCTCTTTGACAGCCTCACCGACATTGCGATAATTAAAACGTGTTTCATCTTAGCCTCAGCCACCGTTTCACGACGCGAATTCCCTCCGCCCGCCTAATCACTTCCCTCATCTGCGCACACCGGTCGTCGGCACGGGAAGCACGAAGGCTATCATCCAGGCGATAAGTTCCCTCCGGTAACAAGCAACAGCAGTGGCGGTAGCAATTTGTCAAAGCACCTATAAACGCCATGTGATCAACGGTATTACGAAAGATCTCCACCCCTCAACCGCCCCCACACCCACTCGCACAAAGGAAAAGACGAAAAGTCAAGTGGAAACAGTTAGCATCAACATTTCTCGCAGCAAACATCGGAAGTCGTATCTCTCACTTCCATCCGCACGCTGCACTCAAATAACGCCACACACCGCCGCATACACACACCATTTCATCCCCATTTCAAGGGGGTGGGCGGTAGAAAAGCTGTTAACCCGCAAATATTTGCGCATCAAATAAAGTTGACACACTCCCCAGCTCTGGCGTGTGCCTTTATGAATGTGCGTGCGTGTGTGTGTGTGTCTGTGAAGAGGCTTCCTCCAGCGGAAGGGATGCGGATGGGTGGTAGGAAATTATTATTATTTACTTGTATGTAAATATTTGGGAATTTATCTTCTCCTTATTGATTCCTTGTTCTCTGCCTTATGATTGTTTTTCCGCGGGCGCGGGGGGGGGGGGCGGGGAGTCCGCACTCAATGGTGTATTGAGAGCGAAAGCGTTGCCATGGCGCATCGGCTGTCTCTGTTTGATCGAGAGATGTGATGGTGGAACGCGATGGGGCGCCTTGGCAAATGTTTGCTTTCGAAACACAACACTGATTGTGTGAGAGGATTTTTTTTTTCTGCGAGGGAATTTTAATATTCAACCCTTGAGTATTTGCACGGGCGAGTTTCATCCCCTGAATTGCTTGCCGATGGGCGGGGGTGGGTTTTAAAGGATCATTAACTTTATTTCTCTCAGCCAAGGAATGCTTTAAGGTATTTCAAGGAATTGCTCCCTACATCGCGTTCCTTCGTCTGACGCAGTTTGCACTCAAGGTCGTACATCACATTCAATCACTGCACTGCACTGTCCAAAACGAACTCCACTCAACTGGTGGCACCCCAGTCGACCATCACGGCACATTGCTCCATTTCACCGTCTAGACGACAAAATTTGCTTCTGTCAGCTGTGCCTCCACATTGCTGGCAATTAGAAGAGAGTTCAGCGACCGAGTCGTACTCCATTATCCCGCACTTGACAAGTCAAATTGTCCATAGCCATGTCAAAGCGAGGCAGTAACAAATCTTCCAATCGTCCCCACCCCCCCATGCATGCACAAACGTTCACCAAATCAGGGCAAATTTACTGTGCCCTCCTTGAATAGGGAGACGACGACGACAACGACAACGCGAACATCGAGGACAAGCGAAAAAAGCAACCAACGGTCGAAAGGGAAGCAAAACAAAAAATCTCCTCAAGCGCAATTAATTATCCCGACAACAGTCGCAATTACTTTGGAATAATTTATTACGAACAACGCACAGAGTTGTCCGCTGCGATTGCAGTTTGCCCCGCTGACCCAGCTCCGATCCGGCACCCCAACTCCCCCATTCATCGCGTCGCAACGCGCCGGCCGTTGAAATTGCATTAAAAAGCTGACAGACGAAGTATCGTCTCACGATATGCACGCGACAGCGTGCAAACTGCCAGCCAAATGTGCAAATGTCACAGCCAATGGGGGGATGTCCATGTATGTGTGTGTGCATTCCCGTCCCGTGCGTGGGGACGTGTTGTATCGCAAATTGTGTGCAGCGTAGCGACAAGAAAGGGCTGGACTCGTTAATTATATCAAAATCGGTGGCATGAAGGTGGAGGCCTTCGAAACGCATCTGTTCACGGTCACTGAATAAGCGAGCGCGTCATTCCGCCACATGCGCCCCGAGTGAAAAACGGGGGAGAAAGAGAGTTGTTATTAGTGAGTGGGGGAGAGGCAGAGGGAAAGAATCCAGAGTGCAGAGATGTGCAACCCTCCGCCATCACTTGCCCTCTGGACACAGATTGACGTTATTTCATTAATTTAACCTCAACCTCAGTGCACTTGTCACACGCAACCGGCTGTAGCGGTGCAGCGGTTCCAGAGACAGGAGCTACAGGACCAGTAATGTACGGGGCCAAACGCGAAAATTGGTTTACCTCAATTGCAGGTGGACGGTAGTGTGCACTGGCGTGGGGTTTCTATTAATTTTGGAGGCGTTCTGACACGCTTTTAGGTCGCGACTGTGCCTGTGCTGGACAGCGAATTGGCTTTAATAATGAGTGGGGACTGATGAATCTGTAAAGCGGCAGCAGTGTCGATGCAGTGCAAAAGGGGGGATTTGACGTTTTATCGAGTTTTAACCAGATGATGGGGGGCACTTGCTGTGGATCTCGATGACGTGAAGGGATGGTGTGGGATATGAGCTAGTAGCACTGTGACAAAAGGTGTACGGTTCATACAAAGAGCATATTCTGCTCTGAAAGAGGTGGTTGGTGCCCGAGCCAGGAGAGAAGCAGGTTAAATTTTGTGGGTAGTAGGTTTTTCTATCATGTCATGGAAGTTATAAACCAAGTTGCCTTTGGGTGAGACTCCACATAAGATGTTGAGCGCTGTTTAAGGTTAAGGCATCCGGTCTTCAGTACAAAGTTTGCTGCCGTAGACTCCCGTAGACTGCCATAGACAGCCAAAGAAGAGAGTGTCTCCAATTTGGGGAAGAAGTTAACCCCAAGCAAATCATAACACATGACTCAACAAGTTCCAAGACTGACATATAGGTGGCGCCACTATCAAGAAATCCGTGCTATTTTTAAGAAGTACAAGGAGTCAAATGATACCTGTGAAGTTTTCATGACAATCTGCTTATTAGGTTACAAGTTACAGTGTTTCAAAGTGTTTCAGCAATAGCTTCAAATGTTTTACAAGGACATTGCTGCATCAAAAACAACCATTTGTCGGTGGTATGCTGACTTTAAGCGTGACCGTACAGCTGAACGCTCTGGAAGGCCAATTATGGTGGTTACACCTCAAAACGTCTAAAAAGTTCACAAAATCGTTTTGGAAAGTGAAAATGCGTGAGATAACTGACACCTTAAAGATATCAGAAGGCAGTGTGTAGACTGTGTGGCATTGACATTTGAAAATGAGAAAATGTTTTCGAAATGGGTGCCGCGTTTGATCACAATGGACTTAAAACCACAACGTATCGACGATTTAGAGAACTCTTTGGAGTTGTTTCGCGAAAATAAACAGAACTTTTTGCCTCGGTACGTTACAATGAATGAAACATGGATCCACCGCTACACTCCAGAGTCAAATTGGCAGTCAGCGGAGTGGGCAACAGCCGGTGAATCACCTTTGGGCGTCCACCAAGATAATGCACCCTGTCACAAGTCGTTGGCTACCATGGCCAAGAATTGGGCTTTGAATTGCTTCCGCAACCACCGTATTCCCCAGACCTGGCCCCAGCGATTTCTACCTCTTTTCAGACTTCAAAAAGATGCTCGCCGGAAAAATAAGGTTCGAATGAGGAGTGATCGTCGAAACTAAAGCCTATTTTGAGGTCGAAGGTAAAAGCTGTTGAAATGTTAGGGCTGCGTTGGACTGATTATTTCACTCACTTTGTTGATGAATAAAGTCGAATTTTGTCTAGCAAATGTGTTTTTTTTATTATTCTCGGGACTTATTGAGTGATGTGTTAAGCCGAGATGCCTTTGGGTGAGGCTCCACTTGAGATGTTGAGCCCTATGAAAGGTTAAGACATCCGGTCTTCATACCATAGACTGTCATCGACTGCCATAGACTGTTGTAGAAGGGAGTGCCTCCGATATAGTGAAGAAGTTAACCCCAAGCACAACATACAACTGTTAGACCAGGCTCATTATTTTAACCCTTGGGCAAAGTGCCTAGGTAGATCCAATGTTGGTAAGAGTTCATCCCCCATCATATCTATTCCAGGATGAATGTGCAATCAAGAGTTTCTGAATGGTCTTAATATAAAAATATGTTCGGGCAGCCCGAAAGAAGTGCGAAAGTCTGAAGTCGTTGGTAAGGCTGGGTGCACATATGCAACTATTCAGTCGTAAAAAGTAGAATACATAGCCTTCAATGTGTTCGAACAAAGTATCAAATGCACGTGCTCCCATTGAAGGATATGTGTTCCACATTTTGCGACTAAATGAATAGTTGTACGACAAGAATCGCATATGGCCTAAGAAGTCTGTTGTCAAACAAAGGATGTCCAAGATAGGTCAGATCTAAGCAGAGCCTTAAATTCTGAAAAATACCCAAGAAAAGCATACCGACACCCGCCACCTTTTCATCGATTTCAAGACCTGGTATGACAGCGCAGACACAGTGCAATATCCAATTGTGGAACTCCAGCCCAAGGCATCAGATTGTGAAGGATGAAAAAGGAGATTGGTCTCTGCTCCCTGAGGGTCAGTAATAAACTCACCAAGACTCTGAATGCCAAAAAGGCCTTAGAGGCTGTCTGATGTGCTGTCGTATGACTTTTTGAAGAAGCTTCTTGAGAAGATCGTAAAAAAACTTCCAAGTCAACACCGGAGACACGATCTTTCGAAAGTCCGTTCAGCTGCTAGCTTACCCGGCTCGTGTTGACAGATTGGAAGGAAGAAAGCCATCAATAAGGTATTTGCTGGAATTGAAAATCTTCTTCTTCTTTTTCTTCTTCTTCTGCCCTTTCTTCTTCTTCTTCTTTTTCTTCTTCTTCTTCTTCTTCTTCTTCCCTTGGCGGTACAGTCCGGTGGGTGGATTCGGGCCTCAACCAACATCCCTCTCCAGCCACCACGATATTCCGCCAGCTGCCGCCAGTTATTCACTTCAAGATGGTTTAGATCCTTCTCAACTTGTGTGCACCACCTCAACCTATGCCGTCCTCTGTTGAGTTGTCCCAATGCCTCGGATTCGAAGACTTTTCTGACCGGAACGGTGGTGTCCATATGGTCTCCATACATGACCTAGCCTCCTGGAATTGAAATGGAATTGACTAACATGGGTCTGACGTGACCGACGGTAAGACAAAGTGAATGCTGTCATTAAGGACGCACGCGCAACCCCTTCGTCTTGGACAGCAAAAGCCTTGAGGTAATTAAGAACTTGGTCTACCTTGGCTTCGCAGGAAGCAGTGCCAACACCATCAGTACTAAAATCACGCGTAACTTCACACGCCAACCGCTGTTTCTTTGGGCTCCAGAGGCAATTGATCAACAAAGCCCTATCTCGAAGGATCAACTGGCTTTGTTGTGCGACCATCCCAGTCCTGAATCTTATTAGAAGCGGATAGGGAAGCTCTTACCGTTTTCGAAGGGAAAGTTTTTTGATCCTGTTTGCATTTGGAGGAAAGAACTTAAGGACGAACTCGATATGCTTTACAGCGCGATGCACCTAGTCAGGCAGCATGTACGGCGAAGCCCGAAGGGTCCTCAAATCCGAATCATTTGAGCAACGCGACACGAGATGTTTTCGTCTAAAAGGGGATAATCACAAGTCACAAGTGAAGAATGATCTCAACCAACGTGGCGTGTGAAACTACATGCGACTGATGAGAGAATGTGGCCCAAGTCCATCCCAAGCTACATCGAGAACCCCAGATAAAGAAGGAAGTGCCTTGTAAAGCCTTCCTTTCGTGACGAGTATTGAACAGTTTCAGAGAAGGTGTTGGATATATTAAAAATCACCTCGTCATCGAGGTGTTTGCATCCAGAGGAGAGTTGGGCAATATTTCTGGTCTCTTTCAATAAGGGGCGAAATACAATATCCTGCGCGATAGAAATTTGTCGGCTCTTTCAGGATATCAAAGGAGTGCCTGGTAGCCGTAAAGTGCCAAGTTTGCATTTCTTTTGGGAAATCAAATTAGGTGATCTTTTTAAAGCATGACCAGGTGACGAGGTGACCATCATCCATCTATCATAGATTCAGACCCATAACCTGCAACTTGAAAATAGCTCTGGGGGTACTTAAATTATAACTCGTTGTGTGGCTAACAATTTCATCAACTCTGCAGTTTCCTCTTCTGTCGATACGTCTTGGCACATAGCACAAGTGTATTAGAAACTGTTTAGAGTTATCGTCAGTCGCTATGAGGGATGTCCAACAGTTAAATATTAATCCTCAGTTAATCGGGCGGAAAGGGTAAAGATGCAGTTCCACCGCTGGCAGGATATACTCACTGCAGTGCAGGCTAACATATGAGGTGCGAAATATCACTTCCTGCTTCATCCTCCGTCTTCCATATCTGTAAATGTGTAGAGAGCTGCCTATGGATAGAGCTCCGCCTACCCCAAGGCTCTCAATTTCTAATGGATTCTTAAAGTTTTACCTCAAAGAAGTTGCGAAGCAAACTGAGACTGTAAACGACTCCAAGCTCCAACCCCTAAGATTAAGCTCCCTGCTGAGATGCAATTCTGATAGGTATCTGCTGTTAAATGTGCCTTATGGATTTCAAAGGCATCAGTAGGACAAGTTCAGAGAGCTCCATTGATGCAGATAAACGCCTGCCTTAATGCATTCAAATGTGTCCAAGAAATTGTTGCAAATTTTCTTCCTTCAGTATTTTCAAATTTTTATAAGTCGAGCCTGGTCCTCCATTTGTCGTTCATTTGTACTTGGTTCTTCGCTCTAGATTGAGAGTTAGGCTTAGATTCTCAATCCTCGATCATAATTCCTTGCGCTGAGGTGTTTGTTTTTCTCCTTCGTCCGTTGCATTGTTCGCCATTTGTGAAGACATTCAGCAGCTCATCCCTAGTAACGATCGGTAGGTTGGTCGCGAAAAAAAGCATATAGTGTCATGAGTACAACCTTGCGGCAATCCACTTGCTAACGTTCCCTCTAACGGAAGTCTGAATAGGGGTTGATTTTGGAAAAGTCTCTTCCCCTTTAGCGAACACCTCTAGCGTAATCCGTAAAACAACACGACTGCGCCCCTTTTGGATGGATTGATTTTTAATTCAAATTTCGTTTAACTGCTTCTTTTTGAAAATCACATAATTTATTCGAATATCATATGGTTACAAGATTTCAAAGCAGCTACGAACACACGAGTCGTATCTCTGCCTATCTTGGACGTACAATTCTGCCGCAAGCTTATTGAGCGGCGATCCGGGATTGGGTTTCTCCAGAAATGACTGCACGCAGAACAACAGCTGCTTAATGCCAATCTCTGGCCACGAGTGTTGAAGCGATGAGCACACATAACCGGCTTCGGAGACGTTTGGATGAAAAATTGACGGTTGAAATTGCAATTCTGGTGGCATTCTCAAATTGTCCTTATTGAAAGTGATCACAAGTTTAAACCGTCCCGGGGCCCAAGGGGTATTTCTTGGACCAGGTATCTCACAGTGCCATTGGAAGAGATTCAAGGTCCCATCAGGGTTTTGGGCCGGCTTTGCTGTGAAACCTTTTGCTGGGTTCGCAAGCCATTTTTGACGCTCAAGCATGAGATGAGAAATGACGGGATTCATAGCTGAAAATTTTGAAATTCAAGAATTTTGTAGATCCTTGCTGAAAAATCAACAAAGCTCGGAAATGACAGCTGATTGATTGGAGCTCTGGATCAGTGAAAGTGTGTGACTAGCTGTAGGGCATGGTGTAAGGAAAACAAGGTGTTTTCAGTTTCTAAACTGTGATGTATAAGCCCTTGTGGTAGACGGTAAGTGCATCAACTCACACGCTGACGGTTCCAGCTTCCTACACTATCTAGAGGAAACTCATGGCTTGACGACGAGTGCAGACAAGCGCCTGTAGGCAAATAGTAGGAATGTAAGGCAACGCTGCATCGAATAACAAGAGCTGCTTGTGAGCTCAGCGAACAGATGCGATGAGAAGATGCGAAGAGAAGAGAAAGGTGCACATTGGAGGAGATGAAGAGGTGCTATGGGGAAGATGAAGTCCGAAAATTTTACCAAAGGTGAAACATCCCGTAGCTTCTGACGAGTCATCAACAAAGTGTGTGGTCTGACGTTGGCCTGGTGGAACACTACACCCTTCCCGTTGGCCAATTCTGGGCGCTTCTGGTTGATCGCCTGCCTCAGTTCGCAGTAGATGGTAGAATAAAGTGTCTGACCATATGGGTGCAGCTCATAGTGGATGATTCCCTTCCAATCCCACCAAACACACAACAAAACCTTTCTGGCCGTAAATCCCGGCTTGGCCTCTGTTTGGGACGATTCACCGGCCTTCAACCACGACCGTTTTCGCTTGATATTGTCGTATGTGATCCATTTTTCGTCGCCAGTCACCATCCGCTCCAAAAATGGCTCGAGTTCGTTCCGCTTCAGCAGCATATCTCAGACGTTGATTCGGTCCAGAAGGTTTTTTTGCGTCACATCATGCCTTCTGCAGATGGTTTAAAATGGTTTGGTGACTAACTTCCACCTCCTGGACGATGTCACGAGATGTCACATACCGGTCTAACTCGATGATTTCCATGATTCGATCGGTATTCGTCGTCAGACGTCTTTCGCCGGCTGACTTATCCATGGTGTCGTTTTCGCCGGCTCTGAATCGTCGAAACCATTTCTACGCGGCTCGATGTGATAGAGTCCCCCCAGTACACCATTAATCCCGCGGAACGTTTCTCTAGCGGATTTGCCTAAAACGAAGGAAAACTTTAAAATAGTTTAATTTAAGTTTTAATGTTCTAGTTGCTTCTTGTATACAAAGTTTTGACTCTCACTGTGGTCTCCGACTGTCATCTTCCTCTCGGGAACCCGGGTAGCTTTCGTATTCACATAAGTCTAAGAGGACATTCATATGGCAAGAACGTATGTAGGTCACAACCTCTACATGCATGCAATCAGGTGAAATGTCTCCTAAGTCTGTCACACTAATGCTATTGAAATATGTTGTGCACACAGACGTTAGGACCGAAAGGCGTCCTTAAACGTAGATTCACATTTCTTCAGTTATTCAAAGAAGTCCATCAAGTTCCTCTCTTCTTCAAAAAATACTCGATTCCCTCACAAATGAGCTTAAAGGTACAACGCACACCTCCAACACATAATTTCCTCAAAAATATTGCACACCGTTCAAAACCCTTGAATCTCCGACCTGATTTCACCATTGTTCGCCACAACTCGCCCACCAACACCCACCGTCAACGTCCTTGAATACTTCACCTCCTGCTCATCCAGTCACCTCCCCATTATCGGCACTCCCTCTCTCATTAATCAGAAGATGGCATCAATTTCAAGATGTACACCGTTCAGGAGCTGAATGCAATTGGTTCACGCCTCACCGCCCACCCACCTGTGACAGGCTGCTGCATCACAGCAAGTAATAAGATCAAGGACAGGAAATTAATATTCCCTGCACTTCAATACAACGCAGCGCGCATTGCTGCAACCTCCCTCACGCCAACACACACACACACACACACTCGCCCAGCTACTGAAAGGACACCCATTCAAACTCATCATGGAAATGTGACGATGACAATGATCTCGGCTCCTCTGATTATTTTTAAAGCTCCGCGACGTCAAAGGATGCATGAGCGTGAATCACACACTCACACACACACGCGATGAACAGTTCAAAAGTCATCAACAATGAAGAAGAACGTGGGGGTTGTAAATGAATCCGAATCCTTGAAGAGAGAAAGAGAATCGTTGGTGCATTTAAGGCAAACAACAGCAGAGAGCAACGATGAGAGAGAGATGAAAACCGAAACGAGAATGTGCATGCAGTGTCTAGGGAAATTGTTTTTCCTCCGTTTCGCTTTGTGTATGTGTCCCACTCGTAATCAGATTTCATTTTATTTCACTGGATTGTGTCAACAACACCTCCAGGCAACAAAGAAGGACGAACAACAATTTGAGCCAATAATGCGCAACAAATAAGCACAAATCATCTCCCGTGAGGGACTTGGTTTTTTTTTTTGGATTTTCACGTCAGTTGTCCTTTTTTCTTTGCTCTGTCTATGGATTGGGAATGGGAATGAGATGCTTAAGAACTTACTGATGAAAAGGATTAACATTGTGGACCTAGAACAGTCAATTTTTCACAGGACTTCAACGCCATCTGCTTTGTAGCCCCTTTAAGAACCTCCAAAGGCCGCTACCAGACCACAAATGTCCCATAAAAAAAAATAAAGAAAGGGGAGAGGTCCCTTACCACACCAGCAAGCAGCGATTTGCCCCCCAATTGATAATCATTTAATCAGTTTCCCCTGATCGTGCACTCATTCAAGCGATTAACCAAAAAACAAACTGAAACCGAAAGCTGGGTGGCGCACCAGAACGGCCAACTTCGGACCTCAACCCACCAATAACTCAACTTCAACTTGGACGGCTAACAACAATTTTGACTCATTGTTTAGCCGCAGAATTTCGCAAACCACCCCACCCCACCGCCCCACTGACTCTGGGCTCTGAGCTCTGAGCTCTGGCTGCGACTCGGTTGGCACCATCAACTTGTGCAACCCTCTGCGGGAGTGGAGGGGGAACTACACGCGTTCAAACGACGAGGAGGGTTAGGGAGCAGGTTTGAAGAGGGTGAAAGTATTTTCCAATAAATTTCATCCCGTTGAATAGTTTCACAGGAGCAAGCGCCCGCCCGAACGGTTCTCTAGCATCCTTCTGGTGTTTTGCACTTCTGTTCAAAATCCAACTTTACAATCAATTCAACGCCAAAAAACGAGATGATTGCCGGCACAACCGTAAATGTGAAGTGGCCTCCGTGCTCGACAACGAAGGGATAAGAAGATGATGGAAGGGAAGACAGCAAAAAAATGGTTGAGGGGAAAAACGATCTGAAAACGCTTTGCAACTGGATGAAACCTTGTTCTACTTGTAGCCCCGGTTTTTTTCTTCTGCTCAATCAGTTCTCCTCTCTCTCGCTCTCATTCTCCCACGCTCTTCCACTCTCTTCCTCTGATCTGGTACGAACAATTGCAGACGTTATTTTGTGCGGATAGGGCAAAGTTTTGCGCACCCTCCGCACACTCCACCATGAAATGGAATGGAAAACGAAAGTTTTTGCTCGCCCCCCTTCCGGCAAACATCCTGCTCACCCGTTTCACTCATCGACCACGAAAGCGAATCGGAAAATTGCAAAACTCAATCAACATGAATTTTCATAAATCCCCGCAATGATTACCAAAACGCTACACGTTACGCTACGCTGCCTTATGCTCGACGCTTGACTTTCTCCCTGCTCCTGTTGTGTGCAGTGCTGGTGTGGGGGGGTTCGGGGGAGTAGGTCGTCAGGGAGGACGGTATAACTCCAATTACCCTTGCGGATTACCATTCATTATGATTTTTCTAGATTTTTCAATTCAATTTTTTTGTTGTTGTTGTGCTGTTTTTTTTTGCTTTTGCTGGGCTTCGACCTGTTTTTCGGTTCAGGAGTTCGACTCGACTCTGAAATACATCACTGAGGCTGGAGCTGGGGAGGAGCACAAGCAAGCAACAAAGAACAACAAATGATTCTCAGAACAATTGAGTTATTGCATGCGAATTGGCACACTCACACACACACACTCACAGACACACACACGCGGGCGCACAGTGAACCAGCAGTAACGACGGCGGCGGTGAGGGACGCAACGAATTGCGTTTGATGATGATGGCCTGGTTTTTTGGTTCAATGATTCATTCTGCTCCTCTGGAGCGTAGAACTTTTTGGTGAATCTTTGTAAAACGAAACTACATCTGTAGATCGGCGTAGGGCGAGAAAGGGGATTTTTTTGTTGTTGTGGAAGCATTTGAACTAAAACATATGTACATCCATCAATTCATGAACATTCCACAATGAATTTTGATTAAAACAGGTCGCTGGATGATGAAAATAGAGGAAAACGACGTGAAACTGTCAAACATGAAGGACATTTTTAAGAATCTGAAAAAAATGATTTGTCTATGGGACTGCAAAATGAACAAAGCTTTGAGCAACCGACAAGATCACTTATCACAAGATTCACCATCCCTCTGCCACGTATACCGATAATGGCAAAACACCTGTTTAGCACTGGGCTACAAGCCGAAGGAATAGACCAGTTTGGAGGAAGACCCTGGACTGGCCAAGTCTTACAGGTCAATTATTGAGGGTAAAAATTAATTCAGTCTGTTTGTTTGGGGGTTTGGGCCTATGCACCTGAGGCAACGTCGTTGATCGCACTCAACATGGCGAGCTGTCAATGCCATCCTCGTCCCTGCACAGGTCAAGTTGACATACAGCCTCCCCGTGGCGCCCCCTGAATAGCCATCACAACATCCGTTGTGCGATGAATCAATGTATGCAGCGAACCCCTGTGCCCGAGGGTTAAATAATGAGCCTGGCCTACCAGTCTGTAGGTTGAGCATGAGGCTAACTCCCTCACCACACAAAAAGAACAAAGTTCAGAGACAACAACATGCCTCGGATATAGACGAATCTAATGTTGACCACCCCAGCAAATGACAAAAGCGCAACGATTTTCGGTTCTGCACGTGAAATGTGAGGTCCCTTGACAAACTGCGTGCAGCCGAGGAACTTGCGGAGGCCCTAGACTGCTTCAGAGCAGATATCACCGCCATCCAGGAAGTGCGGTGGGATGGGCTGGGCAGAAAGATGAAGAACTTCGACATCTACTACAGCGACTGCTACAGGGAGAGAAGGCAGCACTTATGCGGATACGAATTTTTAGTTCGTGGCAGACTTAGGCACAGAGTCTTTAGCTACGATCCCATAAGCGATCGTCTCATGACCATCCACATTAAGGCTAATTTCGGGAACATCAGCATTTGCATGTCAGCGCTCACGCTCCGACAGAGCAAAAGGATGCCAACAACAGGGATGACCTCTAAATTCTCCTAGAAAGATCATACGATCGATGCGCCAGCTATGACACCAAGATCGTTCTAGCAGACATAAACGCTCAGCTGGGGAAAGAGGACATCTTTGCTGGCGTCATCGGGAAACACAGCCTGCACGACGCGACCTCCGGAAACGGACTCAGGCTGTTGGACTTCGCCGCGGGCCGGAACCTCTCTGTGAGCAATACGCGGTTCCCACATCTCAACATCCCGAAAGGAACCTGGCGATCCCCTGATCAATCAAATGTCAACCAAATTGATCACGTTGCGATCGACGTTAGACACTCCTCCAACATTCTCGATGTCCGAACATTCCAAAGCGCCAACATCGACTCGGATCATCACTTTGTTTTAGCTAAGGTAAGAACCCAAATCTCAAAAGAGAGCAACAAAGTCGCAACGATCGATCCTTGCCAACCAAGTCTCTCTGAAGCCCTCGCAAAGTTCGACGCTGCCTGCACTGACAATAGAAGAAGAATGGAAACGTTGTCAAGAAGTCATCAAAGAAACTGCCGCTAATGTGCTTGGTTTCACGCCACCGTCACAGAAGGAACCCATGGTTTGACAACGAGTGCAGGCAGTCCTACAAAAGGAGATCTACAAGGCAACGCTGCATCCAACAACGAGAGCTACTTGTGAGCTCTGAGAACAGAGAAGAGGGGAAGAGAACCGGCTTCTCTAATGGTAAATAGGAGAGTATGAGAAGGAAATGTGCTATGACAGGAATGAACTCCGAAAGTTCTACCGAAAAGTGAAAAAGTTATCCGATGGAGATAGTGCTCGAGACGAAGCCTGCTGGGAACAAAATGAACAACGGGGAAATAGAGTCCCAATCGATGCTTCAAATTTTGAAAAATTATTTCTGGAGACTCTTAAATGGCGATGACGGCCCACTTTTAGGCAGAATGTTCCACTCAATTTGGACGATGATAGGCAAGAATTCCGTTAGACGAGGTCAAGATAGCAATGTAGAGACTGAAGTCGTAAAAAGCTGCTGGAGCGGATGGACTGTCCCCAGAATTGTTTAAAGCAGCTGGAGATGACGTGGTTGGACTCATGCAGCAGCTCATCTGTAAGATATGATCGGAATACCGCATGCCTGAAGAGTGGAATCTCAGCGTCGTCTATCCGGTCCACAAGAAAGGAAACGCCTTTGACTGCGCCAACTATCGAGGGACTAGTCTCCTTAGCATGGCATACAAGATCCTTTCTGCCTTACTGTGTGAACGCCTGAAACCGTTCGTCAACAACCTGGTTGGTCCTTATCAGTGTGGTTTCAGGCCAGGGAAGTCCACCATCGACCAAATCTTCACACTACGGCAAACCTTCAATGTCAAAAAAGGTTTTAGACAAGGCGACGCACTGTTGTGTGACTTTTTTAACATCATCCTTGAGATCGTGCGTAACTCACAGGTAAGCACCAGAGGCACGATCTTCCAAAAGTCAGTTCAATTGCTAGCTTACGACGACGACATTGACGTGATTGGACGAACACAGGGAGCCGTCAATGAGGCGTTTGCTGGCATTGAAGCGGAAGCGGCTAAAATGGGTCTGGTGGTAAATGAGGGCAAAACGAAGTACATGCTGTCATCAAGCAAGGACACACAACATCGGCGTCTCGGACAGAGCGTCACACTCGGCAGCAGAAACTTCGAGGCAGTCAAGGACTTCGTCTACCTCAACTCCGCGGTAAGTAGGGACATCAACATAATAATAATAATAATTGAGTGGCACTACAGCCCATAACGGACCAGGGCCTAGCTTCTACAACAACTACTCGTGTTATGCATGCTACTGTTCTTCACGAGTAGAAGAGACCTACAGTTTTTTGCCGATTCCGAACGGCGAGCAGAGAAGCTTTCCATAGACAATTAATACTCTTTGAATGTTGTCAGCAACTCGAAAGAGGTGGTGCCGTGAAAAAATGCTAGGTGTCCCGTCCGAGAATCGAACCCAGACTTTCTGCGCCGCGGTCGATCCACTTACCACTACGCCACGGCGACAACACCAGTACAAAAATCAAGCGCAGAATCACTCTTGCAAATCACTACTTCCTTGAGCTCAAGAAGTAAAAGAGCCCTCTGTCGAAGGACCAAACTGGCTTTGTACAACAGCTGGATCATTCCAGTCCTCCTTCACGTCGCCAAAACTTGGGCTACTAAATGCGGATGAGACAAGAAGCCCATAGTCTTTTCGAGAGTAAAACTCTGCGTGCGATTTTTGGTCCTGTTTGCGTTGATGGCATCTGGAGGAGACGATTCAACGACGAACTCTATAGACTGTACGGCGGCATGGCTAGGCCATGTAAAGGGCCACGCTCTTTCGAATCCGAGCCATTGGGACAACACAACAGATAGCAGCCTAGGGAGTAGCCTAAGTTTAGATGGCCTCACAGAAGTGGAGAAGCACCTCAACCAACTTGGAGTGCGCAACTGGAGGCAACTGGCGAGAGGTTTTCCCTTCTGGAGAGGCATGTTGGTTCAGACGGAGATCCACCCGGATGGTAGCTTCAGTAAAAGAAGAAGAAGAGCTGACTATGAGGTGAAAAACTAAAGTCGCTAGAATCATCTCTCATCTCAAAAGAAACCATAACACGTTTCTCCTTTACCTAGATGACACATGAAACTACGGCCTCAATACTTCTCGTGAATGACTGAGCTACAAGGTTCTATCAACTGCGGTGCAACATACCCAAAAAACAATAATTATAATTACCCTCGTGACAGTTCAGCCACACCCCATCAAAAAGTCAACATAACTCCCCTCAAACTCCATCAGTAATGACTTGCTTGTCATACAACACACCATCCGAAGTCAGTCAACTTTGAGGTGTCTGCCTCAACCGAAACTTTCTCAAGCTAAAAGTGTCGTGCTAATCCTCGTAAATAGGTCCCCATTGAGGCCGCACTCCGTCAACCCTGCGCAGCACGTGACAACACTCCACAAGATGCTGGCATACCCCAACACAGATCCACTTAGGCCGTGCAATGCTAATCAGCGGACATGACATTACAACCTCGACGAGACCGTAAACCGATGTAAAAGTACACGCTTTCTGTTTCGCGGCGAATTCTCATCGCGTCCTAAAAGTTTGAACGCCAAGAACTAGCAACACACACACACACGCGGCCATGCATATGCCTTACGCGCTCGCAAAACTTTCCATATCATCCCTGCTTGGATGCGTGTTCCGCTGAGGCTGCATCGAGGTGGAGAATTATGTTTCCATAAAGCGTTTCCAACTCCGCTAAAGAAAACTTCACCACCACCTTCCATGGTCTGGAAAGGCGGGTGAGTAAACGGAGAGCAGACGGAGAGGATACAGGATGAGTCAAAGGCGAAGGCAACAGCAGAAGGAAAAGGTGCCACTAATTTCGTAATGAAGCATACGCGCGCACTTGGCCCCCGGGATACTAACTGAGACGGAATTAACTTCATTTATATGATAAACAGTTGAGGTTAAGTTGTGCCGTCTTTTGCTATCCGCCCGCACATCTCTTCCCGGTCTGCCCAACGACGACGGCAGCGGCGAAGGTCTAAGCAAGTCGCCGATGTAACTGAAGACGAATCGTCTTTCTCGTCGTTGAGCTGGTCATGTGTGGGTGGGGAGTGGCCTGAACGAGGTAAGGGTTGTTGCTGCAAATAGGAAAACTTAGTTTTACGCGAAACTTTTCACAGGGCCCTCTCCGTGTGTGTGTGTGTGGATCTGTGAATGAGTAACGTGACTTGCATGCGAAGAGGCAACCGCGGAAGGAAGTTTGCGTTCCATTCAAGTCAAGTTTAGTAACATCGCCGCCATTTGCAGAGGAGTTTTCGGTTCTTATTTGTTATCCTTTTCAGGATTTGCACTTTTTTTCCCCCTTTTTTTTTTTGCCTACCCAACCTATTTGGACACGTCGTCGGTAAAGGAGTGTTGGTTTTGTTTTGGAAATTGAGTGGCAGCAGCGACGAGATGGAAGTCATAAACATGTTGTCATGGCGCATCGCAGTTGATGTGCCCCAGATTCCTGAAGTGGCCTCAAAGGGATGAAGAATGGTCCAAAGGAGTGGACCAGTGGGGAGATGTGACAATATGTTGGCTTGTTGGCGCGGTGGCGAAATGTCTGAATCAACGTTCCTGTTCTGGAAGAAGCCACCGGCTCTTGAGGTAACCAATTCCGACAAAGTCATGGGGATGTTAAGGCCACCACCACAAAACCAAAAAAAAAAACTCGTCACTTTCAAGTCCAGGACCATATCGAGTTCTTAGCGAAAAATTCATTCTTCACCCTGACGGCACAAAGTTCTGTCACTGTCGGCAAGCTCCCAGACTGTGGGGACACTCTTAACCACTTCATTTCAATCAAAAACGAAATATCCCAACTGGGCCAAGGCCACTGGCCCCACTACATAACCTCCGCACTCCTCCTCCACCGCCCACCACACACATTTGCCAAATGCCTCGAGTTATTGGCAAAATATGCTCCTGTTTGTCCCCGACACACGTTCTCTGTCCTTCAAAGACATTCACATTCTTCCCCTGCACTCTGGGATGTCCATGTGGTGGGGGAGGGGGGGAAAGGAGGCTTTGGTTTGTGTGCAGCGACAACAGACAACAAGCATTTTTGGGAATAAACTTGCCTCAAGAATGAAGAGATTTTCGATTCTTCATTCTGTTAGTCTCTGTTGTCATCTCATGGCTCAGCACACACACACACCCGCAAAATCTGTGACAAAAGGATTCTCCGCAGTTTGAGCAAGCAGATCAACTTAATTATTGTGGATTGGACGGATATGGGAAGGCAGCTGCACTCCATAGCCACCGGACGGAGGAACTGTTAAAGTGTGCAAATGACAGAAAATTCAATTTGACATCCTTCTTCGAGGATCGAGGACACCTTTGACATTGATCCGAGCCGAGTTTCGAAGGCAAACACTTGTGTCGAACGAAAGTCCTTTCGCTCGACAGCCAATTGAAATTTTAGGGAGACCGGAATTTGATTTGTTTTTCTCCATTCAAACGGAGAATGGCATGAGAAGGACTTTAACCTAATTCTTGGGCCATTCAGTCGTCCTCCTTCACTCAGCTCCACCCACTTCGCCATCTCATGGGGATGCCTGCTGTCCCCAGTTACTGATGATGATGATGATGATGATGACAGCGCCTAAGTGGGGATGCTGCTTGGAGTTGATTTGGAATTATGTCGAGTGAAATGCCATTATTTTAGAAATTACGCCCTAAACAGGTGAAGAGTGCTGCGGAGCTCATGGAAGCTGGCGGGGTGTACGGTGGGCGAAAGTAGGTTGCATATGGTTGTCGTGCCACTTGAGGTGGGTCTCTTTGGATAGTTTCTCTCCTGTGCCGTGTGGGAATGGGGCTGTAATCTCAGGAAATCTTGATTTGAGGATAATGGACATCCAAGTGGTTGTGCTGAATTCTATGAATTCTCATGAAGGGTCCTCGAAGAGATTCTTAAATAAGGGATGCATGTCATTATGTATTTTTTGTTTTTTTTTTTTTGTGCCTTGGACAGCGTGGTGAACGTGTCTTGCCGCACATTAGGTGGGCTGCATTTTGAAAAGGAGACCTTTGTCCTTTGAGGAAAGCAAGTTTGTAGTTGGCTGTTGATTCCTGCGGATGTGGTGTAAGACTTATACGGTGTTCTCCCAAATTTTAAGTGTCAAGTGACTAACAGAAGACTTGAGGGTAAAGTTGAATTTTTTCTCTAGTGCCCACACAGCACTTAGGCCAACAAGCAGTTCCCAGGGCGGGGCACGACACAATTCATGCCGCGTCTAAATTGGTTTCCGACATACAGTGGAATAGAAACAAGACCCAGTGTACAGGCGCCTGCCTGATCGATATGGAAAAGGCGTTCGACACCGTATGGTTGGAAGGTCTCTTCCTTAAGTTGGTCAGGCTCGGCATCAATAAAACATTGCTATATATGATCTATGACATGGTTACAGGTAGGAAGTTTGTTGTGAAAAATGGCAACGAAATTTCGACTACTGTATTCCATATAAAAAATGGGCTGCAACAAGGAGCTGTTGGTTCGCCGATTTTATTCAGTATATTCACTAGCGATCTCATAGGTTCTATGCCTAACATCATAGCGTTTGCCGATGATCTAATCGCGTACAGATCAGGTCCGAAGGTAGAAGTAATAAATGTCTTGTTGCAACGCGACTTCGATACAATTCAACGATTTTGCGACGACTGGAAGTTGAAAATCAACTACCAGAAGTGTGAACCTATCCTTTTCAGAACCCCGCTGTCCAGGGCCTCAAGGGACACAAAAATGAACTGGCGCAAGTTCGGCATAGTTGATCCCCAAGGACGACCATTCACTGTAAAAAGTGTAGTCAGATATCTAGGCATCTGGTTGGACCAGTATCTGTATGGTGGTATCCACATAGATACAGCTCTGACCAAGGCTAAGAAGGCCTTCGCTATGGCAAGAGGGCTGTTTTACAGCAGTCAACTTGACACCAGAGTGAAGGTCATCTGCTACATGGCCCTCATCCGGCCAATTATGGTGTATGGTTGTCCTGTGTGGTTCAACGTGAGTCCTTCCCAGATGGAAAAGATGAGGGTGTTCGAGAGGCAGTGTCTGCGGGCCAGTCTCCGTTTATATCGAACACCAGAATCCCAGTACAAGAAATTCTACCCCAACGAGGTTCTGTACAACGAGGCAAACCTTATAAGGATAGATAATTTTATTATCAAGTTGATACGAAGTCACACTGCTCGAGGCATGGCTTCAACCAACAGTCTGATCTTTGGGGCTTACTACCCAAATGAAATGTACCATGAACGGGTACGTCTTAACGGCTTCATTCCGCCTGAAGCTTTCGTCTATTTGGACTCTAAAGGCCTGATACAAGATGGGGAAGGCTGCCCTATCATCTTCCACGTCGCACGCCGAACAGTCGAGAGGCAACTCCAATATGAGCCGGACGTCGCTCGCAGCCACGAGGAACTCCTACGG
The DNA here is from genome assembly GCA_944738645.1 of Eristalinus sepulchralis. Lineage (NCBI taxonomy): Eukaryota > Metazoa > Arthropoda > Insecta > Diptera > Syrphidae > Eristalinus > Eristalinus sepulchralis. The sequence continues at coordinate 11,364,630 of OX122886.1, forward strand.
TTCAGTAGAGCGATTTCTGCCCGCGACAGAGCAGTTTCTGCCAAAGAACGGCTTTTCTACTGGTGGTTACACCAGAACCAGTGTTCGATGCCGCTAACTTCTTAAGCAAATAGACTGGGTAGTTGAGCCTACAGGGCCAACTCACATAGGTTAAGTTAGTTTTTAAGCATTTATTTATAAAAAAAAAAAAAAAAAAACAAAAAAAAACACAAAATACAAAAATGAAAAAAAAGGTGCATCACGGCGCATTAGATATATATGTAAAGCATATAAATAACACATACGCCCTGATGCACGCGTCCGTATAGTTTTACGGACATAGTTAAGACTAATATAAGTAGACTTAAGTTTTAGGTTAGTTTGGATTGTATATAGTTATAAGTTTTAGTTTAGTTTTAGATAGTATAGTTTTAGGATGTAGTTCTTTTAAGTAGGTTAAGAAATAAAGATAATATTGAAATTCAAGTTTTTAGAAAAATGTTTCTTGAAGGATTTAAAAAAATGTGTAGTTAGTACTTAAACAAAGAATTAAAAATATAAGAGGCCGAAAGGCAAAAAGAAAAATATACTAGATTAACTTAGAGTACTCGTGAAGAGTCAGTAGGTTAGAATTAAGATCAGTAGATTGTATTGGTAAGCTAGTTTTAAGTACTTTTGTCTAGCATGTAAGTAATTTTAGAATGAATTAATAAAAATGCATTTAAATCTAATCCAACAAGCAGTTCTGTTCTCTTGGCTGTTCCATTAAGGTCGCCCACTTTCACTAATCAGCGCACTGTCATGTGACTTTTCAACATCGCAGTTGATAAAGTTAGAGCCAACCACACGTCCTTAGCCATGACTTTATAGCGACAATGAACATAAAATAAGACCTTACATGAAAAAGTTGACAAAAAGCAAACGATTGGTTAGGGACTGAAGAAACTTCTGGTGCCATCTTTGTCGACCTACGAGCAAGATAAATCTCTCTAAGTCATACAGTACTCACTTGAAGAGTCATCAGTGCCAGCCAGGGTAACGCAACTCTAATGAAACTTACCACCAGACGCCCCCCTCAAGGTAGAGTCCCTTCAACTACAATATGGAATCAGGAGCTTGTAATCGTATGACATTCCAAAATGACAAAATCTTCTATAGCATAACAGGATGACAGGAGAGCGGACCGACTGAGAAGTACATGACGCGGAACAGTAGAGGAGGAGTCTCGACAGCTGGGCAAGTGTTGGAGAGAGCTAAAACTCATTGCAAGAAACCGCACACGATGCCGCGAAGAACTAGTAGAAGCCCTAGGCCACACAAAGGGATAAAGGAACTAAGAAGAAGAAGAACGTACCCGGAGGAATGGATTGCATGACAATTGCGTAAGCAAATGACGTTGTTGGAGTTCGTCCTTCCCAACCCTATAAATGGACGATCACTGCTGTGATAAGTCGTGCCTTGAAGTTGATCAGACCTTCGCTTGTCTTTATTCCACTGTTAGCAGCGTCTACACGACGCATGGAAAGTGTACAACTTACAAGGGTCTTGAATAAGGTTGACTAAGCCATGATTACCAAGAACTATGCAACAATTGATTAGTCCGGAAATATTTTCGGTGTAGCCAGTTTCCCTTGACGAACTATCGGCGTCGTAGCTTCTCAAATCTCGGCGTGTTCAGCCTGCTACTACTGGGGCTGTTTGATGCCTCGTCACTGGCTTGTACACTTCCAGAGAATAACTATGAGTGGGTGGACGGATAAGACACTTGCGTGAGGGCTTTGCTATTTTCCTTACCCTCATAATAACGAATACGAAGTATCACGATTTCCCTTTACTGGCACTGGCATTATCTGGTTTCACATCACGTCTGTCGAACAACTTGCATATGTCAAGAATCTGCAAAACTTCCATCCACTTGCGGACAGCAAAAAACATAAAACAAACAGAGAATCTGCGGAAATTAGTGTTATTCGCGAAGCCGCTAACGGGCTGCTAATGCGAACGACATCAGGCAAGAGAGGATTGTAATCTTCAAGTAATGAAGCACTTGAACCGCCATATATGCATTGTTGCAAAAACGAAATGGTCTTGCTCCCATCCTGTTGCATGACAACTCTAAGCCCCGTACCTCACACGGAACCATGCAAATGATGCCGAAATTCTTCATCCACCATATTTCTGTACTACTTCTCCAACAAATGATTACCTTTTCCGTAATCGAGTACCATCTTGGCATCATAAGGAGAAAAAGCATCACATTCGGGGTGCTCCAGGTCCTCAACGAACATGCCTCTCGAGCTAACATGGTCTCTAGCCAGCTGTTTCTAATTTCGCCCATCCAAGTTAGTTGAAGTCCATCTCAACTTCTTTGGGCCACCTTAGACGAGAACGTCCTCTACTAAATCGTCTCAATGGCTTGGGTGCAAAGACCCCTTGGAACGGAGCATTCATTCTACATGTCCAAACTATCTTAAGAGTTGTATAGACTTGACGTAAGTTACTTCTTGATTATTGTTCTTCAGATGGACCAAAGATTGAGCATACCTTACACTTAAAAATCGCCTTCTAAAATACGGGTTCTGTAGCGTATGGCGCAATTAGTATAGTTATATACAACTTCCCACCCAAGAATACCGTTCAATATGTTGATGACCGTATCTAGATTCAGCAAGTTGGCTCCGAAATATCTCACACGGTATTCCTTTAAAATAGGACATCTTCCGATGAAATGGTAAACATCCTTTCTTTCGTTATGGTTGCACAGGTCACATATAATTGGGAGATCAGGACGATGCGGAGTAAAGTAAAGACTTAAAAGTTCGCCTCGAAGTTTAAATATCGTCCATATCATATGCAGGGGATAATGGTTAAGGAAGTACGTAGATGCAATGCCCATTTGATCCAAATTTACCTTACTGTAGACTATCCTATGTTGCGATGAATGGGCATCAGCTAGAAATCTGTCGTATATAGCACATTTCTGCAATATATAGCATCACAGGCATGATCAAGGTGTTACACAACGCCAGATTAGTCTATCGGTAGTGGACTTTGCCTCTTGAGCCCAAAGAAACAGCAATTGGCAAGAGTGATTCCACGCTTGATTTCGGCACTAATGTTGCTGTCCTTATCTATTATGGAGTTAAGGTGGACAAGACTACCCATTGTGAAGCTCTCTTCGAGACATAGATCTTGTATGTCTATGTACTTCGTTTTTTCCTCATTTGCAGTCAGAGTCGTTTGAACCCCGTTTCAATCCCAGCACACGCTGTGTTCCTGCAATCATATCATGTCTTCCGTGTAAGCGGCACTTTTGGACTTTTGCAAAATCGTGTCTCTAGTGACGATTTGTAAGTTTCGCAAGATCTTTCCAAGATGGATATTAAAAATGTTACTTGACAGCGCGTCGCCTTGTCTTAAATCTTTTTTAACATTGAAGGTCTCGTTGAGTGAATTACCGCCCTTAAGGGAGCTGCGAGAGTTCTCCAGCGTCATTGAGTGGCAGTACACCCCACAAGGGAGCAGAGCCTTTCTTCTACCCGAACTTTACGTGTTGTGTGTTCTATTGTTCACTCACGAGCAGAAAGGATCTTCGGTTTTTTCCCAACGGCGAGATTTTGAGAAGCTGTTCATAGACAATTGATACCTTTTGAGTGTTGTCAGCAACTCGAAAGAGGTGGTGCCGTGAATAAATACGAAGCGTCCCGCCCGGGGATCGAGCTTTGGGTCGGCGCACTTACCCACTACACCACGGGGATCATCAGTTTGGTAACGTACAAAGGGACTCAGGCTGAGTCTAAAATTGGTACTGTATACATAGCAAGGCCAGCTGTCTTATGCGGCCTTAAAACTGCCAAAGAGGTTTTGGGTGGTGATTTGTACTTCTTGGATCTGATCTAGGATCTGCCGCAAAGTGAAAACCTGATCCATGGTGGATATAATTTTCCTGAAACCACACTGATGGAGGCCTATCAGATTGTTCCCGAATAGTTGTAGAACGATAGAGGCTTGTTTACACGGTGTTAAGGAAACTGATTACTCTTAGTAATCAGGGGTCTCCTTTCTTGTAGACCTGACACTCCACTCCAATGGCATGTCTTCCGTTGACGATATTTTAGAGATGAGCAGATGCATGTGCCCAACCAGATCACTTCCAGCTGCTTAAAGAGTTCTGCGGACAAACGGACAGATCCGGCAGCCAGGTTTGACTTCAATTTGGAAATTGGAATTCTAGTCAATCGTCGTCCAGATTGAGTGGCAGCTGTATTTGGTGTATCATCGCCGTTAACAGTCGGCAGAAAGGATTTTTCCCAACTCTCCGAATCGAATCTCGGTGTTTCAGGGGGACTCGGTCAACAATGTTCCTAGCGATCTGCTGCATTTGTTGCATTTGGACATCAAACCTTGTTGTCCTATCTCAATTACGTTGGTCTTTTCATATGCGTAATATAATTCGAATCTGTAGAGCGTGTGAACAATATTGTTCCGGCCCAAAAAGTCTTCGCCTAGAGTTGACCTGCGGATGAGTTGGCGCGCACAAGTGGAGAAGGACCTCAACCAACTTGGAGTGTGCAGTTGGAGGCAGCTGGCGGGATATCGTGAAAGCCGGAGAGGGATATTGGCCGAGGCATAGGTCCATCCCCGGACTGTAGCGCCATAGAAAGAAGAAGAAGATGTACTTCAAGTCGATGTGGCCACGCCGAAAGGTACGGATGTTGACGTACCTTTGGTCTGACGTCGATCGCATCTTGATTTATCTGGTTCACGCCCGACTGGTCAGAAAACTGTCAGCTCCCTTTATGAGTGTTAAGGTGTGAGCAACCTTTTCTAACTCTTAGGAGGTTCTGCCTGCTGAGAACTTCCTCAGTTTGAGTCCGTTTTGGGAGGTGTTGTCTTACCTCCTCTCGCTAAGATTTCTTTTTTGCTCAATTGTTCATTGAAATCCTCTGGAATGATCTTGGTATCATAGATGAGGATGGAATTGGTATCAAAATGGACCCAATACCGACCTGACCGGTGAAGGCTGATCTGCCAGTGGACCTTAGACCGTAGTGGAGAACGTAGTGAATCCTTCCCTTCTGTCTCTTCGATGTTAACGAACTTATTTTTGATTCGGCTTGTCATGAGACTTTCGCTTATGGAGGATTGAAGCTTGAGACTTCTTGCTTAAGTCTGCCCCAAACAATAAATTCATTTCCGAAGAAGCTCTACCAGGCCCTGATGTAGACTATGCAGTTTCCCATCTTCCTTTTCCCTCGTTCATTCGTACTTCCTAGATGGTAGCAAAGTTTGCTTTGAAGCCAGTCCAGGGCCTCCGTGAGTCCTTCGACTCCTCAGAGTCAACACATTCCACGTGGAAAGGCGACAATTATTGTCCTTAATTTATTTGCAAGGATCATGATTAGTAGAACTCTTCAAATTCGAGGCTTGTGGGTTTTTTATACCGATCTGCTTTTACGTGGACGTGAAGACGTGAAAACGTGGGGACGTTTTCTTCACACATAACCTACAACTGGTAGGCCCGACGGCAGAGAGCGATCGCTGCATACATTCACTTTACAACAGTTGTTTCGACTGCTATCCAGAGGGCACCACGAGAAAACTGAGAGTCAACGTGATTTATACACTGGTAGGGATAGTGATGGCATCTCGCTAGGTCAGGTGCAATCAACGACCTTGCCCTTTTTGTAGAGCTCATTTCCCGTTAATTTATTGTGCTGAAAGCCGACACAGGTATCATGTTCTTGCATCCCCATCCATCGGTACTTAAAGACTACATCCTGTGTCAAACTTTTGCGTAATCCAATGTCGCACACACATCGTTCGCTAATTGCTCCCGATTTAGAATCTCTTGCAATTTCCTGACACTTGACCTTAAGTCTTTGTCCAATCAATCTGCCTCATGACACCCCCCCACTTGCTTCCTTTCGAAAAGCAAAATCTAATGCCAACCATGTCCTCCTCCATTCCAGCACTCAGTGGTCGCTTCAAGATGAATTAGTCCGCGATGTGTAGAAGTTTGCTGTTCCATAATTAATCATCGAGCGCTGTGTGTGTCCTCGCAGCACACCTCCCTAACACCCCACCTCAGCACATTCCACCACCAGCCGAGCATAATTAACTAATCACGGCTACCACAGTGGTCTTTGACAGGGGTCGCACGATGGCTCACGCAGGGGGTCGCCCCATGGATTAATCAAAGCCATTAATCATTCGATTTTAAGTGTGAATACTTTATGACAGCTACGCCCCCTCATGTGCACACGCACCCAACCACCTGTCAGATGTTTGCCCAGAGCGTCAGCTCACAGGCGACACCCCAAATCTGTCGAAAATGATGAATAAACACTGCCAACGCGCCCTCAAGGCGCACTCACTCCCGAGACACTGTGCATTGTGAAAACTTTAAAACAAAAACGGAACCAGGAAATAGGTAATGCTACCGCCACCGCCACCTCCTCGCGAGCACACGAGGGAGTGGAAGGAGCCAGCGCTCCGCGCCATCCCGGAAACTCAATGAATTGATTATTTCCACTTCAGATTAAGTTCGTACACCGCAAGCGGGCATTCACTCGCCTCTCCAATCCCGCCGCACGCCACAGCCCCATCAGAAGCAGGATCCGTGCGAATTCCGGACAAAGTGTTGAAAGCGCAACGTACCAAACCAAGGATTCGGCAGGAAGCTCTGATACAGTCAGAGCAATGGATTCAATTAGAACTTCCTCCGTGCGGGAGAGAGAAGGGGGAGGGGGAGGTGGGAGGAGAAGAGTAGCAGTGGCGGTGGCACGGACGTGTATCTATGGTGCGCGCAAATGGAAATCAATAACATCGAAGCACGGGCGATTCCTGGCGCGGCCACAAAAGGATATTTGATGAGCATATCCTCTAATGTTTCCAAAATCAAATAGGACTAAAATTTCGGGGGCGTGCTGCACGGGGAGTGGCCGTGTTTAGTGGATGGTTTCAGGCGCCGCACTGTGCGCCTGATGTGTTTGCTTTGGCTATGGAAATGAATTGTGCACGTGGGTTCGGCGAGGGGCAGGCACATTAGATTTTAAGGAAGATATACACAACTTTTGAGTGGATTAAGTTCTTTCCGTAGACGCAGAGTGGGGCACATACAGACCGAAAATTTCAACTAGTTTGGCAGATTTGGAATTGAATGAAATAGTTTGGGAGAAGGAATTTCATCCCGCACCGTGCTGAGCCCGTCGAGCTTCCGACACATGTATCAAGTGGGCGTAGCGCTCACGAACCGCACGAAGCCCGAGGAGTTTAGAGCGTTTAGTTCTGTTCATTAGATTGTGAGCTCGAGAGACGGAGCGATGATCTCCGGGACAATGTGGCGTCGGCGGTGGCGGCAGAGACGGCTTAAGTCAACGCGCGAGAGGCGGATGATGGCGACGACGATGATGATGTTAAGTGGTGATTGTGTTGCAAAGTGCTACAGAACTTTTCCACTTCACCTGACTGACAGAGGGAAACATTTGAAAACGGAATTTCAATTCTGCATAGAGGAGCTGGGCGAGTGGTAGATAGAACGAGTTCAAACAAAAGGAGGAAGTTGGGAAACTGCAAGGAAATGACTTCCTAGACGAGGGACGTTTTGCTGGTGAGGATTTGTGATTGAAGGGGAATCAGGCATATTCCTTTGAATTCCTGTGGATTGTTTGACAAGTTTGACAAGTTTGACAGATTGGATTAAGGATGAGAAATGTCTCTTAAATCTAGAAACGCTTTCAAGCAGTTCCAGGTATTTCTTTACAGGATGGTCTGGTTGGGAACATGCAGTAGGTCATGCACCAGGTAATCCTTGTTACATAGAGAATCAGAATTCACGAAGGATAGGTGAGAAGAGACTATCAGCACCACACTTTGGCCAGATAGTTTCGCCCTTACAGTTCTTTGAAAACCTTTTCCAATTGTCTGGCTTATAGAATCTACCAATGACTCAGATTGAAAGACATTCCTGACCAAAGCTATTTGTCTGTACGATGTGAATAATCTAGCCATTTCAAGGATTGTGTATTTGAAAGGGGGGCCTGACTCTTGCTGATACATAATCTGTACGCAAACCAATATGTCAAAATAGACACCCATAGTCTCTACTGAAGTGTATTCTCTTAACCAAATTTAATGTTATCCCAGAGCAACACTGCCTACTACTACAGAGTGCAGTGTACCAACTAGAGCCTTCTTGAGAATGTTTAGGGGATCGTCTAACTAGGCAAATGTCTCATAAGGTCAACATTGACGTTCCCTTTCGGCAGCGGTTTCATCTACAGCAACAGATCAGGTTCACTGCGCCAGCTATTGAGCTTATAACCACATTGTGCGACCTACTTCTCATGGTCCTTTCAACCACCCCTGTCTACTTGTCTTTCAGAACCTCCAATTCCTTAAAGAAAGCTCTGCTTATAAGGTTTAGACTTCTAGTCGGCAGTGGCGAACAGTTATTTAGCTCCATTTTAACGAATTCTAAATCCTACTCATCTTAACATCTCCTACAGAAGTCGCTGTGTGCTGAACAACCAGCCGAAGTGCATGATTTTCAACGGCACAGTGCCCTTTCAGTATTCTTAACTCTTCTCGGCTTTAGCCTTAAACCAGCTGGGTCTTATTTTCCATTTCTACGAACCAAAGTGGCTTTTGATGTGGATGCTTCATCTAAGCCTTATTGTCTTTCATTTGTGTATGCCCTCGTTTTCCATCCTCCTCCGTAAGGAACTTAAGGTGTGCCCTCGTATGATTAGTTTCGTTCCTGGTTCATCCCTAACCCCTCCATCCAACTCTGACTCCCCCTTCCTTGCATCCTTATGTGGCCCGGTATGGAACTAAGTGCTACCGCTATTGCCCAACTTCTGCCTGCATAGCTTGACCTATTTGTAATGTATGCACTGAGATGCGATGACTGATGAATGACCGCCTGGATGACAGGCGACAAAGTTGTTGTTTTCCCTGTCAAATTCATTTCTTTTAGGGAGTTCCTCGCTTTATTAATTGCGGCAATCTCACGCTTGAACAACTCATTAGTCAGCATTTAGAAACTGAAACTTTTCTCCTGTTCCTTCGGTAGTCAAAGATCCGTCTGTAAATAAGTCATAAGAGCTCTGCGTTTAGTCTGTAGGCCGGTTTGACTTGATGACTTCGTGAGGAGAATATTCAACGACGATTAGGCCTGTATGGTGAACTGCGGCGAATGGTCCAGCATATACGGTAATGATGCTTAAGATGGTTAGGTAATGTAGAACATATGAAAAAGGCAGATCCAGCCCAAAGAGTCTTCGAATCCTAACGGGACAACAATATAGAGAGACAACCTTGGCTGGAATTTATTTCGCAATTAAAAGTGGTATACATTCATGCAAAGTGGGCCCTAATATTTAAACAAAATTCGGGATCAGTTTCCAAGTGGGTTTTTAACACATCTACGGAACCCTGTCCATTTTCAGTTGAATTTGTCCACAAATACGCCATGTTAGGATATGCAAGAGGACTACTTTCTCCAAGCTAAGCAGAGGCAACTTTCTTTTCATGCACTAAAGGGTTAATTATAGCATCATCTGTATTTCCATCTGCATCACCACTTATAGCACTATTTGTACTGCCATCTGCAGCGCCATCAGTAGCACCATATTTAACACAGTTTAATTTTTATAAATTTTGCATCAAAATAAAATGCTTTTCCAGTGAAAACAAGCCTAGAGGTGCACACCTTCAAACTGACGTAAACATTGTGTTTGTTAACATTGTCCTGTAGCTTATTTCTTAATGTAATATTATCAATTCCTAAAGATCCTGACACATAATGAATCCCTGCATAATACCAGCTAAAGCCTTCTTAAGAAATTCTTTCTTTAAAGGCTTTAAAAGAAAGTTTCGTGTTTCGTGACCCTTCCTTTTTTTGGCTGGCTCGAAAGTCTTGGTCTTGGTCGAAGTCGAAGACTGACCAGGCCGGAACAGTGGTCTCCATACACTGCACATGATCTAGCTATCTGTACTCGAGATCGATTGACCAGATCGCTGTACAGCATCTGCAGTTTGTTATTCAATATACTTCTCCAAACACCATCAATGCATGCGGGGTCAAAAAGGAAGGGCCTTTTTTTGGAAGCAGGAGGCGTATAGTTTATTAACATGGACAATATAGACTCTTCACCATGTGCTTTATGTGATCTAACCGATCAAGTCTTCTTCTTCTTGTGGCGATACAATCCGGGGTGGACCTGGGCCTTAACTCCTTCAGCCAGCACGATCTTTCGCCAGCTGCCTCCAGTTGAGCACTCCAAGTTGGTTGAGGTCCTTCTCCACTTCTGCGCTCGTCCCAATGTTTCAGTTTCGAAGATTTTCCGGGCCGGAGCAGGGGTGTACATACGCTCTACACGGCCTAGCCATTTTAAGCGTTGTATCCGGGAATGGGCCGAAATGCAGCAGAGCTAGAGAACAGCTACCGTGTTGTGCATGCTACTGCCCTCCCATGAAAAGAAGGGACCTAAAATGTTTTGCCGACTTTGAAGAGGCTAGCAGAAGCTTTTCCTAGGCAATTAGTACTCTTTAAGTGTTGTCAGCCAACCGAATGTGATGGTGCCGTGAAAAATTTGAGGTGTTCCGTCCGGAAATCGAATCTGGACCTTCGGCGTGTGAGTCGACGCACTTACCCACTACGCCACAGCGACCTTTGGTTATGTTAATTTGCTTCTTTGACTTTTTTGTCGAAGTGTTTAAGTTCTTCTTTTGCTTTCAAACAAGATTTTCTTTACGCAAACTCTTAGCCAAAATTGTAAGCAAATCTTCACATCGCGGCAGGAACCGAATTTTAAGAAAAAACACTTCTTTGATGAAGATAGACACTACAGACAATGTTGCCTCCCAATGCGTCATCATAAATTCACCCTTGAACTAAATCCCCCTCCCCGCTCCACCATCGCAATCACATTATGACAAACATCCACACAAACGACATCACATGCCACAATTTAAGGATCTCCTTCAGAGTGTATTCTGTTCTCCTTTCAAGACGGTTATTCTCTCTCCATTGAGTCGTCCTCCGCCGACAACCGACAAGCTCCTCTTCAATCTCTGCGTGCATTTGTCTTATCGAAGTCCATTAAATCCAGTTCTCCTGCATTTTGCGATACCGTGTGGCAGCTGCCATTGGCAAACAGACGCCACGAGAGGACGACGCAACGGCACATACATATGTAAGCCCCCAACACAACGTGATTTATCCCAAGCGAACAAGATAAATGGCATCAAATCTCGAGTACATCAACCGCGTAACGAGACCACAATTGCGTCCAATTTGATGTCAATGCGCTCCACTCTGTACCCGTCTGTTGCTTGCTGGGAATGGAGGTTTGTGTGCCTTGCTGCTGACACACCCACTCCACTGACGACCGCGTGCATGCAGTACCACAGCTCAGGGGGCGAGAGACATTTTTCAATAGCCGCTCTCTGTGACACACACACACACACAAACACACACGTGCACAAGATTAACTGTGAATCTAAATCAAAGTTCTGTTGTTGTGATAACACAGGACTTTTGGGAGTGAGGAAAACTTTCCCCACCGCGCAACCAAACTGGATGAGTGAATAAATTCCTAAAGACCGCAATTTATTTAAAGAGCTCCCCACTTGACAAGGACCTCGGCATAAACTTAGGGGATGTGTCACCGGGTAGCGTCATCGTCACAGCCGCCTAAGGTGAGGTTCCGCAAAACGAAAGACATCTGAAAGTCTGCAGATAAATCTTAAGCCGGATGGGTAACTCCATCGTTCACTTGCCTCGTGTCCTCTTGTCCTTCTCGCATTTGCTCGTTTGCTTTCAGTTTTATTCTCCGCAAAGATTTCGGGGTTCAAGTGGAGATTGAGGACATCTCGTTGACAATGATTACTTGACACTTGCTTTGAAATCCCATTAAATGTCCTCTTTTGTGAGTTAATGTGTACGCGTGTGCACGGGGGGATATGTGGGCATATATTTTGTATTCAAGGACGAGATCGATATAAATTGCAAGGGATTTATTTTTCCCCCCTTTCAAGGCCTGATGTGTGCATCATACGAGTGGCATGGTGATGTGATAGGTGACAATGTATCCTTCACGGTGATTGTTGAAAATTCAAAGAAATCTGCGGGGAAGGGGAAGGGCTAAAGGACTAAAAGGAGGAGGATGTCTTTTCTTCTTTGGGGACACTTCCATTCCCGATCGATCCACTTTTCAAATGCGACATATTCGGAAGGCCAAAGGGGGTAGCAACTAGCTCTCGATTTCCAAGGATATTGGAAAAAAACCACTCCGTCGGACCTATATCATCGATCATCGCTCATCGCAAGCCCATCAACTTCCCCTTGGTTCATTAAAATCCAAAAATTCGTTTGATGGACACTCAGCTCTTAGACGCTCCACACCCATCTACCGGCCGGACAGAGGGATTCCGGGAACAAACCATAATCCTCTCAACTCTTGATCAGGACCATTCTCTCATTCTTGGAATCTCCTAAATCACATTCACCCGATTTGGCATGCCATGAAATTGTCTTAAATCGCACCCACACTCCCGCGGTCGAGCAGAGAAGACGAAACCACTTGCCCACAACGGAGGGGGAAGACAAACGAAGGAGCCTAGGTATCAAGACCAGGAAAGGACTAAAAGAAAAGTGGAACACCACCGTTATCATGTCGATAATAAATTTTAAATCCCATCACAAATATTTTATTTTTAGTCAGTAAGAGAGCGGGAGAGAGAGAGAACTCCTCTATCGACACCGGCATTCATCCCCTGTCAGCTGGCGAGGAGGCGTAAGGGGAAAATAATTCACCAACAAATGCGGATATGAATTATTTATAGAGGATACCATTATGGCATTGGAATTATGCCAAGAGGACGAGCAGCACCCCATTCCGTGGTCCTGCCATCCAGAAAATTTGTTTTAAAGACAAGTCCTTTTTTCGGTCGTTTTTCCGAATGCTTTCCTTTGCTTTTCTCGGTTCTCCTGGCAAAGGTCAAGAAACTATAATTGTAGCACACGAAAAACATGAGAAGCCGCACGAAACAAAAAGAAAACGACGACGACGGACGGATTTATTCTGTTGTTTCGACGAAGCACTTGGCTGTGCCTTCAAATTAAATGGAAATTTCTCCATTCAATCTTGGGGGCTATTCTTGGCTCACTTAATGTTGCATGACGTCAGTTAATGGCCTTCAATGCAGTTGAATTATTGTTTGGCTGGCTATTCGGCATTGATCCTTTTTTTTTCGGTTTTTTCCTTTGCTTTGTGTGTGGTGGAGTCTGTTGGTTTTGCAGACGAAAAAAAAATTGGTTGTGTCAGATTGGTCCTGAAGGAATTTCGAAAGAAGTGGAATTTATTTGTGGCGAGACAGAGTGCTCCCAGGCAAGGTATGATGAACCAGAATTTTGTCCTCCCGACGTGAGTGAAGCTACAGCAGCAATCGCCGAGTTAAATGCTAACAAGGCTACTGGTGCCGATGGACTATCGCCGACGCACTGACTGTCGATGGACTGGCTGCCGATGGACTGCTTGCCGAGGGACTGCCTGTCGATGGCCACTGGTGGCGATGGTTTGGCTACCGATGGACTGACTGCCGATGGACTGTCTGCCGATGAACTGCTTATCGGTGAACTGCCTGCCGATGGCTACTAGTGGCGATGGACTGCTTGCCGATGAACTGACTGCCGATGGACTATCTGCCGATGGACTGCCTGCCGATGGACTGTCTGCCAATGGACTGCCTACTGGACTGGACTTTCTCCCGATGGCTACTGGTGCCGATGGACTGTCTGCCGAGGGCTTGCCTGCTAATGGACTGCCTGCCGAGAGGCTGCCTGCCGATGGACTGCTTGGCGATGGACAGCCTGTCGATGGCTACTAGTGGCGATGGTCTGGCTGCCGATGAACTGTCTGCCGATGGACTGTCTGCCGAGAGGCTGCCTGCCGATGGACTGCTTGGCGATGGACTGCCTGTCGATGGCTACTACTGGTGATGGTCTGGCTGCCGATGGACTGTCTGCCGATGGACTGCTTGCCGAGAGGCTGCCTGCCGATGGACTGCTTGGCGATGGACTGTCTGCCGATGTCTACTAGTGGCGATGGACTGCTTGCCGATGAACTGACTGCCGATGAACTATCTGCCGATGAACTGCCTGTCGATAGACTTTTTGCCGATGGACTGCCTGCCGATGGACTGACTGCCGATGGACTGACTGCCGATGGAATGTCTGCCGATAGACTGCTTGACGAGGGACTGCCTACTGGACTGGACTTTCTCCCGATGGCTACTGGTGGCGATGGACTATCAGATCATTGAACGCAAACCAACCGAGTTTACTTCTTTTCACTATGATCCACAGTTAACGAAGGCAATGGCACCACTAAGGGGATAAAACGAAAGACCACGCTGGATAATTGCTGTGTTTTTGGCCTGGGAAGACTATGAAGCATTCTCTTGAAGGATCATGATATCCCTATATAAGACCCAGTTCTGTTGTGAGACCCAGTTCTGTGACTACCTCTGATCCTTCGAGTAATGATGGTGTTTGAGGGAAGAGACTGAACAATGAACGGTTCGGACTGTACAGCGACATCAATTTTGTCAAACGAGTCAGAGTCTTCTGCCTTTGTGTATATTATGTCTGTAGGTCTATGATTCCTACCCCAAAGGACAACGCGGTAGACGAAGACCACGCCTCAGCTGGAAAAATATCTGAATCAGCAAAATTTGCGTGGCTAGAAGTAACTAGCACAAGAGTAGGCTGGGTGAAGGGATATGTTGGCTGAGGATCAGGTTCACCCCGGACTGTATAGCCAGCCAAAAAGAAGAAGAAAACTTCTTCAACTTGTCGCGTAAAACATATGCATCTATTTCATCTTCCATAGATGCATAGAACACCATTCCATTTCAGCCTTGACTGCGTTTCTACACCTACTTTCCATCACAATCCACATTCCAGCTTAAAAACAGGTCAATCTGAAAATTTGAACAGATCTCCTTAACACCACCCAAGCTACGAGAGCCTACACATTGACTGCCCCAAGCTGCACCATTACCCATCCATTTGATCAGATGTTCTAACACGACCTACTTATCGTGTTTCACGAACACACCACAAAAAGCCCCACCGGTCCACTTTCCCTCGGCCACGACATCCTTCAATTAACGACACTCAAACCCCGTGCACAACAAGGCCAACCCAAATCCAGTCAGATGTGTGTTCTCTTCGCCTGCGGTCAGGCAACTCAAGAAATCCAGTTCAGGCCGTCGCACTGGTTTTACTGGTTAACTCTCGGAAAATCTCTCCCAGTTCATCATAACTCATAGACACATCCGGCCGCTGGTGGTAGGGGCTGGAAAGGAGGTCGGGCGCTCACGGTGGCATCCTGTTTCGTTCCTCTTTCTTCTCGTGGTCGTGACAAAAGTTTAACTGAATATCAGTGTCGTTGAGGATTCATTCTCTCCCTGGACTTGGTGAACGCCATCCACGGGTGGTTGCTTAAAATTGCATGAATGCCAACGACAGAGGCCACATGACCTCCCCTTCCCCAACAAGTTGGAATGGACGAGACTTCCTCGCAATACACACACAGACAAACACACACGTACATACTCAACCCCATCGCGTGAATTCGGCAAACAGCAGTGATTCTCGAAACGGGATCGCATCAAATATGAATTTTATGCCGCATCCCTTGTCGCCGTCGTTGGAGTTCCCTAGCACTCCCCTACCTGCTCGAGGATTTGTGTATACAGTAAGACACACAAATTAACTGTTCATAAAGTTTACCGTTGTTTTAGCATCTGCTTTCCGGGGATAACGGTAAGTTTACGCTGCAAGAATTTCCCCTTGACTTTGTCCGAAGCGGGAGGCTGTGTAACTCTGTTGACAACCGCGCCACGGTCCTGTTGAGTTTTTATTTTCCAGTGTCTTTGCTTTTTTTTTTTTGTGTTTCCTCTCCCGGAAGACCGACTGTGGCGATGGGGGATTCATTGCAGTTCCATTTGACAGATGTGCAAGCATGTTGTTCTGTTTGTTTAGAAGTTTTGTAACGACAACGACGACGACGATGAAGCCGTCGGGATGACGATGGTGGCGCCTGCTCGGGCAGTCTGTGAAAGTTTTCGTGGGACTCTTCCTGTTTTGTCAACAATTTTTGTTGTTTTTGGTTGTAATTCAATGGCGCGTCGCGTTATTGGTAACGGCTGCGGAAGAATTTCATCTTGACGCAGTTTTGTTGTACTCTGTCAGACAGAGCGGCGGATGGAGTTGTCAAAATTTTGAAAGCAACTTTGTGTAAAGGACATCTGTTCAAGTGCGTTTAAATTTTCCGAAGAATAAGCACTCGACGAGGATGTGCTTCAAAAGGATTCCGCGAATTTCCTTGAAATGAAGTGACATTTGTACAGAAGCAAGCATTGATTCCCTTCAGAAAAATCTCGAGTCAACCGTTATTTTCATCTAATTCGCGGTACTTACAAACAAACACACACCGCAAAGCGGTGAAAAAAATTGAAATCAAACACATCAGCAAAAAGCCGGTCGTTTAAACTTAGCCCTACATCCCCCTGGGGCAATCAGCTTGAGAAGAAAAAATTCCCTTTCATCAGAATCCTTCTCTTCAACACCATCGACTCCACTGGCGAAAAGTAACGACCTGCACGAGAGAGATAGAGGGAGAGGGAAAGAGGCACAAAAACACACACACACAGCCAACCTAAAAGCACCAGCTTCCAATTAATTTCATCCAGAACAATGGATATGTGCAGGCTTGCCAGCAACGTGTCTCCAGAAGCGTTCATCGTCCTGAAAGGCCACACAAAAAGCCGATTTACAATCTCATTTCTTGTGTTGCGTGTAACTTACCAATCAATGTCTCAATTTTCCTTCGTTCACTAATTGGTAGGGAACATGTCCATGAATGGGATTTCCGTTGAAAAACCTTCGCCGGCACAGGGCCGACCAAAGAGACTGACGAAATGAGTGAAAGACCGAGTGAGTGAGTTAGCCTTGTTAATCGGAAAAGCCCCACGTTCTCGGAGGTCCTGACTTGAACGATGCCAAACGGAAGAGATTATGGTCTGCAACAGTGTCCATGTATGTGCGGCTGTATGTATATTCAATGAACACAAACATGAAAGCGACTACTAACCAACTTTGTAACAAGATTTTGATAGGATTCAGGAGGAGGAGGAGGATCACAGAAAACGAAAAAAAAAACTGTTCCCTTCTCTCCACACTCGGTCAGTTCAAGCGGTCCTGAAGCGCGCACGACTTCCGAAGTTGTGCAAAAGGAAGAAAAGAAAAGAAAAAAAGCAGCAAGATTTGGAAGAGTGTAGCGTGGAAGTGAATGAAAAATAAAATCAGCAAACAACAGACGCACCCACGAACCCACTCGAACAGGATTCCAGTCACGTTCAATTGCTGTCGTCATCATCGTCCTCCGCTGCTGCTAGAATTTTCAAAAAAAACAGGAAAACTAACCATTACAAGGAGTTTCCTTGAAAGGATGCGCACACACGCACTGCGAAACCCAGTTCATTCTGCTCGACTGGTGAATCCTTTCTATTTCGCGCAGTAAGCGCGCTGTCTATTAGAAAATGGTGGAAAGTTGACATTCCTGACGGTAACTTTCGATGGATTACTGTCTGTGATTGGGTGCCGGAGTTGACTTGTGTTCATGTTGGCAGGGCGCTGCCGGATTGAAGTGGGGCCGAATTTTTCAACCACATCACCTCTTTGTTCGTGAACATTGCTTGGTCCTGCAGGGCGTATGCGTAATATTTTTTTGAAGCGACTTTACCAACTCATTTATCTCGTAGGACGTGTTTTGGGGGCAGGCAAAGATTTTGAAATTTGTAGCAAAGAAGAGTGTTTTTCTTAATGGAAATCATATTAAAGGTTGATTTTTCAGCTATTATCTTTTTGTCAACACTGTTTAAAACAGCTGACGCGCGCTTCGTGTTTTGTTTCACTGTCAAACATCTTCAAAGTGCTCTATAATTTAACCATGAATCATCTTACAACCGAAGAAGTCTTGCAAATTATTGCTCTGTTAAGAAAGTTCATCGCGCGCTTCTTCCATTTTATGGTCAGTTAATTTTTGGCTCAATGGGTACGTACATAAGCAGAATTGTCGATTTTGGAGTGAAGATCAGCCAGAAGCCTTGCAAGAGCTACCAATGAATCCACAAAAAGGCACAGTTTGGCTCGGTTAACTGGCTGGTGGCATCATTGGACCGTACTTCTTCAAAGATGACGCGAATCGTAACTTAACTGTGAATAGTGAGCGCTACCGTGAGATGATATCCAACTTTTTTTTGCCCAAAATGCAAGAGCTTGACTTGTATGACATGTGGTTCAACAAGACGGTCCCACATGCCACACAGCACGCGCAACAATGGACGCATTGAGAGGCGAGTTCGGTGAACATTTTATTTCACGTTCGGGACCGGTCAATTAGCCGCCTAGATTGTGCAATTTAACGCCTTTAGACTAGTTTTTGTGGGGCTATGTTAAAGCTCATGTCTTTACAGATAAGCCCGCTTCAATTGACGCATTGAAGCATTTATTCGTAAGATACCGGCCGAAATGATGGAAAGAGTATGCCAAAATAAGACTAGCGAATGGACCATTTGAGGCGCAGTCAAGGTCAACATTTGCATGAAATAATCTTCAAACATTAGACCGTACTATCGATTCAAATAAAGATTTCATGCATTTTTCTGAATCGAATGGAAGAAAAGACACGACCGCGAATTGCGTGTGCTGTACCAAGATGTGGATGTAGCTTGAAAGGCAAAAATCCTTCGACTACAGTGGCTCAGGGTACGAACTCACCGACACCTTCAATGTCAAAAAGGTCTTAGAGAAGGCGCAGCACTGTCATATGACATTTTTAACATCATCCTTGAGAAGATCGTTAGTTTAGTTTAGTTTAGTTTAAAAGGCATTTTTTTTATTGTTTATCTAATAGTATCTTAAAACTTAACCTAGGTACGACAGAATCGAAATCTTATAACTACTTACTGGCTCTATGCGGGCGCTCTAAGCTAAACTATTAATATATTTGTTTTTGCCTTTCGGCGTCAATGCTAGTTATTTTTTTAAAATTAATAAAAACTATTATTTATTTTTTTAAAACTAAGAAAACGTTTTTGAGAAGATCGTTCGTTACTTACATGTGAACACAAGATGCAGGATCTTCCAAAAGTGTACTCAACTGCTAGCTTACACCGACGACATTGACGTGATTGGACGAACACAGCGAGCCGTTAATGAGGCGTTTGCTGGCATTCAAGCGGGAGAGGTTCATATAGGTCGATAAATGAGGGCAATACGAAGTACATGCTCTCATCAAGGAAGGACGCACAACATCGACGTCTCGGACAGAGCGTCACACTAGGCAGTAGAAACTTCGAGGTAATCAAGGACTTCGTCTACCTCGGCTCCACGGAGAATAGGGACATAAACAGCAGTACTGAAATCAAACGCAGAATCACTCTTGCCAATCGCTGTTTCTTTGCGCAATTAAGTAACGAAGCCCTCTCTTTATATAACAGCTTAACCATCTCAGAACCTTTATCGTGCGGAAACCTGGATGCTACTTAAAGTGGACGAGGAAGCCCTAAGTCTTTGAGAAAAAAGTTTTGCGTGCGATTTTTGGTTCTGTCTGCATCTGGAGGAGAAGATTTAACGACGAGCTCTATAGGCTGTACAGCGCCTAGTCAAGCTTCTTCAAGAAGGACCTTAACCAACTTAAAGTATTGACAGCAAATTACTCATATACAAGCAAGTGCTTAACCCCTTCTGGACGTATGGTATACAACTATGGAGTTGAACCAAAGAAAATAATAGAAATATACTACGAACTTTTCAAAATAAAGTGCTACGTGGCTTAACTAACCTGACTACTAGGCCTACTAGGCCTAAATTTCGTCGTTGAATTTTGTCTTCAGTCGCGAATAGGTGGCGCGTGTCGATTTGCACTTTTTGGTCTTTTCCAGGATCTGCCATAGTGTGAAGATTTGGTTGATGGTCAACTTCCCTGGCCTAAAACTACACTGAAGAGGACCCAGCATGTATTGTAAATACGACTATTTGCCTGGATGGCAGCCACTGGGGTACGTGACTGTTAATGCGGTGCTAAACGGTTACAGGCGTAAAAAAATGTGTACTAAGCAGGACTCTTTAGGCGACAGGGATGCCTTGTGCTAATACACACATTACCGTTTCCCATTTCGAGGCTTACGAGACGTTCGTCTGAATGGAAGTTATCAAACCAAAACCGTGTGGCGTTCTCATTCAGCGCTATTTTCCCAACGGCGGCGTCATTCATGTGTTTTAATTGCCAGAAATGCCAAATAGCTTGCAAGAGAAGTAAAGATCCTCGAAAAAACTCACACAATCGAAATTTGTGTATAAGGGGTTAAAAATGTCCTCAAAAGAAACTTCCTGTGGTGACTCTTAACCTTTGATTGTATATTCTTCAATCAATGGCAAGCTACAGGCTTTATAAAAAATTAAAATGCTTCTTAGAACTGTATTGCAATTTGTCATTTAATGAGCTTTACTTTCGAAACTGAAAAATGAACGACCCGATTTTGGGGAACCGCAGTGGAACGTAATTCAGTGCTTCCAAGTCCAACGATATCTACTGTTAGGTTTTAGCTTTCTCCAAATAATTAGTCATTTCCAAAGGACGAACTTGTGTTGTTGTCAAATATTTCCCATATGTATCAATTGAGTTAACTTCAGATTAGAGGAAGCAAATAATGTTTTCCTTGGAATATCGCGGCTTCCTGAACCAATTCACTAAATATTGCAGCCCAACCCCATACCACGGTTCACTCTACCCATCTTCATCTGGCGCCCTTTTTCGGATTTGTCCCAACAACCGAGCCACTCGTGTTCTCATATTGCACCTATCCGTGTCACACTCTCGTCGCCCGCACCGGATCCCACTCACCGATTTTATTCTTCCACTCGGTTTGATTTCATCTCCAGTGACAGGACGCCTTCACTGCGCCAACACCCGACACCCAGCGCCGGCCACCCTCCGTGGAATAATTAATTTGACATTCAGTGTGTGTTTACCAGTTCGGAAGAATTTCATTCCCATTGATCACATTGACTCTGTGTCCCTGGATGGATGTGGACGGGTGTCTCCCGGTCTCAGGTACACCCATGTCCATGGCCCGGATCTCTTCTGCTCATCTACTGCGACGTGAAACGACTAATAGTTCCTTGGATATCATGTTGCAAAGCGTCCACCATCATCGGCTAAAGGGAACAGCAGTGAGCCTCGGCAGCCGTTAGTTGTTTTGACGTTTCTTCTCTGGACTGCGGAGTGGATGAAGGATGGAGTGACTGGAGCTCGGATTTTTTCCCATGTATATGTGTCGGACGGCCTCTTCCGGATCGGTGTCGTCCTTTAACTGGCGTCGTTTGTATGTCGTCCGCTCTTAGTCATCGAACCAACCAAAGTCAATATATCGGCGCTTAGGGTGTTTGCTTGGAGTAACGAGACCAAGGTGCGCTGCAGACACGTCTCCACTCGGCTGCAATTGAGGGCGATTGGTGACTGCGGGATCCGAATATTCGTTTGTTCTTCTTTTTGCGCTTTCAAATTCGTCACTGTGCCGACGTCGCAGCTGACGACGACAACGACGACAAGAGATTATTTTCTGATGACATTGTCACCTAGTTGTCCGTCCTTTCCCCGTTCTCGTTCTCGTCGGTTGTCGCTTGGCAGCGCTGCTATGCCCTACCGGCTAGGAGCGAATGTGTCACAGTCAAAGGCAATGGAGTGTGATTTATGAAATTGTAATGATTCTGGAAATTTAAGAGGTGCTCCCGACTGATGAAGTGATGGATCACGTTGCTGTGGGGGTGGCTTATGAATTCGTAATGACGATGGTTACGAGCTAGTCGATGACTTTGATGTCCTCTCGTGGAGGGTGTAGTGGATCAAAGGCGAAAGGAAGCGAATTGATTTGCTCCGACGACGACAACGGCAATCTATGGAGAAATTTTGAAAAAAGTCTGTCGTGCATTTTTAGAGTTCTTACAGAGAGAGAGAGAAAGCTAGTCCTTATGGTCTCAATTTAATGTCTGTCTGAAGTCTACATTTTTTTATGTTCGAAGTAACTGGAACTTATGATGTGGATGGGTGGAACCTGAATTCAATGTGTGGGGTTCGGGAACCCAAAAACGTTTTTTTCAATGCACAAGTCTATCATATGACACTAATTTCTTAACAAGAGTCATGTAAACAGGGTGACAGAGAAAAAAATAGTGGAAACATATGTTTTTTGTATTTGGACAAGGACTTGGGCGAGAAGTTGGACAAGAAATTCGTTAAGAAATTAAACAAGTTCTTAGACAGGGAACTGAACACTGATTTTAATATGGAATTTAACTTGGGTAAGAAATTGGACGGTGGTCGCCGTGGCGTAGTGGGTACGTACGTCGACCCACACGCAGAAGGTCTAGGTTCAATTGCCGGACCGAACACTTCGCATTTTTTCACGGCACCACATCTTTCGAGCTGGTGACAACACTCAAAGCGTATCAATTGTCTATGAAAAGGCTTCTCAAATCTCGCCGTTTAGAGTTGGCAAAAAACTGTAGGTCCCTTCTGTTCGTGAGAGAACAGTAGCAAGCACAAAACTAGTAGTAGTTATGGATGTCAGACCCTGGTCCCTTGTAGGCTGTAGTGCCACTCAAATATTATTGTTGAGGAATTTGGTACATAGTGGACAAGGAATTGGTAGAGAATTCAACGGGAATTTGAGTAAGGAAAGATTTATTCGACACTGAAGAGAAGCCAGAGAATTACCGCAACGAGGTCTTGTACAACAGGGCTAGTGTGAATAGTTTCACTAACGCGACAACACATTGCAAGGAGTATGATGTCTACCAACAGTCTGATCTTCGAGGCTTATTACTCGAACTTTATGTATCCTGAGAGGGTGCACCACATCGGCTTTATTCCATCTGAGGCTTTTCTTTATTTAGATTTGTTAAATCTGATTCAGGACATAAGTGGATGTACTATAATCTTCCACGCTGTACGCCGAACAGTTGACAGGCGACTCCACTATGAATCGGATATTGCTCGCGAAGACGGGGATCAACTCCGGTTCAGTAGAGCGAACCCCGCTCGAGATAGGTGAGAGAGTGCAAAGGAGCGGGACTTCTTTTGGTGGTTACACCAGAATCAGTCCCCGCCAGCGCCAAAGCCAGATATGATTGTTGGTCTGTTGGACAATAGCCCACTGACATAGATTTAAGTTGGTTAAGAAAAAAAGAAGAAAAAATAACAAAACAAAACAACAAAAAAGGTGTACAAGGGCGTGTAGATTATATATGTCAAGCATATAAAGAACGTACACACCCATGTACACACGTCCGCACTGTCACGGACATAGTGTAAGGTAACTTAAGTTTTATTTGGGTTAGGGTTTAGTGCTTTTAGCTTAGATTAGCTTGTTCTAAGAAAATTAAGTAAAAAAAAATGTTTAGAGCGCCAAGTTTTTTCTAAGTTTTCTTGGCCAGTAAGAACAAACAATAAAAATTGTCCAAAAAGACTGGAAAAAAAACAAATATTATTAGCAGTAGACGCCGAAAGGCAAATAGATAAGTAAGTTAAGATTATTTTAGAGTACCTGCGAAGGGTCAGTAGGATAGATTTTAAGAACTTGGATTGTTTAGATATTAAGATAGATTTAATCATTGTAAGCATGAATTGAAAAAAAAATAAATTTTATTTTATTGTATTTCTTTTTATATTATTTTAAAGTAAAAGTTAAAGTAAATTTGAGGAAGGATCTAGATAAAGACTTGCATCAGGTTGTCGACACGGGCTTGGGAAAGGACTTCATCAGAAATTGAAAAAAAAGGATAACAAATTAGGCACAGATGTGGACAGGGAGGGAGAAGGATTTTTGATAAAGAATTCTACAAGGACTTGGGATGAGATTTGAATAAAGGATTAAACTTGGATAGGGAATTCAACAAAGGATTTGATTAAGACTCCCTCAAAGGTTTGGACAAGGACTTGAGAAAAGACTTGAATAGGGCGTAAGTCACGAATTTAGAGAAGGACAAAACGAACAGCTCTAAGAAGAAAGACATTCCCTGCTATACAGAAAATGTTTTCTTTCGCCAAAAAGACAATCAAGTGCAAAGTGCTTGCTGTTCTTTAGCGATACTTTCAGTCACAACCTAATAAAAGCTTATTCATAATGAGGTTCGATTTGTAATGTTAAGTAATAAACATTAATTTGAAAATGAACTTTAAAATTTAATTATCCGATAAGGAAATACTTATGCCATTTATTTAGATATTTGATGAAAATAATTTCATGTAAATGCTGCCCGCGACTACGTCAGACGTGGTCCATGCGGATGGTCTAATTTTGGGCAAACGCCTATCCATGCACTCTTCATGTTAGTTTAGTCCCATTGAAATAGGTGGAGAAGTGTAAGTACCTCGGGATTTTTTTCACGACTGCTGGAAGGAGCAACATTGAGCTTTCTTGTAGGATTAACCAAGTTGAATCAATCTTAACGCAGCTTGATAGATCAGTAACAAGGAAGGCTGAGCTTGGTGTCAAAGCCAATTAATTGGTTTTAACTCAGTGTTTATTCGAACCTACGGTCATAAAATTAGGATAATGACCAAAAGAATAAGATCGCGAATACAGGCTGCTGAGATAAAATTTCTCCGTATCGTTGCGGGATTTACTCGCCGGTAGAGGCTGAGAAAAGCGATTGCACGGGGGGAACTTAATGTTGAGCAGCTTCTTCTTCGGACAAAAATGGCTTTATTTCGTTGGTTTGGCAACTTTGTATGGATGTCCCCTTCATCACGACTTCAGAGGCGTGCGCTAGATTCAATTCCACTAAGTGGGCAAACGATCAGCACACCCATGGCGAGGTGGTTGAATCAAGTTCATAAACTCGCCTGGTTGCCCTTGGGAATAGCTCCTAGTGAGTTAGAGTCGATGGTGGAGTATGAAGCGGTCTTGAGATCTGTCGTGCGTGCATTGATCGGCGACTGCTTTAGTGTAACGTGCTAGTTAACGAAGATGCTGGTGACGATGATGGTTCGAGACTGACTAGTATCTCGCGGATAGCACGGCTTGAATAGAGTCAATCGAGTCGAGAGAAAATATTTCAAGGGTGTAATACCACACGATCTACTCGGCTGATTAACCTTAGGAAAACATGAAATTGAGTGCTGACTGAAAGGATTTCATGTTCTCTATGTCTCGTAGCGCCGCCTTGTTGAAACCAGAGATCACCGAGGCTTGAAGCACATTAACATTCTTTAACGTTCTGATTTGCCTCGTTATAATTCTTCCGTACACTGTCAGCTACAGCTGCTTAGGTCTCTTCACTACCTGCTAGTTGTAGTCTTACCCGTGGACTGTCATTCGTTAATGTAAACTACGACTGGTCAATGGTGGTTTCAGTAGGCGACTAGGCGCACCTTAAGCTACTGGAGTCGACTAAAAAAGTTATTTTCAAAGAGCTCTGATTTCGCAATGCAGCTGAACATTTTGGAGACGCTCCTTCCAAGATAACTTGCTTTCCAAGATAACTAACTTACATCTTATCTGGATGTAATGGAGCAGATCAGCAAAAACTTTCAGAATGAACTGGACTAACGCCATCTGAGGTCCTTTCTTCAGTAATGTGTCTAGTCTCAATTTAGGACGGTGTTTTCTGCCATTTCGCAGCATCTCCAATTTGAACGCCTTAGAGCTGGGATTTTATTATCCACTAGATTGACCAGAACTGTATATATTTATGTATCAGGCGTGTGACCCATAAAGATTCTGAGCCTCAGCTATAGCTGCTTTCCATTATTGACAGTCCCGGGCACGCTGCTTCCAGTTTTCAAGACCAAGCTCTCTAGAGTCGGCAATCACTTGTACTGAAGGCTCCTCTCCTTCTCGAATCCGGAGGCTGGGATTCGAAGCTCCTCTTAGCTGGAGCGTTTTTGTCCATTCGACGGATTTTTGCCTTCTGAACTACATCCTCTTCTTGGTACAGCACATGGAGTTGCGGTTGTGACTTCTCCTCCATTCGCCTTCCTCGCAGACAGGACCATTTATTCGTCACAGTATTTTTCTTTCGAAGGAACCAAGAATTTGCTCTGCCGTTTTGCTAATCGCCCAGCACTCCGCTCCGTATAAGGGTACGGGTAGAATTAGTGGCTTGAAGATCCTTTGAGAGTTTTGACACTTACTGTTTTAACAAACCGAAATAACAAGGTTGATTCTAGCCAAATCTCCACTAAGGTGTCGTTTGTGGATTTCACGTTTTCCCCGAGGTAGAAAAACTCCTTCACTACCTCAAAGTTGTAATTGTCACATTCCGACCGAGACCAGTTCGTTTTCGACCAGTTCGACCAGTTCGACTAGTTCGTTTTCGTTTTGACTGTATAATGGATGTAAACATCGTTAGATCATAACGTCATTTGTCGTTGGTTACATCTTTTCCGGCAGAAAACCAAAATCAACATTCTTCCAGCGAAAAGAAAATAGTAATAAATTCCAAGCGATTGTTCTCCACCGCTTTTAAACCAAACGTTTCTACGCATGTGAGTCCATCCCAGGACCCACCATTCCATGGAACATCAAAGAACATCCTCGAACCGACGCTCTATTAAGTGAGTTTTCATTTATTTTCCACTTCGTTACATCAAACCCACCGCCATTCACCCTTTTGATGTTCCATCCGCCTTTCTCCCAGCCAACTCTCGAAGATTCTTAAATTCCTGACATCTTCCGCACGGAACTCTATTTAGAACCCACTAAATCATTTATTGTTATATCTTCATGTTCGCTGCCTGTGTCTGCTCTCCTCGTGCGTCGCAACCTCGGCACATCCGTTTATCTTCTTCATTGAAAAGTCCTTGCCATACGTTCCTCCTTCATCCTCCCTTTGGCACATACATATGTTACCCTGTGCTACCTGTTCTCAACGCCGTCGTCGCTGTTGCTTGCCCACCCTCCCACTGAGGGTGCGGTGAATTAAGGTGAGAGATGCCTCAAAAAGGAACCACATTTATGGATCCCAATAAAAATTTAGTGTTTATTGGGTGACAAAATCGCGGATCCTTTTATGGGAGACTACAACCCCCGATGGGAATCTGTTGAGCGGTGTGTGTAACAAAATCTTGGGGGGTGGGCGGGCGGGAGGGGTAACTTTTAAACTATTTCCTCGGTGAGTTGACTTATCTCCTGGTTGTGGTGGAGTTCACTTTATTAGAAGCGATTTACGAGTGAAGAAAGCAAAGTGCTGGATGCGTGGATGATGAAGTGTGTCTGTGTGTGTGGGTGTGTGAAGGGGAATTTAGAAGTCTTTAGGGAACAACTTTCTAAGTGGATGTTAATAAATCCCATGAATTCGTGAGTGCGTCTCACGCGAATGCGAGGTGTGTTCCCTTAAGGTGTTAAGATCAGGGTTTTTGGAGAGCTTTTAAGCAAACATTCAAAAGGGTATACGGAAATTTTGAACTATTTGTCTTAAAGAGTTATGCATGTGACGGGGTGGGGTACGTTTGTGGGCATCTAATTGAAGCTTAAGTCGTTTGGAGACGATAACGCTTACGATTTAGTGATTTCCGCTAGGAATGGATACATGCTTTCATTATTTTTGTATTGTGTTGGCTACAAAGTATGTTATTTTAAAGCAAATAACAATGGAAGTGACTTAAACACACGTACAATACGAGTAGTTGATGAAGAAGACAGGGTCTGGTCCCTTGACTCATTACACAAAAAAACAACATTGACGCTGACAATGATGGGTGCTGATGACAAAATGCATTCGAAAATATCAAAGACAATCCCAAGTTGGGTAAATTGTTCAGGACTTGTTAAGGTTAAGATGAGCAGACCGTCCATACTTGCTCTGGCACAGAAATATGCTCAGGGACAAGGTGTGACTTGAATACGGAAAACTGTGTTTCACTATTAAAATATAAATATGGTAGTGCATATTAATTTAAAGGTCATATGGAGTCCAGGACATGACACAATGAAGGTAATGAACTGGTAGACACGAATAAAACCACTAGCGTACAGATCAGGCCTGAAAGTCTGAGTAATCAACAACTTGTTGCCGCGTGAATTCGGCAAAATTCAGCGCTTTTGTGACGACTGGAAATTGAAAATAAATTTTCGGAAGTGTGAAACTATTCTCTTTAGAACCCCGCTATCCAAGACCTCAAGAGGAAAAACTGGCGCAAGTTCGGCATAGTTGACCCAAGGGGCCAGCCATTAGCTTTGGAAAATGTAGGCATTTGGTTGGACCAGTATCTGTACTGCGGCATGCAGCTACAGCTCTGACACAAATTAAAAAAGCCTTTGTTGGTTATTTTATGTTAGCTAGGGTGAAAGTAATCTGCAACATGGGCCTCACCCGGCTAATCATGGCATAGGGTTGTGGAGTGTGGTTAATTTTGCCTTCGAATTCAGTTCTTTCAAGACGGAAAATATGAGTCTGACTTCGGGCCTCCGGTTGTATCGAACACCTGCATCCGATTACAAGAAATTATATCCCACTGAGGTCATTTACAATAACATATCAAGCTGACTCGAAGGAAGATTGCACGAGCGATGACTTTATCTAATAGTCCGATCTTTGGGGCTCATGAAAAGGTGCGCGTAAACGGCTTTTAACCCCTGAAGCTTTTCTCTATTTCGATTCCAAAGGGCTGATATTTACAGGATACTGAAGGAAGTTCTATCATCTTCTATCTCCTACGCCGAACAGTGGACTAGCGACTCCAATATGAGCCGGACATAGCTCTTGGCCGCGAAGAACTTCTTGGGTTCAGTAGAGCGCCCAAGACAAGGCAAAGTCCGCCACAAAGCGTCATTTCTACTGGTGGCTGCATCAAAACCAGCCCTCGCCACCGCTCTTAACGCAATAAAAATTAAAAAAGAAGTTGACCCTGTCTCCAACATACATAGTTTTTAAGGTTAGGAAACCACGAAACCAGACAAGGCTTTGGAAAACACCGAATCCCTCTCCAAAATGCGATAGCTTGGTCTATGCGATAGCTTATCCGGTGGCAAGAATGAATCGAGAGATGAGCAGGATATGCCCGTGCTTACAGGGAACATGAAACCTACCACCTAAACAAAATAACAGAGATTTGCACTATTTGGTAAGGGGACAAAAATGATGGAACATCTTCAAAGCAACCGACCGCTTAGACATTGCCTTACTCCGGTACAGAACAATCAACAAAACTAGAGTTATAGGTACTGAAATATTTTAGAAACATCCCATTTAGAAAATGCGATTTTTTAAAGGCAACACTCAGGCCTAGGGAGTACAATGGGTACATGGGTTAGGTGGCAGACCTTTCGTTTTCTTCTCTTCCGAATATGCCGCTACAGTCCGTGGTGAACCTGGGTCTCAACAAACAAACCCCTCTAGCTGGCGCGATCTTTGACCAGTTGCCTCCAATTTTGTGTACTAAGTTGGTTAAGGCCCTTCGCCATTTTCGTGCGCCGTAGGCTTCCTCTTTTGCGTTAGAGTCGACCACTATTCGAGCTGGAGCAGTGTTGTCCATGCGGCGTTGAATACGTAGGCACTTGGCTAGGTTCATGTCTCTATACAGCCCGTACAGTTCGTAATCTTCTCCAAAAACCATCAACGCAAAAGGCAAACCTAACCTCTCCAAGACCAAGTGCTTTTTCATCTGCTCCTTAAGATTGTCCAGGTTTCTGCGCCATAGAGCTGGACAGGCATGATCAAGGTTTTAAATAAGACTGTTAGCTTAGACCTTAAAGAGAGGGCTCCATTACTCAATTTCTTCTTGGGCCCAAGGAAACATCTATTGTCAGGAGTTATTTTCTGATTTACCTTGATACTGAAGTTGCTTGTACTATTTGATTCGGAGCCGAGGCAGGCAAAGTCCTTCACTACCTGAATGTTATAGCTGCCGATTAGACAGCCTTCCCTTTGGTTCACCATGAAACCCATTTTGGCCTCCTCCGACCTCACCTTGATATCAACAAACGCTTTATTGGCAGCTGTCTGTGTTCCATCAGGAGGTATGGGCTCATGCACATACGACAAAGCTCTTGATTGCACCCAACCTGACGAGATGCCAAAGCGATCGCTTTAATTGCATGAGTCAAGCTGACATACAGCCTTCCAGTCGCACCCCCTGCATAATCACCCTTAAGTCCGTTGGATGGTGAACTAATTTTTTTTTTTTTTTATAGTTGGCGCGTGCTAAAGGGGTTCCGACTACCCTTAAGTGACCGGATTTATGTCACAGCACGGGCCGAAGGTATAGAGGAAGAGAGGGAGAGGAGGTACCGGTGTAATGAGAGGGAAATATTGAGCTTGGAAGATCATTCCATATTCGTGTGGTGCGGCTAAAGAACGAGTCTCTAAACTTTACCGTACGTCCTAAGGTGGGCTTAAGGGTGAACTGATGAGCATTCCTAGCGGTCATCCTAAACAAGAAAGCTCAATATGAAGCTGGCGGTTGTGCGGAGGGCTTATGACCTGAGTTTCATATAGCTACACAACACCTTTTTATCGCTTTTGGAGCCGCATAAGACAGCATTCATCGCAAAGAACTTTTCAACGCGATGGCCGAATTCAGGATCCCAGAAAAACTGATCCGATTGTATCGCACAACGCTAACACAATCGCGATGCACCGTGAAGTTTCGTTCAAGAACCTCTGAACCATTCCAAACTGCGCTGAATTTCGGCAAGGAGATGCCCTGTCGTATGACTTCTTCAATATTGTGCTGGATAGGATAGTGGGGAGGACAGGTGTAAACACAGAAGGCACTATCATGCACAGAATCATCCTTGGTAACCGGTGCTATTTCGGTTTGTGCAAAAAGCTAGGATCGAAACTCCTGACTCGAAATATCTTCAAGCCACTAATTCTACCCGTACTCTTATACGGAACCGAGTGCTGGACGATTATTAAATAGGCAGAGCAAATTTTTGGTCACTTTGACAGAAGAATTCTGAGACGAAATATGGCCATGTCTGCAAGGAAGGCGAATGGAGGAGAAGACGTAGCCGCGATTCAATGTGCTGTATCAATATGTGAATGTAGTCCGAAAGGTAAAAATCCGTCGACTACAGTGGCTAGACCACATCGAGCGAATGGACAAAAACACTCCAGCTAAGGTCTTCGAATCCCAGCCTCCGGGTTCGAGAAGGAGCGGAAGGCCGAACCTCCGGTATAGAGACCAAGTGATTGTGGAAGCTAGAGAGCTTGGTCTTGACAACTGGAAGCAGCGTGCCCGGGACCGTCAAGAATAGAAGGAAGCTATAGCTCAGACTTACACCCTTCATGGGTCGCAGATTTCATAAACAAAAATAACTGCGTACGACTCATCAAGTAAATGATGTCGAACGGAATTTTAAAAAATCGTGTCTCTTGAATTGTCCAGTGACTTCTGCACGATTCTCTAGGATAGTTTTAAATAAAGTCACATGACAGTGCTTCGTCTTGTCAGAAAAAGAAGGTCTGTGTGAGTCTTGAACCAACCTTCACGGAGCAGCGAGAATTCTCTACAGTCGTCCTGCACAACCTGATGAGTTTGGCAGGAACGTGGAAACCAAACATGGTGTTGTATAGCTCGTCTCTATGGAAGCTGTCATATGTGGTCTTCAAATTGACGAGCAGGTGGTAAGTGCCGATATGTAGCTTCTGAGTTTTTTTTTTTTTGCAGGATTTGCAGTAGTGTGAAGGTTTGATCAGGAATGGACTTCGGCGGCCTAAAATCGCACTGATGAGGACTTGTCAGATTGGCCTCTTGATCTTTGAATCCAAAAAAAATATCAATAACCAAATTGATTGGTGTTTCTTAAAATCACCCAGTGATCCACCTAAAATCAGTGTATTAACAATAACTTAGAATATCTCACGGAACTTATTGCCATTGAAATGAGAAAGGATACACCACCGTCAATGGTGTCAGGAATAGAACAGAGACAAAAAAAAAGATTTTAAAATATTGTAAAGATTCAATAAGCTAGTTTTAAGTATTTTCCTAGGGTTAAGAAATTAGATCTCAAACATTTATTAATTAAAATGCACAAATAAAAAAAAAAAAAAAAAAAAAAAAAAAAAAAAAAAAAACAGAGACAATCTTAATATTGCCTTCCCTAAAATGAGGAGCTTGAGAGCGCATTTTCAAATCTGTCTTACAGGCTAATTTTGTCAATATTTTATTGGGGACTCGCCTCTACAGTTTAACATTACTTTCAACCAAACCCTACAAAAAAAAACTTTCACGAACTATCCGAATCAAACAACCTTCCATTTGCCTCTCTTCCGGTTATCAACAATTCATTCCCCAATCTCTCCCTGTCACCACAGGAATTCCTGAAAACTTCTTCAAACACACCACAGAAATATGCCGTCTTCCCACTCCACTCAGTCACTTCATCGAATTCAACTCCCACTTGATTTCCATTCACCATACAATTCGCCCCTCCCCCCACACAAGTCCCCTTCAAAGACAAAACAAAAAATCAATTCACTCCCTCCCTCCCCCGGCCACCCACCACGGCCTACCACCCAATCATCAACGACACCTCAATCTATCGCCTCCCACGGGAGTATCAAAATTTTGTACGAGCACCCCGCACCGGTGTAAGTTATCGACTCCCCCGTCAAGCCATCCATCAATTTGCGAGTCAATAAAATCACTTTCATCGCCCCACTCAAACACCCGCCACAGCCTTCGCCCCCACAGGCCCACACAAACTACCACATCATTCGAAGACCGTCTTCATTGAGCCCAAACGCAAACTCCTGGGGGAGATAATTTTGCGTCTGACTTTTCTGCTGTTTCATAACTTTTAAGTCATCTGTTCCATTCCCCCAACGCCCACCACCCCAACGATGTCACGAAGCTCCCCACGCCGCACCAGCCGTCTCCGGCAACGACGACGGTCCTTGAAGTTCATCCCACCCTCTGCTGGGGCCGCTCCTGCTGCTTCCCTCGAGGTATAAGGGAAAATCACGATGCTGTCACTTTGCTTTGACAGATTAATAGCGACGTGGTTAGCAAGAGAAAAATCCGTTTTTCGTCCTCATTCTGGCTTTCTGCTTCTGCTCCCCCCCCCCCTTCTCCCCCCGCCCCTCATAAATGATGACGTCCTGTTAATCGTCCCTTTTCTACAGCTTCTCACGTCAGTCCACAGATTGCTGCTCCGCCGCTGCCGGAGCTGGGCGCGCCGCGCCTTCCTCACTCGCAGGGGTGCTTCGAAATTCGATGATTAATTGTGTTCGATGACATTATCGTTGACTCTTGTCATAATTTCGGTGGACTTGAAGGTGGAGACGATCGGCCTGTTGGCTGGAGCTGAAGATCGATGTGCCGGGGGTGAGAGGGTGCAGTGGGAACAGTTATTTTTCGTCTAGCTCCGTGGCATTTCTGTGCGCAATCCCATGTGGTAGAGGAACGTAAGCACATTTCCGGCCGGGGGATTGGAGCGAAGAGGTGAGTTCAGTCGTGCGAACATGATGTGCCCTGTGTATGGAGGACATTAAAGCTTTCCGAGCACACCGGTAGCACAAAGAGGTGAAGGCGAGTGATGTCCCAGTTTATAACTTAATTACGGGATGTGCTAGAAAATCTGTTTATAATATTTTTTTCCGGCCTGTTTTGTATGCACTCGCATACTTTGTGGATACATATGCTAAAGCGATGCAAGTGAGGAGTGGAATTGGTGGTTAGTCTCTGGGCCTTCAGGGCGCCATCAAGGAAATACGAATGAAAGAAATGCGAGATGTGGCGCCAGTTACAGAGACCTGAAGTTTCTGGGACTGTAAAATTTTGAAACATGCTTCAAAGGGATACTAAGTTGATGTACGGTGAATCGTTTTTTAATACCGCTAGGAGTGTACAGAGCCACCATTTGCGAGTCAGTAAGCCTACGTCGTCGGCAAAGAAAGTTCCGTCCGGCTTGTCGCAGTACTGTAAAAAATTGTTGACGCACAAACATCCGTGTCTATCAGCGGCGATGTAAGGTCAAATACCGACTCAAGGTCAAGCTGGACTTTTTCTCTTTTCGAAGCTCATAATCTCTGGATACGAGTAACATTGATTGTTTCTCTCCCGTCTTGCGATTTTACGTTTCTACCTTTTCTCGACAGTGCTCAAAGCCATCACCGTTTCACTGACTGCTAATGAACTAAAGGCAGATGTCTAACTTTTAGACTCCGTCCTGCAGGTGAGGTGGTCGGCGGCCTATAAGAAGTCAAAGAACGGAGCAGGTGGAAAGGCTCAAAGGCTCATCTTCTGCCCAAGAAGCTCGGTTTCAAATCTTGGTTCCTTCTGAGGATTGATCGCTGAGCCTGGATGCTTAACTCGTGTGTGGGCGGTCAACCTCTGAGACCGTAGCCAGCTTTTCGAACGTTCGAGCTTGTTAAGAGTTGTGGTTGCCATGGAGGAGTTAGTTCCCGACACTGGGTCAAGAAGTTGGCCACAACCGAACGTGACAATCAAAATCAAGATCAAGCTATCAAAGAAGGGGACTGGAGTTCTCAAATGAAGAAGGCGCAAACAAATGCCCACGCAGTCATGTATAACATCTACTTAAGGTTTCTCTTCCCTTCATCTTTCTCCTATCTCAGTTGTCCGTCCGCAATCTGTCTAGGGCATTAGACTTTCTTTTCAGTCAATCTCTTCCTTGTTTCCTCCTTAGCTAGTTTAGGCATATTTGGAGAGGGGGGGGCTCATTAAGGATTTCTGTGAGAGAGGAACAAGAAGAGCCCCATTCGATGAGCTTAGCCCAGCTATGATAAGCATGCTCTCCATCCCATCAAAGCTCTCTCTGTGGCTAAATACAAACGGCAAAAATAAGTTCGTTCTTCCTCTCCAACATCTTTTCTGCTTCTTCTTCTTCTTCTTTTTCTTCATCGTCTTCCCCTTCATCTTTTATTTCTTGATCTTCCTTATTTGATGCTAGGTTCCTCAGCTACGACGGACTTTTCAAATATCACGGTTTCTTGCGAACTGCCTTTTATTGGCGCCCAACCAGTTAGTTGAGGTACTTATTTGCTTCAGTGCACTGTTTCAGTAGAAGACATTCTCTGTTGCATCGTAGCAATGGCTTAGAGTGAAAGTTTCTTCGGGCCATAGCTGTGGTGTCAATCGACTCTTTATGGTCTAGCCACCCCAAGGGTTGAACCCGTACGAGCCAAATCTTCGTCTTCAGACACCATCAACACAAACTTCGTCTCAAAAAGTCGTTTAACTTTCTTATCGGCTTTCAATGACGCTCATGTATCCGTACCATAGAGTAGGGCCAGCCTGACCAGCATTTGCCTTGTGTGGCAAAGATTGATCTTTTAAGGCCCCACTGCTCAAACCCATTTTATTATCAGAGAAACGGATAACTTCCTCAGCCAGATGTATACGCTTGATCTTCGACTCGATCTGTTTCGCGCCACAAAAAAACAGAACTTCTCTCAGATTTGTCCTTAATGCGAATCCGTCACCTTCTTCGATTCATCAGAATGAATGCTTGTTGACAGCTGAAGATAATCAAGAAAAAGCGTTCATTCCGGTATTTAAAAAAAAAAACAACGCAAAATCGGCCCCCATCGGTGCGCCCCAGTAGACGGCCTTGTGCACTCAGCGGAGCCAACAAAAATAACATATTTCATGTACACATCACCATGTCCATGGAATCTGCCATGCATGCCCTCCCCGCAGAGTATGGCCTGCCTGCAGTCGGAATCCGACATCCTCGCACATCACGCGACGCGCACTACTAGTTACTAGTGAAGCTGCCATTTCCGCATGAATTAAGCCACACCGAGAGAGAGCATATTTTTATTCCTCTCCCATCATCGCCATCGCCATCGCAGTTGTCGTCCTTCACGGCAAAAAAATGATGTTGCATAAATTATTATCTTTATTAAAAAAAAAAGAAAAATATGAAATCCAAAACCGGCAGTCCTGTGTTGCACTGAGGCAGCCGCCACACTTGCGCCGGGGATAATGAACACTCACATGAGCTCCCAACTTCACAGTGTGTTCTGTAATCGAGTGCGCCCCAAATGACGGGCAGGACAAGCTAGACGGTCGGCGGGCGGAGCGGCTCGCGAATTTTCCATTCAAATCATTTCGGTTGGAAAAATACTTGATCAACAAACAAAAGCCGGTTTCACAGACTCATTCTTTCGTCCTTTTTACCCGTTCTTGCTGAAGAGTGTCTTTTTCTGCGTCCTCTGTGTGGGTGATGCCTGGTGCGGGGATAATCACAGGCGCTGATGGATGAACGGATTTTCATTATGTGATTAACTAAAAAGCAGTTGGCAGTCGGAGGCATCTGCTTAGGCAGCTAACCTACCCCCCCCTCCCCCATCCCTCCTGGAGCTGGTTCTCGCTCGTGCTGCTGTCGGTCCTTAACTGGGGCGGCTTGTTTGTTACTCTGACAGGACTCATTGTTGTTCGGCGACTGTTCAAAGGGCGGATAAACGAAGGAGGAGGAGAAGGATGTATGTTGAGGGGGGTACGAGTTTGTTTGGGTTTTCCTGTGGAACATCCTCATTGTTGGATGGTGGTGCTGGCGTTTCTGCCAGCGGTGGGGACGACGCGGAAGAATATGCTTTCAGGTGGAATTAATGTTTCGCATTCGAATGACATGGCAATTGTGCTGTTGCAAAACCACACTATTGTTGTCCTGTATATTAAAGCGGAGGCCATTGTTAGACTCACGCTCCCACTCACTAATACTGCGGGGCTCCTGATGGAGGGCACGTTTGTGTTTATCTGCCAAAGGAAAAACGGATAAAGGGATTCTTGCTGAAACCGCTGGGGCCACCCATTCAGCACCGGGGGTGCCACGCGCCTTCGCGGGGGTGGGCTTATGGGCTTTGGTTTTGTTTTGTTTAGAGCTTTGAATTTGTTAACTGATTTAAATGAGGAGAACGACAGCTGTGTGATGTTGCTCCGGGCAGTGTGACGTTGGTGGTTGTGACTGAACGAGTGTGGCGTTTAGCGATTGCATAATTGACTTGTGTAAGTTTGAGTGACTCCATTCATTGCATGGCGTTACACAACTTGCGTTGCGAACCAAGTGTCCATAAGCCGCTTGTTTTGCAAACTGAGATTGAGTTCAACTTGTTCCGCTTGCCACCTGGAAGACTTTATTGCCACCAAGGGTGTGTAGAGTTTTTTTTCTTTGCTTCGAGAAGATGACTCCTTTCCTTTAATGGACTGGGGTTCAAGGATGTATACTATTGTTCGGTTTGGGGTTATGTCTCCCTTTTATGTGGTCAGGAAAGATGTCATTCGCTTGTTTTTCTTTTCAAGGAAATCATCGGAAAGATTGTGTTTGGTTTCAATGTTCTGTCAACGTGAACAATGCTTAAGCTAGCGTGGGCCTTTAACCCTGTTAAAAAAACAGTTCTATATTCATCTCTACGTTACAAATGACGGTAGTATACGAACATCTACTAAAGGAGGGAAGTTTAAACCTTATGGGATATTATTGGCGTGTTCTAAATGGGGAAGGCTATGTTAACCACCTTGTTTGTTAATTATACACATGTGCAAATTAAAAAATTATGTAAAGTCAAATCCTTTGTTTTTGTGAAGACACCTATTGGGAGTACAAATTAATTCGGTTCGTTTTTTTGTGTTCAAACAATTGTTTTATTGAAAAACCTTAACCTTAAAGTATTATCCCTCGGAAGCGTCTACTTGTACACATCTTTTTCTCAATTTTCAAATACCATTCCGAACCGGTGACCGCCCAAATTACTTTGCATGTATGGAAAAAGCCAGTAGTTGGAAGAAGCAAGGCTTGGAGAAAAAGGAAATTAAGGTGAAACCCCCCATTTCAGTGTTTAATGGTAATTTATGATCGCTTTAGTCACGTGGTTAAACCATAGATTAGCTTAGAGTACTCGTGAAGAGTCAGTAAGTTAGATTTAAGATCAATGGATTCAATAATTAAGCTTGATTTAAGTATTTTTGTCTAGTATATAACTAAAAGAAGAGTGAAAAATAAAAATGCATTCAAATTCAAATAGTCACGTGGGGTCGAGCATTATCATTTTGCAAACTCAGCTTGTCATGCCTTTCGGTCGTTTCTGGCCGTTTTTTCACGCAATGCTTTGTTCAGCGCTTGAGTTGTAGTCGATAATGTTTCTCATTAATGATTTTGTCTGATCTTAGCAGTTCATACTACACCAGTCCTGCCGGGACCAAAACGGAGACCTTGTAGTAGAGTCGCAATCGATGCTGAGATTCTGGAAAGATTATTTCTGCAGACTTTAAAACCGGAATGACGGTTCAAGTAACGCTGTTAGGCAGAAAGTTTCTCTCAATTTGGACGAATATAGGCAAGAATTTCACAAGAAAGGAGACCCCTTCGAATGCGCCAGCTATATAGGGCAACATCGCGAACAAGATCCTCTCTGCTGTATTCTGTAAATGCCTGAAACCGTTAACCAACAACCTGGTAGGTCCTTATCAGAGTGGTTTCAGACCAGGGAAGTCTACCATCGACCAAATTTGTACACTACGACTGATCCTGGAAAAGACCCAAGAAGTGCAAATCGACACTCACCACCTATTCCTCGATTTTAAGGCCGCATATGACAGTGTGCATAGGCGAGCTATACAGTGCCATGTGCAGTTTTGGCATTCCTACCAAACTCGTCAGATTATGTAGGATGACGATGGAGAACACTCGCTGCTCCGTCAAGGTCAGAGCGTCACACTAGGCAATTGAGTAAAAGAGCCTTCTCTCGAAGGACTAAGCTTTCTTTATATAACACCTTGATCATACCAGTCCTACTCTATGGCGCGGAAACCTACTAAAAGCGGATGAGGAAGCCCTTATTCTTTTCGAGAGAAAAGTTGTGTGTGCTTTATTTGGAGAAGAAAATTCAACGGCGAACTCTATGGGCTGTACAGCGACATGCTCCTAAACAAGAGTCTCCAGATACAACGCTTAAGAAGTCTAGGCCACGTAGAGCGTATCCACACCACTGCTCTGGCCCGAAAAGTCTTTGAATCTGAGCCATTGGGACAACGCAACAGAGGATGGCCTAGGCTAAGGTGACACACACAAGTGGAGAAGGATCTTAACCAACTTGGAATACGCAACTGGCGGCAGCTGGTGAAAGATCTTGCTGGCTGGAGAGGCATGTTGAGGCCCAGGTCTTACCCGGACTGTAGCGCCACAAGAAGAAGAAGAGGACCACACCACGCCTGGTCCTGGTCCAATCATATGAAGAACATGACCTATGAGCCGTGAATGTTTTCCATTTGCGTGGATGTGGAACGGTTTCACCAGGCTTTGCATAGAATTTTTTTCTTCTTGGGGTTATAGTAGAATATTCACTATTCCTCTCTAATCATGATCCGTTGCAAAAATCACCTCCTTCGATGTAAAAAAATAGACTTTCGACATTATCGTACGATACCCAATTTCCTTGCTTTTGAATAAATCCAAATTAAGGTTGCAGATCGAAAATTGTTTACTATGTCACTCACAACGATTGCGTTTGGCACGGATCTCAACCCAGTAAAGGCTTCAATTCCTCATCTTCAAACATTTTGGGCTGGCCAAGACGCTCTTTGTCTTCAACGCTAAAATCACCACTTTTAAAGCGTTGAAACCACTCTCTCTTTAATTCAGGGATCGGAGAAGACTCACCATAAGCTTCTACAAGCATTCAATGGGCTTTAGCTGATCCTTTCTGAAAATTAAAACTTCCCGCAATTTGTTCTGTTCAACTTAATTTAACATTTCTTCCTTTCAGTGTTCAACAAATTCAATCATGGAGAGGTACAAAATTGGACAGCGCGTTAAGATGGTTGAAGCATTTTACCAAAATTGGCATTCAAATAAAAAAGTATGTCGTGCCCTTCGAGATTTTTTTTGTCAGCATAATCGAGTCGCCGTGGCGTAGTAGGTAAGTGCGTAGACCCACACTCCGAAGGTCCAGTTTCGATCCCTGGAATGAGCACCTCGCATTTTTCTCTGCATCACCTCTTTCTGACAACTCTCAAAGAGAAGTAATGGTCTAGAAAAAGCTTCTCAAACCTCGTTGTACTGAGTCGGCAAAAAATTGTAGGTCCCTTCTACTCGTGACAGGACAATGGCACGCACAACACGAGTAGTTGTTGTAGAAGGGCTGTAGTCCCACCTTATTATTATTATTATTATAATCTACCAAATGTGTAAACAATTCTTCCGAGAATTGTGCCTAACCGCTAAAAATCCGGTTTTGTAGAATAAGCGAAAAAAAACCTTTACATGATCCCTCAGCTAGTTCTGTGAATAACATTGCTGTTGCTCGCGATAGTGTGACAGAAGAGCCGTCAACCTCGTCGTGCCGAACAATTGAACATCTCAAGAACATTTTCAAAAGCCTTCAGAGGCGAAGCCTACGGACCATTTCAAGTGTCGTCAATACGCAGAATGGTTGATTGAACAGACAAAAGACTTTACAAAGAAAATCATCTTCAGCAACGAGGCACACTTTCACCTCAGTGGGTGAAAGTGCAAGCAGAATTGCCGCATTTGGCAAATGATATTCCACGAGTGATTGTTGAAAAGCCGGATGCATCCACAAGAGCGACTGTTTGGTGTGGATTATGGGCTGGCGGTGTTATTTGGCCGTACTTCTTCAAAAATGAAATCGGTCAAGCAGTTACCGTGAATGTTGTTCTCCTGGCCAAGAATTAAGAAAATGGACTTGGACGATATATGTTGATGGTGGCACTTGCCGTACAGACCTTTTGCAAGAATGACTCTTTTGCGCAAGTCATTGTCACGCCGCGCTGACACGGTGGCGATGTTAATTAGACGCGAGAGCATGTAATTTGTAACGAATGAAAGCGAAAAAGTGCACTTAAGGAAGTCAAGAACAAGTCAAAAAAATGAATCGGAACATAATATTGAACCTTAATTATGTTATTACGCAAAATTTGGACCATCGGATAGAGGTATGCCACCGAAGTCGTGGCAATTATTTGGCCGAGATTTTATTGTATTTCACACATAATTGTCATATGCCTTCTATCATAATACAAAATATAGAGATAACTTTCTGAAAAGTTTTTGTTTATTTACAAAATAAGCCAGGTCATGTTCCTTTATGGGCTGTAGTGCCACTCAATTACTATTAATTATTATCCTGTCCAATGGTGGACAAACTAAGAGGATGTGTTTAAGAATATAGTTGACAGGCTTGCAGTTCCTAAAAGTATTATAGGAACTGCTGTTGCTGCCCACCAGCTTATTGGTAATGGAATGTACACAAGAAACATATATTGAGTCTTATGCTAATTATGCTCAGGCCAGAAGATATTGGCTGAGGATTTGGTCGGAGATGATTGTACAGAGAAACAGGCCTTAACCTGCATCGGCTTTTTAATTCCATTGGACGAGTTTTTGTTTGGGCACCGAGTACAGCAAACTGAGTTGAAACTGCAGATTTATTGCAGTGAGCTGTACGAGTGATGAGAAGAAACTGAAGTTCTTGAGAGCGTTTAGAGATCCATGGCATGGAATTTCCCATCTTTATGTGCTTAAAGCATAAAGCTTTAAGCTTAATGCTACAACGATGGCGTAATCTGCAGCCCATTTTTACATTATGTCTGACGACATGCAAGTTCACCTTGACTTCAACAAACAAACATTCTCACCCAGCACATCAAGCATCCTCACAATCTGTATGTACATCTATACGCTTTTTGACAGTTTATTTAAAAAGGGACAACTACACATTCATAAGGACTTTTGAAGTCTAATAATTTAGTCACAGCAGTTAAAAGAGTTAATGTCGTATTCTAAGAGAAGAGTATATAGTCCACGCCTTCTACCAGGTTCAAGCTCATTAAATTCGCCTCGAAGACACCATGTGTCAAGTCCAGCTTCATGCAGATCAGTAGAGGCGGTTGCGCGTCCGTAAAATGTACAATGGGTATCGCATGAGTTATCTTCCGATGCACCTCATCGAAATACTGATAAACCGAGTTGATTTTATCTGAAATCACAAACTGGTTATTTAAGATTCAGTCGAGCTTCAGTTCTTGTGTTCTTACTTTTGTCAACGTCACAAAATGCTCTTACACTGCATTTAAAATGATTTGGTAAATCTCTGAAGAAGCGTCGCCCCTGCTTGCCTGCGTTCCATATCGTAAATCCACTTTTCCACGGTTCAACGCAAAGAACCTTGTCTATGAGGCGCTGTAGACGGATATTCCATATGGTTGACTCTGTGATAGAGAATGTCGTTGCGTCTGGATGATAGCGGTACCGTAATAGTATTTCATCGACTCTCTGAATAGTCCCACCACGGTCGAGATGCTCATAAAAGAATATCAAATCCTCCGGGGTACCTTTGCCATTCTCACAGAATCCACCCACCCGCAAGAAAACCAAACGATGGCACAACCACGTTGGCATAATCACTGTCGGTCCATGGGATGTGTAGATTTGAACGGAGAGTTTCTTCTTTTCCAGTTCGTTGGCCCACCGGGAGAATCTGCACGTTGAGTTTGCAGGAGTTCGTATGAATTTACAACCAATAATCTGACAAGAAGGGTAGAAGGTGAAATTTTATGATGCCTGTATTCCAGGGACTTACTGCATTCTTGTCATGTTTAGCCAGCATGATTTGCTTTGAGATCCGGTTCGGAAGCATTTCATCGTCAATATCTTGAAAGCACAAGTACGTTCCCGTGGACTTTGCTATTGCCATATTCCTGCCATAACCCACTGCAAGTTATCGCTTAAAAACGGACTACCGGTGAATTTAAATGAGAAACCCACCTCCCTTTGGTCTGCCGGTTGAATTTTTCAAAATAACCACATCCATGGAAATGGATTCCAACTTCCGTTTCCACTTCTGCAAGAGTTGCCCGGTACTGTCCACGCTAGCATCGTCAAAGACACAAACCTCAATGTGGAACGCATTCTGAGAGCTGTCATCATCTGCTAGACGCTTGGATGTGGGTGGTCGCTGATGGCCAACAGCTGATTGTTTTGCAATCGATTCGAAGCACTTGTCAATCCATTTTTCTCCGTTCAACACTGTTATTATAATCGACTGAAATGGCGTGCAAATCAGATGTAAACGTTCTCGATAATCTACACGAGTACTCACCACAGTCTCCCTCATTTGGATTGCGCCAAAACGTTGGGAAAACAAAAACAAATTGGAGCGCCGGTAGATGACAACTTTTATTTTGCAGATTCCACAGAAATCCGACGACTAGCTGTCATCACTGCTGGCGTCATCTGTATTGGTTTTTTTTTTTTGCAAAACGGGTGGGAACAAGTGGAAGTTTTGTGTGAGTGGGAAGTCTGCAGCGACGTAGGATATTTTTGAATTTGAATTTAAGCTCGAATTTGAAATCAGTTTTTTTTTTGTTTGTGGAGATATGCTCTTGGACTGGGTTTGGTGTGCAAATAATCATAATCGACAAATGCCAGTATTTTTAGCGTTGTAGAATCGCAAAAAATTACCTCCCCTGAGGTTTGCTAAGACGTTTTCGGGCTTTTATTCAGAAGAAATACAACTTCTGCACGAATTAGGGTATCTGCAGTAACTAAGCGATGGGTCCTTTGGCTGGACCATGGAAGTTTTGCAAATTGTTCAGTTTTTTTTCAGTCTTCAAACGTTTAGCTCAGGGATTCAATTTGTTGAAATAAAGGGAGATGGATCTCCTGTCATCACAGGATACGATAAGAAACAAAAATTTTAAAAACAGATACAAGATAGTTTTAATTCATTTTTAAAAATCACATGATATGTCAACGCAATGGAAATGCAAAAATGAGAAATTTAACAAAACATATCCAACTCTTGACTGCCATCTGTACTGCATCGTTCCGACTTTATAATTAGTTCTGGCTCTGCAATAGGATCCTGCTCTGCTCTTCTCATGTGAATGAGATTGAGCTCATTTTCTGCAAGAACATCCAGTCCCCGTACAACTCTTTCAGCTCTCTTTGGCATCTGAGCTTGTTTGATAGAATGTCTCTTCGGTGGCCGGCCTCTAGATGCTCTAGTGGCTGTCGATTGAATATTTGCGGCTGCTTTCTTTTTTAATGAAATTGTCTCCTCAGGCAAAGATTCTGACGATGACGATGTTGCGGGGCGTTTTCTACTTGATGTAGATGGTTCGCTTCCACCTGGAAGGAGAATATGAACAGAGTTGGAGTTAATATTTTCGAAACCAGGTAGATCGCAAGAAAAGGATACATTCTAGAAAAGTGCTACATAATTAAGTAGTACCAAGGAGCTCTTGGAAACCCAGCAAACCCAGCTGGAGGGTAATATGTGCCAAAAATTGCAATACACACTGAAAGACAGATTCGGTAGAAATCATTATGCATTATGTTGGACCAGTATATGTATGGTGGTGTCCAATCAGGTACAGGCCGAACGAAAGCTAAGAAAGTCTTCGCTATGGCCAGTGGGTTTTACAGCACCCAACTTGACTCCAAAGTGAAGCGAATCTGCTATACGTCCCTTATATATTCCCCCTCCGGTCTGGCAGCCCTTTCATCGCTGTTTTTTATTCTTCCATTTCCTTTTTCGTTTCAGTAGGTTAGATAAAGAACAAAGTGGCAGGAAGCAAGGTCAGCAATGTGGGTAGAGAGCTTTCTACTCATGTCTTCATTTGAAGAAATTAAAAGAATCACACTGTCAAACTTGAGAAGATGATTCTCTGGTCAAATGTTGACGCACAAAACCTTGCTTTTGTTCAG
This sequence comes from Eristalinus sepulchralis, assembly GCA_944738645.1. Classification (NCBI taxonomy): domain Eukaryota; kingdom Metazoa; phylum Arthropoda; class Insecta; order Diptera; family Syrphidae; genus Eristalinus; species Eristalinus sepulchralis. The sequence continues at coordinate 11,409,396 of OX122886.1, forward strand.
CAATCGACAGTCGATGGACGAATTTCTCCTCCCTTCTCAGATCTTCAGTTAAAATTCGCTGAATTGAACTCCTTGCCACACCAGACAGCTGCACAATTGCATCATTAGTCCTTCGTCGATCATCGAGAATGATTTCGTGAATTTTTTAACACTTTCTTCAGTTAACATTTCAAGAGTTTCTGTGCCAGTTTTTTCCGAGTAAAAGCAAAACTACGAGCTCGCTGCTCAAGAGAATCAGCCCTTGCAAAAACGGCAACGAAAGTGAACACAAACCGAGCAGGACCTTCTTTGGAGACTAGGCTTTGCTTACTGACTCAGCCCAGCGCAACATCAGTTCGGTTTCTTTTGGGCACCCCCTACTATCTGATTTGAGGCATGTCACACAGCGGAAAGTCACCCTTTTTGTAGAAAATAGAGAGGAATGTGGAGACATTTCACTGTCGTCGATGGAATCTGCCTCCGTGAAGATTCCATTCAATGGAGTAGGTATGTCTAGGTAGCAAGTTGTCATCTGAAACTTCTATAGCACCTCTTGTATACTTACGAATTGTGCTGCGGCGAACTCGTTTCCTCTTTCGTTTCTTTTCTTCATCGTCCTCCTCATCCAATAAAAAGTAGCATGCTACCAGCACAATGAAGGACGCAATAGCCACTTGCTGGTTGCATGGCATGTTATTTTTTTTTTTTTGTGTTATTTTCAGTCAAGTATTCAAGTTTTCAAAAACTAAGCACAAATTTGTACCGTGTCCCATTTCGGTTGTTTTGTTGACAATGAAATTTCTGTGACAGGCAGGAAGGCTGTGCTTCCAAATTTCATTTTGCAGATTTTTTACTGGAAAAGAAACGTCTAAAGGGATAATTAAATGTACTTCTCGATGGTTGTAAAATTAAAACCAGATTTTGTATCCGTTAACCACCTTAAATGAAAATAAATCAATAAATAATTTTTAAGAAACATTTTATTTATTTAGCTTTTGTGAGATATTTTGACAGTTCTTAAGCAATTTTTGACATCATTCATGAAAAGGTAGCTTGGCATCACAGAAGGTTGAGATCTCTCGGATAATTAGCAGGACCAGGTCCACAAACCATATTTTAGGTGGTTTTTGATCAGGTCCACATTCCTGTTAAATAGCAGCCCGAATGGAGGGCTGTCTGCGCCGTTTATGTGGTAACTGCTTTGCGCTCTTGAAATATGATATATGGACCGATCGTTATAAATTGCGTATTGCTTGAATTTTTTAAGACAAAAATCGGGTTACACTGGATTCCAGAAGTGGCCAAGGTCTAGCTTCTTCAGCAACTACTCATGTTGTGTGCTTTATTGCTTTACTAATAGTAGAAAGGACCTAGTGTTTTTTGTTGCCTCTGAACGGCGAAATTTCAGAAGCTCTTCATGTACTGATTGTCGTCAGCAATTAGTGAAACGGAGAGAAGAGTGAAAAACAAAAGGTGTTCCATTTTCCGACTCAGCGGAAGGAAGTTCAGTTTCATCGAAGGAGTCAAATTCAAAAATGGGGTACTTCTTTCCAATGAGGTGAACATCTTGCGCAGATGGAGTAAGCACTTTTCGGTTCTGCTCAATCCCGAACAAGTTAATGAAGGTGATAGACCTGTTGTATTAATTGGAGCGGAGAATAGTCCAACGGCGGAGGAAGTCACGATTGAATTGCAAAAAGTTTGCAAGTCTGCCGGCGTGGATGAAATCCGGCCAGAAATGCTTAAATCGATGGGTAGAGAAGGGTTAACTCAGTTAACTCTCCCCAGTGTTGGAGGTCCGTTCTAGGTCTAGCCCTGGTTGGGGGTTGCACAGTGCGGCTGTCATCCCGGCTGAAGTATATACAACCGACCAGCTTTTCCTCAAAGCATGATACTTCAGAAGGTGTGGGAGTATGCTTTCTCGATCTACGGTACCTTCGTCGGTAAACTCTGGAGTGTTCTACAGGAGTATGGGATGTTGAGTGCCATGTAATCACTTTACCCCAACTGTAGCAGCTGTGTAGGCGTTGGGCTTCGCCATGGGTGCGTCTTGTCACCTCTCCTTTTCATTATATACATGGACTGCATGCTGCAGCGTAGCCGAAGAGAGGAATGTTTTACATTGGGAGGGTTAAGGGTAAGGTATCTTCTTTTCGCAGATAACTTAGTTGTCCTCACATCCTTGCATACGGAACTCCAGCGCCGCCGTATCTGCTGATACTGGAATGAAGGTAAACCTCAAAAAGTCCCACACTACATGTAAGTTTAAGTATCTCGGGGTCACTTTCACAAGTCATGGAAGGAGCAGCACTGGCCTTCTTGTAGAACTGGCCTGTTACATCAATTTTGAAGCAGCTTTCTAGATTGGTAAAAGGGAAGACCCTCCTCCCCTTTTATAAGCCGAAATGTTTTGATCCATTTATCTAGAGCATTGTTGTTTATGCGATCGTGCTGTGTAATCAACGATTCAAAGACATTTCGGGCCGGAGCAGTGGTGTACATACGCTCTCAAGTGTTGTATGCGGAGACGCTTTACCAGACGCATGCGCCGTCAAACAACCTATAAAGCTCATCGTTGTAACTTAATCATTCAAGAGAAGTATTGAGGCTCTAGTTTCATGTATCATCTAGGTAAAGGAGAATCGTGTTAGGGTTTCTTTTGAGAACCTAAAGATGAGCGATAGTTCTAGCGACAATAGTTCTTCAACTGATAGTTAGCTCTTCTTCTTCTTGTGGCGCTACAGTCCGGGGTGGACCTGGGCCTCAACCAACATGCCTCTCCAGCCAGCACGATCTCTTGCCAGCTGCGTCCAATAGCGCACTCCAAGTTGGTTGAGGTTCCTTTTTAATCTGCTTTTAATAACGTCCATGTTTCCATGCGATTGAGTAGGACTAGGATGATCAAGCTGTTATATAAAGCAAGCTACTCAATTGCCTTGACTACCTCGAAGTTTCTCCTGCCTAGTGTGACACTCTGTTCTAGACTTCGATGCTTTGTGGCTTTCCTTGATGACAGACTATACTTCGCCTTGCCCTCATTTATCGCCAAATTTTAGTTGCTTCCTGTCAACAAACGCCTCATTTAAAGCTCGCTGTGTTCGTCCAATAACGTTAATTACACCGGCGCAAGGTAGCAGTTGAACGGACTTTTGGAAGATCGTGCCTCCAAAAGTCACAGACATTGCGTCCCTGTCTTTGAATATCACATGTGGTGACTGTGAACGATTTTTTTCATAGAAACCGATACTGCCGAACTTTCGATATGAGAAGTCAAGGCGAATATCGATCCAGAGAGAGCTAAGTTCCGTACAAAGGGTCGCCTAATGACATCTTCCTGTTACACTAATTCAGCAAGCATTGATCGTATCCCCATCTACAGCACGGAATACTACCGTAAGGGATGCGTTGAGTGGCACTACAGGCCACAAGGAACCAGGGCTTAGCTTCTGCATCAACTTATCGTGTTATGAGATTCGATAGACCTTTTCAAACGATGTCAGAAACTCGAAAGAGGTTGTGCCTTGAACAATCCGACAATACTGCCTTTTTTGACATTGAAGGTCTCGGTGAGTTACCGACCTTGACGGAGCAGCGAGAGTTCTCCATCGTTATCCTACACAATCTGACGAGTTTGGTAGGAATGTCAAAATTAGACACGGCACTGTACAGCTCGTCTCTATGCAGGCTGTCGTAAGCGGCCTTAAAATCGCGAATAGGTGGCGCATGTCGAGTTGCACTTCTTGGGTCTTTTCCAGGATCTGCCGTAGTGTGAAGATTTGGATGATGGTGAACTTCCCTGGCCTAAAACTACACTGAAAAGGACCTACCATATGTTGTAAGTACGACTATTTGCCTGGATAGCAGCCACTGTGGTACGTCACTGTTAATGCGGTGCTAAACGTTTGTAGGCGTAAACGACGTGTACTTACCAGAACCCTATAGGTGACAGGGATGACTTGTGCTGATACACCATTTTACGAACTATTCACGAACATAAAATAAGAAAAAGGTGCATTTTTTTCTTTGCAAATAACGCCTGCGTGAAATTATTAAAATAATCCTCTACAGTAAATACGGGGACGGACGATTTCTTCAGGCTAATGGGGCGTTTATTTTCCTTCTCAGGTTTGAGCAAGTTTGCCTAAATAGAGGATCGATTTTCTATACGGTCAGTATCGGATCAGATATTTCCACCCTTAAACCAACTCCTTACGACCCCCAAAACTTCCAGACTCATTTAAAAGCTGTGCATAAACATCAGCTTTAGCTTCCAATCTAGTAAAACATAAAATTGTTTATTTCTACACATTTATTACGGTACAATTTATACGCCAATATATGTGAAAAGAAAATAATTACATGTAGCTCAGGTGCTACACACTTTCCTCTGACATATAAAACACAAAACCCCAGCCCACGTATGTCGGGGGACCGCAAGGTTGTTGGAATTTTAAAAAATAAAATAAATTAAATATTTAAAAATAATGTGATGGGGCAGTGATCACTGCCCAGAACTTGTGCCCGAATTGTGTTCTCAACCACCTTCGAAGTGATTCTCTCCGAGACGATGAAGTAATCTAAACGCCAGCCAACGTTCTTGGATCGCGCCTTGCCCAGATACGACCAGAATGTGTACGCCCCCTTTCTGTCCGGATACAGATGTCTAAATGTGTCAACATAGCCCAACTCAAGGAGTTTCGTCATAGCGTCACGCTCTTCCGGCGTGAAGCCGGCATTCTTTGTGTTCGTCTTCGGATTTGCCAGATCGACTTCTTTGTGCGACACATTCATATCACCCGCAATGATAACTGGCTTAATTTTATCCAATCGCTGGACGTACTCACGGAAGAGTTGCTCCCACTTGAGACGTTTCTCTAGATTCACTAGCTTACGTCCTGAATTCGGCACATACACACAGATCAGGTAGAATTTCTCATACTCCGCAGTGATCATACGTCCTTCGTCATCGTATTCGGCATTTCCAATGCCGTATTCGACATTTATTGGCATGATTTTCGAGTAGACTGCTACTCCCGCATGTCCGCCAGGCATGCACAACCAGTATGGGTGGTAGCCTGGAATGCGAGCTTCCTCCGGAAGTTGATCTGTTGTGCATTTTGTTTCCTAAAATAAGAATCCCAATAATGAGTGAACCGAGTTAGGTGAGAGAAAGGGGAAACACTGACTTGAAGACACAAGACGTCTGGTTGTTCGTGCTGCAGATAGGCCAACTTGTCCTTCTTTAGCCATGAACGTAGACCGGCTATGTTCCAACTAGAGATCTTAAGCTTGAATTCTTTGTCAAGTTTGAAGTCTTCCGTTTTAAAATCTGTCTCTGTGGCATTCATGAATCCCTCGGGTTTTGCAACTGTAAAGGAGAGTCTTGTGAAAGCGGGCAGGCAATGGAAAAATGTATGTATTACTTTTGGCTCCATCTGCCTCATCGATTTCTGTGGTTGCAGCACGCTTAGGGGCACGTCCTTTCTTCTTTTCTGCTGTTGAAATGGTTGACGTATTTTGTAATGGAACTGGATGTGAGATAAGAAGTGGGGAATTTGTATTTACCTGGTTCTACTTTTGACTTGACAGTTCCATTGGTTTTCTTCTCCGGAATTTCTACATCTGCCGAAGAGATTAGATAAGAATTTGTTAAATGCGAGTTTAGGGGTTGACATTTCCTATTATTAAGCAGTTCTACTTGGACTTTATTACCGCTCGAAAACAATGGAACTTTGGGAATGCTAGATAAAGCGCGAATAGTCGTTTTCTGCATTACACTCAAGGTAAGTCGCAATATAGACATTTTTGTTAGGACTTGGGGGAAAACTAACCTGAAAAGTTAAACTGTCACAGCGTACACAAATCAAATGTTTAACAACAAGAGGTTAATGCGTTGCAGTTGCTGGGTAGGAAAGTTTGTCAATTCACCCACGGGCCCTATTCAATTCAGTTTAGGGAGCTAAAGTGCAGCAGATAAAGATACCCGGACAGATAGAAGAAATGTACAGCTGAGTGTGACTGAGAAAGGCATTTAAAGAATAATTTTCCCTATGGAATTTTTTTAGACCCTCGATAGCTTTGTGACTTGTAAATGGCATTGTCAAAGGTTGTGTCTAGATTGCCTCTAGAATTTGAAAAGGATTGTCGATGTTTCCCATACAAGCTACAATTCATTCACATGATCTATTTCACAAACTAGAAGTATTCTCCGGTTGGCATCACCTACCAAGACCCTTACGTGATGAGACAAGTTCGACCAGCGTGGACTTCATGTCCAGAACATGATCTTCAATTTCTATTGAAGTGCAAACATTCCCACATCCTCTAACTATATCCAAGCGTCCCTACGATCTACGGTTTCATGTTAGTCTACAGCTTACGTGGTTAGTACATTCCACCATCTTCCCATTTCAAAAATATAACCTCAAATCGACGGGTGGACAAACAACACCGATACAGACAAATAAAACACAATTACCGTACTTTTAGGAATAAATATGGGCAAAGTGATTAATTACATATTATAAAGTTCATACAAAATAAATTAATTAAGACGACGACGACGAAGATGGCCTGGTCGACGACGAAACACATCCGATAAGTGAACGTTGTTCTACACACACAACATACAAACATTTTTTTTTTTCTTGAATTACGTTTCTATGATGCTATCGTTGTTCCCCTTATTCCCAATGAGATGTGCGCGTATCCATGTAACTGATCGCATTATGAGATCAACTCACCTGCGTCTTGGTCATCCTCGGCGGATTCAGCCTTAGCATTTTTCTTAGCTTTAGTTGTCTTCTTTGATGTGCTCTTTGCTGCCGCTGCTGCTGTTGGGGCCTTCTTTGCTGCTGGCTTTCTTCCTCGTGGTTTCTTGACTTCCTCTTTGAGAATGGGAGAATTGTGAGAATGAGAGGATTCATCGAATGATTCGCGGAGTTTACCTTCGGATTCTGGTAGTTCTGGAATTTCATCTTTGATTTCTGCTACCTCCTCTTCGACGGGCGGTATGTCATCCTTGAGTTGCTTTCGCGATCCCTTCGACTTGACGGGTTTTTTTGCTTTTACTTCTGGTTCTGGTTCTGGCTCAGGGATTGCGGCTGGTTCCTCTTCTTTATCCTCCTCCGGGTTGAATTCATCTTCAGGGAGTACATCGTCTTCGGGGGCTTCATCTTCGGGGGCTTTTGCGACTTTTTTCGATCCCTTTGTTGTTTTTGCTGCGGTCTTTTTGGCATCTTTTTTTGGTGCTCTACCTTTGGATGCTTTTTTGGCAGCTGGTGGATTTGCTGCTGCTCCTTCTTCAGCTGGATCTAGCTCATCCGCAGAGGGCGAAGCTTCCTCAACTTTTGGTGCGGCACGTTTTCTATTTGAAGTCGATTTCTTGTTGCCATCTAGAAAGAGATTAGAATTAATTAAGGATTAGGTAATAAGAAATTAAATCTTTTGACTTAACATATTAGCGAGTGTGGATAAAGAAGCGTGTTCTTATTGTTGTTTGTTTCTCGTTGGCTTAGCAATTGCTCCCTATTGTTGTAGTGTTAAATAATAGGGAGAATTCACGATTTTCCTGTAGCAGAGATTACAAGAACGAAGGTCTGCGTTCTTGAAAGGTTTGGTTTTTAGGGAAATTATGCCAATGACATGACAAACTGCGGGAGGTTTTGCAATATTTTAAGTCATAAAAACTTAATTTAACTATCAGCTGGGACATTATTTTGTGTCCTTATTTGGCAGTGTACTACGAGGACACCCGCAATTTGCTCATAATTACGCGTGTACATAGACAGCGACTTCCCAGAGCCATTTAGGTAAAGCCTGGCATACAGTGTAAACTGTCTATTGACAGAATCACATCTTCACACTCTCGCTTGATAACATTCCCTTATCGAAATACCCTTTTTTCGATATTTGAAAACATAGAACAATAAAACTCGTAATACTTTCTTTTGTTCGTAACTTTGTTCCCAAATACCAACTGCGCCTTTGACGGTACATAAGCGTGTAGTACCACGCTGTATCAAGAGGATGAGCTCAGCGCATGAGCAACCTCAGTATCTCTTTACGAGATGAAGGAATAACAGAGTGGGAAGCCTTAGAAGCTTGCCCACACCAGGAAGAAAGTGACTGGGTTATGGATTGGTGTAGCTACAGTCCTTGGTATATAAAATATAATTTGTGAATGAGGGAATCCAATTTGCTAGCAACACGAAATATTCGATGGGACGCAGTTGAGAAGGCCAAGATTTTTGCAATACATGATAAATGTTGTGCTTGTGGCCATGCTTTTGACACTGATTCTAATTGGAAGTGCGAAAGTATTTTCTTTTGAAACACAATTTCTCCGCGGGGCTGAGCTATTCGCGTTATATCGAATGAATACTTTATAAACGACGAACGTACTCCCTAGTTCAATATTTTAGGCAACACAGACTTTTTTGTGAAACACTCAAATGAAACTATTCCCTGGACCCTTTTGCTTTACAAGCCAAATACCGATATCACATCAATAGAAAAGGATAACCGCGGAGCAAATTAAAAAAAAAAAAGAGGAACTGGTACTTACTTGTTTGTACTTCTGGTAAAACTGGATTTAACTTTGCAGCTGGATTCTCTGGAACACCAGCACTGTCTACGGTTTCCTTTTTGGCAGCTTTTGTCTTGGTCTTCGAACCCTTCTTCGCTGCTGTGTTTTCACAAACAATTCACACAATTAAACATTTAATTAAGCAATTGGAAACAAGAGATCATACCTAAGGCTGGTTCCTCTACTTTGTCCATATTATCGGCTTTCCTCTTGCGTTGTTGCGACTTCTTTTCGGCTGCAGCTGCAACTGTAACATTATATTACAGATGAATTAATGCTATATTTTTTTTATATTTTGATAAAGTTAAAAACGTTGGAAACGACATCAATTTTTAAATTATATCAGTACTTTTCAATATCTCCACGTATTTTCACCCGTAGATTTCATTGTAAAGTGTTGAACTTTTTTTTTTAACTGATCTTGATTCACACGCTCTTTGTGAGACGATACCGAGTCTTGTTGAAATGTCCACGGTGACCGACCGAAATGTTTGCTTGTCCAAGGCTTTAAGACTGACTCTAAGACAGTTTCACTGTACACTTTATTGACACCACGGTTCAACAATACGATCGGAGAGCAAACACCGGCAGTAATAGTGACTCTAACCATCACCATCGGTGCTGCACACTTTCTGGTGGCCGTCTGAATGTGTCAATTTTCAAAGGACCTCTCTGGCAAGTAAACTAAGTCTTTTTGTTTTTCGACACATTGCTCGAGAGCAAATGGCTACTCATCGGAAAACATCAAATTCGGCAACTCACCACTTACGTGCAACCGTAGCAACCCCTTTGCTCTTTCAAGTGTAACTTTTTTCCGTTCCAGTAAAAGTTCGTGTGATTTTTGAGCTTCACTGACTTGAGGCCAAGCTCATTTTTCAGTATGTGTTGCATGCGTTCCAACGATATGTTGAAGTCAAGAGTCATTTTTCTTCCACTTAGATGCGGATTTCGCTCAATTTGAGCCTTTACTTTCCAAATCATTTCTACCGATATTGCTGTTTTCTAATGACCACCTCTATGGCGTTTTGCAACGCTGCCTGTCTCACGGTAACGAGCTATAGTTAGAGACACAAATGATTTATTCACGTTGAGGTGGTGGAGGTCTCTAACGATAGCTGCTTGTGGTTTTCCAGCCAAATATAAAGCAACCACACTATAACGTTTGAATTTCATGGTTGATAAATGTTGTTCAACACAACTGAGACGCGAATTGTTTATAAGGCTTGTAAACAAAGAAATTTTACGTCATGTGTCCAATTTTGAGTTCACTGTCTTGAACGGTTTCCAAACTATGGCGCACAGAAGGTGGTTGCCGTTCGAGAGTGCACATGCACTTACCCCTTACTTACCAGTTTTAATCTTTTCCTCAACCGGTTCATTATTTTCCAAAGCGTCTTCCTCTTTCACATCATCAACTGGAGTTGCTTCTCCTTCAGCTCCCGATGACGCCGCTTTTCCTTTTGGCACCTTTTTTGCTCCTGAAATGTATCATGCTCGATTAGAAATTTGCAAGTGGAATGCTTTGGTGGGCATACCCTTCGTGGGTTTTCCCGCTTTAGTTGGCTTCTCTGCGACTTCACCTGGTGGTGACTCCTCGGGTTCTTCTTTGACTTCCTTTTTTGTACCGCGCGCACGACCTTTTTTCGGTACTGCCGGTGCGACTGCATTGATGGTAGCAACCTCATCATTCCCCTGTGTCTCGCCTGCAAGTCATGAAATGATTCCAAATAACCCTTCTCAAATACCCATTCATCTACCCACCGTCTCCATTAGCTAAGGCTACTGCAGCTTCTGAAGCTGCAGCGGCTTTTTTGCCTCTACCCCGTGCGACCATTCTGAAAATTCAATAGATTCACTTCAAATCTAAGCACTCAAAATAAAATCCAAGCAAGTTATGAATTTTCAAAATTCACTAAGCACAGCACAGAGCACGCCTTCGACACAATTGAAATCCGAAAATTCGCACAGAAAACTGTAAAAAGGATGCTTCCGTAAAACGAAAATCTCGGAATGATTTAAAACGCTTTTGAATAAAAAAAAACAAGGAAAACTTTAGTGTGGAACACAAAATAACAGACGGCAACTGACTACAAGCCCGCCTAGCGTGTGCGACTCCTTTCATCTCACTCTGACATTGCCAAAAAATTGAAATGGAACAGCCTTTCTGCCGGCGGCGTTTTTTTTTTATTTTTTGGTTTTTCTTGTGGATTCTGTTTCCAGTGTGTGTGGATCTTGTTAGCCGTTGGTGAATTTGTTTTCGGCAAATTCATGTATGTATACATACGTGATGTAGTGTAGTGCAAATTTTATGTTCTGTAATGCGTTCGAAAATGCGTAGCAATTGAGCGAGGATTTATGAGCAATGCAACTGAATTGGAGCTGTTTTTGGAATGTCATCTCTGTGCTCAGGAAATGGAAGCATTTCTTGTGGTTAACGATAAAGAACATTAATGTTTTACAGGGGAGGCAGTTTTAAAAAAGAGCACCCTTATAAATCGTATTACTTCCCTCCATTTTGTTGATGTGAGGGACATGATGCATGCCACCTATTGTATGCTGACATTGAGTTACTGTGCGACCGTTTTAACTTGTTCAGACCTGAAGCTACACCATTCCCTTCCTTTGTTATATCGACATTGAAAGCTTGTTCCAAGGCCAGCATTCATAAACCAAAATAAACAGGAAATGCTAACCAATTCCTTTAATCCATCCAATATGTGGATCTCTGCTGTATCTTCAAATCATAAGCCAACGAAACCCTTATTCGTTTCCCTACAACATATATTTTAATCACATCTCAAGCCCCTGTTCATCCAACCCATTCAAACAATAACGACCATCGTTATATTGAACATTTTACAAAACCAAACTTCCAACCATTCATGGTCCAAGGAAAATCTGTCTCGTAAATCTTCTCGACCACTATCATGCTCTCGCTTCAGCAACCTGTTTGTTTTGAACACTCAACCATGTCCATCCTTTTCCAGTTGAACCCTTCTTTCATTCAACACGCTCATTGTGGTGTGCTCTCTCACATCCCCAGAGAAGCCTTTACTGTCAATTTTGACACATCCACATCGGGGAGAACCAAGAGAGAGCCAGTTAAAAAATGTTATATCTCAAAATCAGCTGTATGTGCATGGGCGTTTCTAATAAGAACACAGTTTTTTTGTACATATTTTTCCAATTTAATTAAACCCAATTAAGAGTTAATTAAACGCGATACGCGGCGTTGAGGGGGTGAATTGTGTGCGCGCAGTAATCCGAAAGTAATCCACGCAGATAAGCTGCTGTAGGTGGCATCATCGTTCATTGCGTGTGAGAAAAGTGTGGAGAAGTGAACTTGGCCAAAAAAGAAGCAAAAAAAGAAAAAGTATTTGTATTTGCAAAAATAGACGCATCGACGAGGGTGGTGGTTGGTGGTTGTTTGTGTTGCAACTGATAGCTGGGTACCACTAGTGTGCACGGTTTGCTCTTGAAGCGAGTCTCCCCTTCCCGTCCCCAGCTGTTAGCGAAAATTCTTGCGCCACAAAGCAACAGTGACAATATGCCACCACTAAAGACGTATTCGTTGCACAAGGAATTCTGCCGGAGCTCCGATGGCAGTGGGGGTGGAACTGGTGGCCTGGGTGGCGGAGGTGGCAGCAGTGGAGGCTTCCTTGGCGGTGATCCGAATTCCAATACAGATTCATCCAGGCGTCCGCCGCCATACTCGAATGCCCAGTTTCCCTTTAAAGTATTGGCCAATCTGAATAAGTTACGTGAACAATCGCGGTTCTGTGATGTGGAAATTATTGCTGGTGGGAGTACTTTCAATGCGCATAGGGCTGTTCTCAGCGCTTCGAGTGCATACTTCGAAGCGATGTTTCGTCCGGAACTTGGTCTGAATGAGGGGAAGCAAAAGTCGGTGATTCTGCACACAATCGATGGGGATATCCTCAGCATTCTTCTGGACTTTATCTACACGGGACGATGTGAAATCATGCAGGTTAGTGTGCGCCGAGTCCATATCCCCCCAATTTCATACAAATTTTTCACAATTCATTACAGTCGAATGTCCAGGAGTTATTGGCGGCAGCGGATATGCTTCAATTACCCGAAGTAGTTGATGGGTGTTGTGAGTTTTTATGCCGCGAGTTGCACTCCACGAATGCATTGGGAATTTTACGCTTTGCCGAAGCGCATAATTGTACAGCGCTCGCCAAGAGTGCTTTGAACTATGTCCACTCCAACTTTCCAGCAGTAAGTACCGCACTTCGTTTGACTTCAATTGACCTTCTCGCTCTAACTCACACTCCGCGTGTTTCTTTGTAGATCTCAGTTGAAGATGAATTTCTCGACACTCCGCAGTCATTGCTCTCACAGCTTTTAACTTCGGAAATGTTGCGCGTCGACAGTGAATCTCAAGTTTTCCAGGCCGCCCTTCGTTGGATAAAGCATGACGTAACTCAACGCCGCTGCTATGTCTTCGACATTCTGTCACATGTCCGTCTGGCGCTTGTGCCAGTGAAAGTGATCGATCAAGCACTTAAAGATTGCCGCGATATGTCGATGAAGGTAGCACTTCGCTCGATCTGCCGCGACATTGCATCAAAGCGAGGTCAGCTTGTGCCACTGCGCGTGTGTCCCAGACAGTTGGCCAAGAAAAACATTTACATCATTGGTGGATCTCGTCGGGAGACACCGCGGACATGGAACCCGGCCGATTGCATCTTTGAGACCGTGGCTAAATTCGACATCTTCCGCAGGGAGTGGAGTGAAACAGCACCAATGGAGATTGGGAGGATCTTGCCTGGCGTGGCAGCACTCAACGGGAAGATCTACGTGATTGGTGGCGAACGAGGCAGTCAGATTTTGGCCAATGGCGAAGTATACGATCCGCAGAACGATAACTGGAGCCCAATTGCGCCGATGATTGTACCGCGATGTGAGTTTGGTTTATGTACACTCGGCCAGAAGCTGCTGGCGGTGGGCGGGTGGATTGGAGACGACATTGGCGGCTCGATGGAGTGCTATGATCCCGAAACGAATGTATGGACGATGATGGGGGACATGCCTGAAGCAAGGTTCAGCATGGGAGTAGTTAGCTTTGAGGGATTGATTTACATTGTTGGAGGATGCACTACCTCGACAAGACACTTACCCGATCTCATAAGGTGAGTTTATTTTCATGATATCGGCGTAATGTTTGTTAATGCGGTCTTTGGTTGCAGTTACAATCCAGTGACACGCGAATGGACTCCATTAGCACGTATGCAAGTGGCTAGATGCCAAATGGGTGTTGCAATTTTGGATCGTTATCTTTATGTGGTCGGGGGCAATAGTAGTCATCAGGATGTGCTTAGTTCCGTTGAAAGATACAGCTTTGATGAGGACAAATGGACGCTTGTCAGTCCTATGTCAGTGAGTCGAGCCATACCAGCCGTTGCTGCTGCTGATGGATTACTTTATGTAGCTGGAGGTGATCAGGTAAGTTGGCAGTTAAGTTAAAGTTTCTATTGGACATGTTTTGAGAAGATATTTTGGAGTTGTGGTATACCTTAAACATTTATAATTGAAGTTTTGGGGATCAGAATTAAAGTATTTTTGAAGAAGGGTCTTATCAGGAGTATTGGGCAGTACAAAGAGCGCGAGGTCTATTGCACGAACTATGCTGCCTGGCTATAAAAAGCTTCTTGATTTCGCCGTTCTTATTCGGCGGTAAATTGTTAATTTCTTTACTCTTGAAAGAACAGTATGAGTGGGTGTTGAGGTAGCTGGGCCCACACTTGCGTGGGCAGCTTACAAACATAGTGTGTTGATTCTCAATGGGCTAATATGACTAGTGTATAGAAAACGCATCAGAATAAAGGAGAAAGGTGAATTTTATCATAGATTTTGCCTGAAGTCATTGTTTCTACTTTTTCGTGTGTAAAACACAACATTTTTTGACAAAAGATATTTCTGGCAATGTTGTAAAACAATGGAAATACTCCATAGACAATTAGAACTTTTTGAGGAGAAATCGAAAGAGGTGACGCCGTGAAAATGCGGGAATGAACCTGGAATCGTGGTGTGTAAGACTCCGCACTTACACAGTACGCCACGGAACCACCACTATGCGACGATGATAAGAATAGAAAAGACCACCTTGCTTTTAACGTTACAAATTATAATATTTATTAATACACAACATTCTTTGTTGGTGGTGCAAATCATCAAAAATAATCATAACTTCGAGATACCATAAAGCCTCGTTACAGATAAGATATTTTAAAGGATATAACTAGAAGAGAATAGAGAGAAAGAGAATAGGGCTTTTAACATAAACAGTACATCAAGAAAATTTTACACTATATTAAAAAAAAAGAAAGAAAGCAACATTCTATCAAAGAAATTCATGACGCATCAGGAATTATACTTGAGCAACAGGCATGTCGGTGCGGATCGATTTCTTCTTTTCAATGAAGACAATGGTGTCGATCTGTTTTGCGATTGCCTAGTAGCGGTCAGCTTATGAGAACCTGTAACGTTGAGACTTGCCCCTGAAAAAAGGAGAGAGAGAGAGAGAATGAAAGAATTAATTAGAATGAAAGAGAGAGTTTAATACAGTAGAAGATATCTATGTACTAACAATAATATCGAATTTTGCCATAACTCGCTTGATATGAGCTTAGCGTAAAACATGACCATTCATCGTTCTAACTTCCAAATGTGAAGTATGGTTATTTCACTATTGTATATAATATTGAATGGCCAATTGAATTAAAAACTTTTTTCCTTAGTCAAAGCCAAACCAGGAATACCCAATATTTTGTAAAACATATTTATCACATTTATCACTTTGTTCCCTTTGTCCTGTAAAATTACTAATAATGACTAAAGGTCTATGGTCGCCGTGGCGTAGTGTTGCGTAGAGTATCAATTGTCTATGAAAAGCTTCTCAAATCTCGCCGTTCGGAGTCGGCAAAAAACTGTAGGTTCCTTCAACTCGTGAGAGAACAGTAGCACGCGCAACACGAGTAGTTGTTGTAGAAGCTAGGCCTGTCTCCTTTTTTTTTTTTTTTTTTTTTTTTTTTTTTCTGACTTTAGTCAATTCTTAGGTACTAGACAAAAAATGCTTAAAACTAGTTAATCGAACCAATGATACAAGAAACTTAATGACCCTTGGCGGGCACTCTAAGCTAAACCTAAACTTATAATATGTCTTTCGACGAATGTAAATTAAAAAGTATTTGCACCAATCATGCATATTGAATTTAATGAAATTAAGAAAAACAAAATCGAGAAAAACTTAATTACTGGACTGTTTTATTAAAAACGTATAAACTAACTTAAATACTACCTTAAAATAACTTAAACTACCTAAAGCTAAATTTACCCACGTACATATACACATGTATATACAATGAAATAGACATGTATATCTATATGTGTGTGCTTAGTATGTACAATGTATACACATAGGTGCACGGTGGTGCATGTATGTGTATACCGATTTTTTTTTTTTTTTTTTTTTTTTTAGGCCTGTCTCCTTTGTGGGCTATAGTGCCACTCAATAATTAAAGCCCTATGATGATTTTGTGGTCACCCCGGCGTGTGTGTGTGTGTAGTCACCGAGATCCAGGTTCGATTCTTGGACTGATACCTCGCATTCTTGACGACACTATCTCTTTTGAGTTGTTGACAATTTCCTTCTCCTTGTTGTGGGCCTCAATCACCACGCCTCTCCAGCCAGCACGATCTTTCGCCAGCTGACACCAGTTGCGCACTCCAAGTTGGTTGAGGTCCTTTTCCAGTTATGTGTGTCACCTTAGCCTGAGCCGTTCTCTGTTGCGTTGTCCCAATGGCTCAGATTCGAAAACTTTTCGGGACGGAGCAGTGGTGTCCATACGCTCTACATGGCCTAGCCACATTGTTGACAATACTCAGAGTAATAATTGTCTATGACAAGATTTTCGAATTTCGTCGTTCGGAGTCGGCGAAAAACCGTAGGTCGTCCCTTCTACTCATGAGGGAACAATATCAATCACAACACTAGTAGTTGATGCAGTAGTTAGGTCCCTGGTCCCTTGTTGGTTGGTTTCGATACGATACGATAATTGTTAACAACCCAAACATAAACGTAGTAAGTGATTTTTGATTGCAGAACTTGGCCACTGATAGAATTGGTGTTTCAGGGCCATTGTATAATTAAACTTGTCCTTTACCTTACGGCAAAAGAAATACTTCTTTCTCCGTGGAATTTGAGCATCCCTTAAGATAACCTCTAAGAATAAACATGTTTCATCCATCATTCATCCTGTTTCACCCTCACCGCAAAGTACCTCCTGCTTAAGCAGCTTTATACACTTAGTTCATTTTAAAACTCATTTATTGTACATACACACTTCTGTTTTCTATTTTCAGCCCTGCGAAGTGAATTTCTATCGCGCCCAGGTAACAATCAGTGCCGTCGAGTGCTACGATCCACTGTCGGATACGTGGAAAAATTGTCCAGATCTTCCAACCAGCCGGTCCGAGGCCGGTGCTGTAGTTGTCTAACATAGTGTTATTTGTTTTTGTTTGTTTGTTTGTTTTGTTTCATTGTTCATGACATCTGTTGTCTCCATACTTGCGGACTGATTTATCAAAGAAAACAAAAAAAATTAAGTAAAACTTTGTCAAAGATTTTGATTTTAATTTTCTGCTTTGCAGCATCACGAGAGATTATGTGTGTTTCGATCTTTTATTTCGTTAACGTCTATGTTTTTATCGAAAAATAAAAGAACTGAAGCAAATTTATTTATTTCCATTCTTTTGTTTTGTTTAAGTTCTCTTTGCGTTCACACACACACACACACACACACACACAATCATCGCATCACGATTTACCGATTCATTTCGCAAATATGCATGTATTTCGATTGTTTTCGTATTTTTAGATTTTGTAGAGCTTAAGGATGTTAAGCTTAAGTAACTATTAGCCAGACACTGATAGACTGTGTTTTGGCGGGTTCATTCCGAATCGCATTCCGAAAGCTGACGATACCGGTCAGAAGGATATATCAAACCATTGTTCTCTATTTTGTATCAATGTGTTTAGCATGTGTAGTGTCAGTATTTTCGTTTTCGATTTTTGTATAATTTTAGAGAAGAACAAATTGCATGTTAGATTAATCGCTGATTAAAAATAACAGAAAACACTAAAAATTGAAAGAGTTAATTGATCTTAAGGAGAACTAATGATGCGAGGATACTAAGAGGATATAAAAATATTGTATGTTTTAACGGATATTATTGTATGTATTAATAGAGATTTTATATATGTCTTTAAATTTGAAATAAAGTATATGAATACAATAAATGCGATATATGGATAGATGTATGCCAAATTGTGTTTTAAATTTTAATTTGATGGTCATCGTACCTAACTGGTGTCTTTTCAGTCTTCGAGAGCTGCATGACAGAGGACAGGTGGTCTTGAAAATTATGTTTGCTACTGAGAGGGACAGACCAGCCGGGTTCCGGGACATCACGGGATCACGGGAAACGAGATTGCTGATGAACTAGCTAGGCAAAGAGTGATTCGTTGGGCCCGAACACCCTTTAAGGGTTACCCACTTCCTTGGTTTGGGGCTTCCATCGATGGGTGGGTCCCTCCAACAGCACAACCAGAGATGGCATGACCCTTCAGGTTGCAGGCTAACCAAGAGCATAGTCCCAAACGTCAGCAAGAAATCCGCGGCTCTTCTGTTATCTCTAGACAGAAAAGAGTGCAGAAAACTTGTCGTCGTACAAACAGGATACTTCACCTTCGTTAAGCACCTAAGTCTACTTGGGCTCAGTTTTTGAGTCTGAGCGCTCCAATGCAATGTTTCCCAACCTCCAACAAAAATAGGTACAAGTTTTAAGATTCCGTGTATTCTCCAATGCTGTTAACCTTAAGAAACAAAAACAATCTGTTTTGAAAATTTCACCAACTTTGTTATATTATGTTGGATGACGGAGCAGAACTCTACCTGCTCCAGCAAGGCCAGTAATGAACACTGAGAACTTCAATTCTAGTTTTGGATATGGTTGTTATATCCCTTGTTAACATTCTAGAAAGATCATGCGACTATTCAACACCAGAAACACGACCTTTCACTAATGCGTTCAGCTGCCAACTTACACGGACGACGTGATTGGATGAACACAACGAGCCGTCAATGAGACGTTTTCTGGCGGCGAATGAGGACAAAACGTAGTAAAACGCTGTCATTACGGAGGGACACATAACACAATATGAAGGTCTCCCACAGAACGTCACATTTGTTGGCAGAAACTTCGAGGTAATCAAGGACTAGCTTAGATTAGCTACCTCGGCTTGCAAGTTGACAGTTTGAATAACATCAGCACTAAAATAAAACGGAAGAACAACTCTTATCGATCTTTTTGCAGTCAAGAGGCAACTGAACAAGGAGGATTAAACTAGCTTAGCATAACAATTTGATCATCATCTCAGTCCTCTTTGACGGTGCGGACACTTGGGCGTTACTAAAAGCGGATGAGAAAGCCCTCAGTCTTTTTGAGAGAAATGTTTTGCATCTGCAGGAGGAAATTCAACACGAAACCTTATAGGCTGTACGGCATTTAAATAATTGGACGAGCACAGCGAGACACGAAAGTGCCTAAAATAGTTCTAAGAGTAATTTGTTTATAAGCTGACCTCAAGGAAGGACGCACTGGCTGTACGACGTCTCGGACAGAGCATCACAATGGGAAGAAAAAGCTTTAAGACAGTAAATGGAAACAATATCAGCAATTCCGAAATCCTTTCCAATCGCGGCTTCATTTAGCTCAAGAGGCAATTGAGTAACGGAGCCCTCTTTCGAAATACCAAAATGGATTTGTGTAACACCTTGATTATCTCTGTCCTAGTCTATGACACAGAAACCTAAACGTTATTTAAAGCTCTGATCTGATCTGTTCTGATAGCATCTAGAGAAGAACAGAAGACGCCTAAAGATGTCCATGAGCAAACGTTTTTTTTTTTTTTTTGAATTTAAGCCATTGGGATAATGCAGCAGAGGGTGTTTATGTCCAAAACTGACCCAACCTGTGGAGAAGTCTCGGGCCAGAGACAGCTGGCTGTAGAAGATGTTCTGGCTGGAGAGGCTACTTGGTTGCGGTCTAAATACATCCGAATAAGAATCCAGTTTATTTCAAGATATGAAATCATAAAATAGCTTGAAGCTTGGCTTAAAGATGGTGCCAGATGGGAGCTTTATCTTTAAAATAAGTTGACCTTATACAGATTCCAGTTTCTGAAATCTAAAACTCCTTCCATCTTGATCTATTGTTTTAGCGTCTATTGGCACTCCTAATTTGCAAACGATGTTATTCGAAAAGGCGGTAACTTCAAATATGCTCGGCCTCAAAATTGATAGATGACAGACTGCAAGACTCAGCTAAACTTCTGTCTGTTCCTCGTTCTGGGAAAGCTTGTAATTCTGCATATAAGTGCCTTAAATGTCGTTATAAGTTCTTGTTTCAAGCTAAAAATCTCAAGCAATCCACTAAACATTGTCATCGGCACTCGAACAGCAAACAACAAAAAAACACTCATACGCCCACTCACCCCATTTTATTTTTTCACAATTTGAATTAAAATTCCGTTACCAAGTGTACCTAACCTTACACAACGAAGAGACATTTTTTCAGTTCTCCCTTGCTTACGCCTTCCCGTTTCCTGTTTCTCCCTTCAAACTGCACGTCTGCTTTTTTTTCGAAATTGTCACCATGACCACCCCATATGGTTTGTCATCCGCTCACCGAGTGTATCCTGTAATCTACGCATGCCCCGGAACCCCACCGGACGGTGCTGTAAAGGAAAACCAAAATGAGTAGAACTCTGTGAAAATTCACTTGACACCTGGAAAATCGGTCTCTCACTCGTTCATTTGTCTCGCAATGGATTAGTCTATCGCCGTTGCATACACCACTTGCCGCACTGCATAGAAAAGAAATTGCAAAGGAGACGAAAAGTTGGTGAATTTTGAAAATTTGTGTTCACCGATTTTAAGCAAAACCCGTGCGACGTCAGTGAAAGTAATTTGTTGACAGTTTCATCAGAAGCAGGTTTGAAGAAAAAGGAGTGAAAAAAAAAATCAATCCGGGAGGAGAATTTTGGTTACATTTCGCGTGGATATCCTTGAAGTTCTGTTTTGTTGAGCCCCGCGCCGGCTGTCAAAGTGAAGCAAAACGGAACAGAGTGAAGAGAAAAAAAATCAATTTTCACCGTATTTCCCTGCGAGAAAATTCAATAATCCTTCCGCAAGTGATTCGCTGAAAGGGGCCAGGACATCGCTGGAATGACTTCGCACGGAACTGCATCGTACATGGATCACTCGAACGTCTATGGCTCGGCGGCGAGTGCCAGACGAAGTGCACAATCATCTGGTGGGTACTATCAAAAGAGTGCCAACTCGTCAACTGGATCACCCTCAAGATCTGGCGGCGGCAATGCCGTTGGCAGTGGTGGAGGAAGTTCCGGGACCCTGGTGCATCGGCATACACAACAGCAGCAGCAACAACAATCAATCCTGCATCCGGAGGACACCCTTGAGTACTTCATCAAGTTCCCCACTCCGAATTTTAGAAATAACATTGACTCTGCCGAATCGGACTTTGTGTTCGTCTACAAGGAGACCAACGTTCCTATTGTGATGCTGCTGGGGTGGGCTGGCTGCCAGGATCGCTATTTGATGAAGTATTCGAAAATCTATGAGGATCGTGGGTAAGTGACAGGACACACACACGTGTGGTATTGATTTTTAGTGTTAATTGTGGGTGGGTGGTGGACTAAACTGCGATTACCCTTGATTAGTGTCAGAACAACAGTGGCGATGGCGAGGTGAGGGGGTGCACGGTACATGAAGGTTACAAATTACTCTTTATCGATTTTCGTACACACTCGGTTAAAGTGTGCAATTGTTTTATTGTTCAAGCCTGTTGAACTTTTTTTTGCTTCTGCCGTTTCTTATCTTGTCTATTGTTGGTTAAATCTGGTCAACAGACAGACTGTTCGTGGGAGTAATCGTGAATGTCTGATGTGCCGATAGTTTTCTTCCGTACTTCCGTATTTTGTTGTAGTTTGTAGTTGGTATAACTAAACGTGGCTACAAGCACATGTCCACAACTTCGGAGAGAGAACTGAAACTACTTCCATAAATCCTGGATGATGCCTTCCTCCTTTTTTCTTGTCTGTTGCTTAAGTAGCGTTGCAGTCTGGGGTGGACTAAGGATTCAAACAACAAGCCATTCCAGTTGACAAAGTTTCTCGCTGGGTGTTGTTGCATGCGCAAAGTTTAAAGAGGATTGCGTGCGGCATCTCCAAGAAGTTGTTTTCTTTTGTGTTGGCCAATGGATCCTGAAGACTCATTAAGCCGGAGCAGCGTCGTTCACTTAATCGTTTTGTCGTAGCTTTCTTAAGCCTTATAGGCCTTATACAAAGTGAGACTGTTCATTTGCGTGAGGGTTCTATTGCATAACTGACTCTTAAGCCCAAAGAAACACTGATTTGCAGGAACAATATTGATGTCGATACTGATGTCCTGTTGTCCCTGTTTAATGGCATATTGATGGCTTGCTGCACTCGTTTAAACAAGTCAACATCATTCGCCTTCAGTATTGACCAGTGAGTTCCGCATGATTCGCTTAAAGATGATGTTAAAAAATTCACATGCTAGCGCGTTGCGTTGCTTAAAACCCTTTGATTCCTAGGTTTGAGTTTGGTTGAAATATCAGGACTGCACTGCTTATCTCTCTGTCATGTGCCAAATGCGACGAATGGGAGGTACTTGTCGATTTGCAGCTGTTGGGTTTTTTTGAGTGTGAATATCTGATCTTTCGTGAACATCCCTGGCCTGATAAGGACCTATCACAAAACGACAGAAAATTTCAGATCTTTAGATTTCGAAAGTCAGTTTTTTGGCTTATCTGTGCAATGCTATTGATGGTCAATTACTTTAACCAACAACCTTAATAATAGTACTTATCTCCAAGATTCCTCCACTTTTTTTAACAATCATTCAGGTGGATAACCGTATCTTGGGTTGTTGTTAGGGTAATGATGGAAAGGGTTTTCTTAATAGAGGCATAGAACTTTAAAACGGAATACAAGAAAGCTGTTTTCTTCAAATTGACATGAAATTTATGTTATTTGGAAGATAATCTTCTAGCATTAGAAAACTAAATATGATCTTTGGCATATGACCGCCATGGCTGGCTTGGAGTCTAATCTGGAGTTTCACTTTTAGATTACTTTTTCCAACATTTGTGGCCCTATATCGGCAATTGCGTGGCGACTGTTGTCCTCAAAGTGGTCAATTGTTTCGGAAGTATCGGTATTGCTGGTGCACACCTTCACAATTTCCCACAGAAAGTAGTCAAGCGACGATGCACAATTTTTGGAACCCAATTCACGAGTCGGGGATGCGAAACTATGCGGTAACAATTGTGGTACGAGCTGTGTAATGTGTTCCACAGTCTTGTTGAAACCACGATTCCTGCAAATCCTGGTTTTTAAACTATTGAACTAAAAACTAAGTAGGTATAGATTTATAGGGGGGACGATTGACTGTAACGTTCTGGCCAACATCGTTCTTAGAGATGTACGGGTCAATTATTTCACCAACCCATTAACAACACCAGATAGTCAGTTTTTGTGGACGTACTGGTGTCTCAACATACACTTGAAGATTATTATCACTCCAAATATGGAATTTGTTTGTGGTCGCCGTAGCGCAGTGAATAAGTGCATCGACCCGCACGCCAAAGGTCTAGGTTCGATTCCCGGTCTGCAAAACCCGCATTTTTCACGGTCCAACCTCTTTCGAGTTGCTGAAAACACTCAAAGAGTACTTATTGTCTATGAAAAAGCTTCTCAAATCTCTCCGTTTGGAGTCAGCAAAAAACTGTAGGTCCCTTCTGCTGGTGGGACAACAGTAGCACGCACAACGCCAGTAGTTATTGTAGAAACTTGCCCCTGGGCCCATGTGGGCTGTAGTGCCACTCAATTATTATTATTAAATTTGAATTTTTTGACGTATCCATTCAACCAAAAGTGAGCTTCATTGCTTATGAAAATTGTGATCAATGGCACTCTTGTTTTGGTCCCATTCACCAAATCTACTCCTTGCTAGATGATCCTTTGTTAATGAAATGCCAAACCAAATTAAAAATAAATCATTTGATCGGTAGCTTGATGTCCGCCAGTTAAAATAGTGTTGCAAACTGAATGATTTTTACCTCTAAAAAGACACCTGTTATATGAATCATTGTGCAGAAAAAAGGTCTGTTCATTTGTCCCAATTTAGCTACAGATTTATGTCGTAGATGACAATGGTATTGATTGATTTAAGTTCAGAATCTCAAAACCTCTCAAACTAGTAGTACTTTTATTTTCCAGTTCTTTTTATAATTGCTAAAGCACCCCAATATTGTTCGCTTACTTAGCAATTCAATTCATTGAAACTTTCAAAAATCCAACCTATCTCTGACAGCCTGCAAAGACGTATGACACTCACGCGGTCACTCACTTTTGTAAATACGAGTATATTCGTAAATATGACCTTATGTCACATTGCCGCATGTCATGGCACCAACGTGGCATTACACTAAGCAATTTTTCAATGTGACACTAGGCCAATTTCCAGCTTTGGCCTTATTTTGCAAACTTTTTTTTTAAATGTATAGTACCTTCTCATCAGCATTCTGAGAAATATATGAGAGGGCAAAGCAGGATGGTTGCATAACTCCCGTAGGACAAAGTATGTCACATATACCGCTTTCTGAAAGCTACATACGGTCTAGTGCTTGAATTTGGACTTAAGTTACTTGGACCAAGTGCCTGACTCGTTAGGCGTCGTCGTCACTGTACTGGAGACATTTTAAATTTGGTTATTTAAACAGAACCATTTTCGAATATCAGTAAATACTGTTGTGAACAGAATTTTTATATTTAATAATATTGAAAAAAATATTCAATAGAATGACGATAGACTAGAATTTGTTTAAAATTGATTACACAAACAATTTGAGAAAGCATTAAAGAAACACTTCTCTAGGAGTGATTTTTAGTGCTCGAAAAAGCCATTTGAATTTTGAATTCCTGCGCCGCCGTTACAAGCAGAGGCATTTCGAGTGTCTTCTTAACGTAAACGGTAAACAGAAATCTCTTCATCTTTTCAGAAAAGAAATCCATTGTTTTTGTATGAAATTGATGGCTTTAAGTATGTCCCTGATGGAAACTCTGGTCCTTATGTTGCAATCAATTTCGCACACATCTCTTGAAGTGAATTTTTCGCCGGAAAAATCATTTCCCATAGACAACAACATGTAATATTAAATTGGTGCTATGTTCGGACTATATGCATAAGTATTTTCTAACTGAACTTCCGGAGCTTTCGGCGAGTAATTATGGCTTGGCGATATACTCATTAAAGAAAACTCGTCTTTCATTGGTTAACGTTGGTAGCTTTTTAAATTGCTTCCTTCATATGGATTAATTGTTGACAGTTCACGATCGAATGAGGAGTTTGACAGTAGGGTAGTAGCTTGCCACCAAATACAGAGCCAATTCTGGCTTGGGCACCCTTTTCTTCGGCTAATTGCATTTTCGCCTTTATCGAAAAAACCCCTTGAATGTTGTGTATTTTCTCTTTCCAAGAGTTAATTTATGACAAGTACACAAACGAAACAAAGTCTCTACTTTCAATGAAGTTTTTTTCATCAATGAAGTTAAAACTAAGCCAGATACAAAGTTTTAAAGTCATCTACTAAGCAAAAAATTGACAACTTTTTACCACAGCTTGTATTTATAGAACGTTGTTCCAAAATACTTTTATGTCTGATGTCCTGCGCTAAAAGAATGTGCTTCAAGTCTGATGTCCTGCGCTAAAAGAATTTGCTTCAAGTCGTCGCTCGTATTCACTAAGCCTGTCAGATGTGAAACCCCCTGCCGTTTTGCCTTCCTGTATTTAAAGTTAAAGTGCCAAACTGTAAAGGGAGGTTTTAGGTTATCTTTCATTTCTACGTATCTTCTAATTGTATCCTAACTACCTCCGAAAATAAAGGGTGATTTTTTAAAAGGTATAGTCTTTAAAAAATACATAAAATTCTGAAAAATGCATGAAATCTTTATTTGCATCGATAGTACGGTCCATAAAATTTAATGTTTGAAGATTATTTCATGCAAATATTGGCTTTGACTGCGCCTCAAATGGTCCATCCGCTTAGTCCAATTTTGGCATACTCTTTCCAACATTTCGCATTTCCAATGCGTCAATTAAAGCGTAGGCCCACAAAAAATAGTCTAAAGGCGTTAAATCGCATGATCTAAGCGACCGGTCCCGAACGTGAAATAAAATGTTCAGCGAACTCGCCACTCAATAAGTCCATTGTTGCGAGTGCTGCGTGGCATGTGGCACTGTCTTGTTGAAACCACATGTCATGCAAGTCAAGCTCTTGCATTTTGGGAAAAAAAGGTGAATATCATCTCACGGTAGCACTCATTATTCACAGTTACGTTACGATTCGCATCATCTTTTAAGAAGTATGGTCCAATGATGCCACCTGCCCATAAACTGCACCAAACTGTGACATTTTCTGGATGCATTGGTAGCTCTTGCAATGCCTCTGACTGATATTCAAAGAGGACAGGGCTCTACTGTATACCATTGTTTTTATCTGATGGACACTAAGGTGATAGAGAAGGTGAAGAAACATCTATCATTAGGATAAATAGGAACACCGTACCACAACCCGATTTTTCAAAATTATTCTTTATGGTAAAAGGAGGTATGGTATATAAGATGCAGTTGAAGGCCCCCCCCAAAGACCCTCCCTCTATCGTTATCATCATCACTTCTTCACTTACCCGCATGTTCCAGGCACGAGAGACCTCGAGGCCGCTCTATCCTCCACCGTCGACTTTAACTCATTAGGAGCTATTCCCAAGCGCAACCAGTCAAGTTTATGGACTTGATCCAACCACCCTGCATTGAGGCTGCCAAGCGGTCGCCTACCTGATGGAAATGCGTCTAGCGCGCGGCTCAGAAATCGTAGTGAAGGGACTTTCCTTCCATTAAATGCAGAAAAATGCCCTTCGACACAACTTAATTCCTAGGACTAACAGGCTAGATGGGGTCTCCAAGCAGATACGATGTCCTGGATCTACACGCCTTTTCTATACCCTATTATACAGCGTGGTGAACTGCATGTTACGCACTATAACCTTTGAGAACAATTAGCATCCGTGTGCATAAGTAGCACCCCACAACGCAGCACAGACCTGAGACTAAACTCCTCTTCACAATGACTCTCTTAAATCACCTAAGAAGTAAATGCTGCTTTTCAAAGCCTGGTCCACAAACCTCCAAACCTCGTTCTGGAGCAAAACTTCACCATGATGCAGAGCGTGTTCAGTCGACCATAATCCGTTCCCACACTTTATCTACGCTATTACCTTCAAAATAAAAGAAGGCGGCATTTCCTCTGAGAATCTAAGTCTATGCCACAGACTCCCCAATCAATGTTGTGTACTTCAAACGAAGCGATTGTCATTATTCAAGCACAGTTCTGGATATAAGTACAATAGTCTATCAGCATTAAATGGCATCTCTTTAGTTAAACTATAAGACGGTCATAGATTGCAGCGCATACCTAGACAAGATGGCTAAGCTATTCAATCTCTGCCTTTGCTGAATGACATTTCATAGACTTATTGCAGCCAACTACAGAGCTGATAGTAAGTCCAATAGGGGACAGCGCTACCCTTACTTTAGAAGCATGAATTGGTGTACCGCTTGCCAGATGTGTAAGGTAAAAATACACATGAACACGATCCACTTGACTAAACAAAGATGGTCTAAGCATGCCACCTTTCGGATTTTCAAGGAAACGGTCCTTGATCCTAAAAGCTCTTGACTGCAAAAGAGCAGACATAACTCTGGTTGTGGGAGTGAGAGCCAGTCTTTGTCTGAATGGCGAGTACGCTAGCAGACTAGATATTCCCTAGAACGACGAGATTGTATGCACTAGCAGGTAACCAAAGACCGTGTTACATCAGCTCTGCAGGGCCTTAGATAGAAATACTTAGGAAACTATATTCTCAATGCTCTGCGATGATTCACCAACACTCCTCTTACAAATTTGTTCAATCTCCTGATCGTTTGTAAATGATTTACATCCCTCCGATCACAAGAGTAATTGGTGTTACCCGTTTTGTTTACTTAGGCCAACTAATGTCAATCTTAACAATTCTTAACTAAGAACCAACATTTTTTTGGTTCAGTTTAATTACAGTTCGCTATACCGCACCAGTGGAGACGCTTTTCTGGAAACGCACAGCAATGAAGCCAATCGGAGAGAAGATCCTGAAACTGATCTACGATATGAACTTCGATTCACATCCCCTGATATTTCATATTTTCTCTAACGGAGGTGCTTACTTGTATCAACACATATCGTTAGCAATAAGAAACAAAAAGCATCCGATTCAAATTCGCGGCATGATATTCGATTCGGCACCGGGTGAGAGGCGGATGCTTGGGCTCTACAGGGCTGTGACAGCAATATACGGGAAGGAGAAGAGGAAATGCAACTGCCTTACAGCCGTCTTCATCACTTTGACCCTGAGTTTTATGTGGTTTGTTGAGGTAGGTGACCCACTTCACTTTTCCCGCTCTTCTACAAACACAGATTTCTCTTAGGAAACCTACACAGCGTTCAAGAGTCTATTTGTCAAGACAGAACCCTCACAGACTAATCCATTCAACGATTTGAAAAACGAACCCAATCAGTTCCCACAGCTGTTCATGTACTCGAAAGGAGATGTTGTCATACCCTATGAGGTCAGTGACTGGGCAGTTTTTGTTCAAAACAGTTGTCTTATGTTTTTTGTTTCTTGCAGGATATTGAAAATTTTGCAAAGTACCGTGAGCAACGAGGAGTGGATGTGTCGAAAATATGCTTCGAAGACGCCGAACATGTGAAAATTTACACGAAGTACCCCCAGCAATATATACACTGTGTCTGTTCATTTATCAACAACTGCTTAGCAACCAGCTACAAAGGATCACCCAAATACAACTAGAAATATGCAAAAACTCAAATTTAAAAGTTATACCTCTTTTAGATTATAAATGTTTTCGAAATGAAAAACAACCAAAAACTGACGAAAGTTTTTGCTGGAGGAAAAAGTTTGAATTTTAAGAAAATATCCTTGATCCTTGATCCGGGATCTATTACGCAACAAGTAAGTTTGAAACAAAAACTAACCGTAAGAGGGATACATTTAGAATTTTAGGGCAAATAGTGAATTAAAAAGAAACAAAAAATGGTGCACAATGCAGGTGAAATAAAAACAAAAACAAAAAAAACAAGAAGCTAAAGTTTGTGATACTATTTCGAAAACCAGAAAGTGTTTAACGTGAAAAGTATATTTGTAAAAAAAAGAAAATCAATAAATTATTGATGAACAAACGGCCGAGCCAAAATGTTAGACGTGAAAGAGAATTCAAAAATCATTGATCAAACGGAGCATTGGACTATGAAGGGTGTACAGGGATGTCAAGGGGATTCATTTTTGCATTTGAAGTTTTACTTGAAACAATTGCATCTTCAAATTTCAATGTTATTAACTATTTATTTACATCGAACGGGGGCGGAAAATAATTTTGTTCAAATTGAAGTGGACCGAAAGGGATCAAGGTTAGGTTGGGCTAGAGGTCTCACATAGACAGTACACGTACATATTAAGAAAATTCGAACACTGAATACTTAAACAAATTAGTGAGCGCTTAACTTTAACACATGAGATTTGGATGGATTTGTAAATTTCAAGACTTGTGAACTTTGTATACAGTGGTTCACAATCAAATCGGACACAAAAAGAAAAATATTTCAAATTAAATATCTTGCGAGCAATATGTCTAATTTAAAAGTAAACCATCATTCATTTATTTTATACTAAAAAAAACATGTTCAATTATTTAACTAGAAAAACAGTGTAAGAAACTGAAACCTCTGCTTATTTTTGAGTCTCACGAATAATCGGACACGTAGTGTTCAATATTTTGTTGCTTTTACATTTGCCTAGATAAATGCTTCGAGGCGTCGAGGCTTTGAAGACACTAGCTTGGAACAAACTTCTGATGCAATTTTTCGCCACTCTTCTTGATGTCCGGATTTGAGAGCTTGGATGTTTTTAAAGCTCTTTTGTGCTGATAATAAATCGAATAGTCGCCGTGGCGTAGTGGGTAATTGCGTCGACCCACACGCAGAAGATTCGATTCCCGCTCAATTATTATAAAGAGATCAAAACAATTTTTTTACGTTTTAATGCATAGAATGTAATTAATTTTTATCTTTTTTATTTTAAGATTTTTTTTTTGTACGTCCGATTTGGCTTGAGAGCCACTGCATCTGCCACGTCCTTTCAAGATTTGAAAAAAAGAACGTTTAGTTAGGTCTGGAACTCGTAAGGTATATTTTCATTTGCATTTGTCACATTAGAGATTGGTGTGACAGGGTCAATTCCATCTTATATGCGTGGAACCCTACAAACAGGGATGAATGAGGGACTTTATTGGTCTCCCCTTACAAAGCAATGACGCTTGCTGACACCACACCATTCTCTGGTTAGTGAGGGAATTCTTTCCAATTTGTGGGGACTAAGGACTTTTCGACAAATTTTTTGTTATATGACATGATGCACTCGCCTTTTGCATGTCACTAGCTACCTTAGGTGGTGTGTCAATGTTTAAACTCCTGTAAAAGAGACAAACTTGCACAGATCGCAAGTTTTTCCAATTCCAATCGCAGATTACCAATTTACTGGTTAATTAAATTGAAGACAATGAAAATTATTTGATTTCAGAATCCCAACAGCATGTCTTTCCAAGCACTTATATTTTCTGCTATTCTTTATATCAAAACACTCCAATTTTGTTCGCGTACATGAAAGTTCTTTGAAATTTACAAGGTATCACTACTTCCAAATAAACCATGCTAGAGTACTGGAGCAACCCTAATTTTGAGTTCCTCTCCGCTTCGGAGGTTGAAAATCATAATTTTTAACGTTTGTTTACTTTTGACTCATCTGAGAAGTTGTGATGTTGAGAGTTTAACCGACTCTTTCAAATCCATTTTGTTGTTTTGTTTGCCTTCCTGTTGTCGTCGTTCCTTCTATTTTTCCTATATTCCTATATTTTTTATTTTATCATTTATTCTAGATAAAAAATATTTCAATAGTAACATATTCTTTGTTACTGTTGTCCGTAGGGGACCTAGTTGGCTGCTTAATTTAGCGCCAGATGGGGTACCTGATGAGGCTCTAGCCACCAATAAAAACTAATATCCCTTTCCCGCTCTTTTCTATCTCGAACAGGGATAGCTGTACTGAACCGAAGATCACCCGTTTTTACGTTCGTACATTGCTCACGTAGAGTAGACGCAGTCAATTGTCAAAGGCTGCACAGAAGAAAACATCCATCCATGCTAGTCCGAGGAAGACTTCTTCAGAGTCACATTATTTGGCAAAGAAACTGCTATTTTTGAGTGTGCACGATCAAGATTTGGGCATGTAGTTTGAGCGGAGATAATTAATGCCAAGGTCTTTGGGTTTGAGTTTAGGTAGAAGCAAACCTAATCCTGGGTGTTTATACTGCGGCCATTTCGTTTTCATTAGCTCATTCATCTCATTCTGACATTTTTCTGTTATATAGTTGTGAAAACTCGCCTGCATATACCAACCAAAAGAAGGTCTTTATTTTAAATTTAGTTTGGCCAATGGGACCTCATGTTGCGGGGATATAAGCGTAACGAAGCTGATAAGAGCAATTACATCATGATCATAATATGTCACTGGTCTAAAAAAAATGCCTAGAAATGATGCCATTCACATTAACTCGCGCTTGCTCTCTGTAAAGGTTAGATAAGGTTAAAGGAACAGCGACCGAATTTCTCCACATTTCTTAAACGATTTGTGATGCTTGTGATGATAAGACCTTAAAATGAAGATTACACTTTTCATATTTCTCTAAGCTTAAAGATATTGCAAATGGAACGGAAAACTGTGTTCTTTTACAATAAAAATTCACTCAAGTGCGCAGCTGGTGGCCGTAGCATAGTAGATTACATACCAGCGTCTTATATCCCAAGTTCGATTTCTGGGTTGTTCTTCTCCTTCTTATTAATATGGCACTACAGTCCAGGGTGGACCTACACTTCAACCATTATGCTCCAGCTTCCTTCAAGTTTGTTGAGGTCCTCCTCCACTTGTGTGCGCGATCTCAACCTAGGTCGTCTTCTGCTGCGATGTCCAAATGGCTGGAATTCGAAGACTTTTCCTGGCCGGAGTGGTGGTGTCCATATGCTCTACATAATCTAGCCATCTTAACCGTTGTATCAGAAGACGCTTGACCAGGCACATGCCGCCGTACAGCCTATAGAGTTCGTCGTTGAATTTCACCTCCGGGCGACATTAATGCAAACTGGATCAAAAATCGCACGCTGAACTTTTCGCTCGAGAAGTCTTCCTTCCTCATCCGCCACCTTCGCGTTCATCTTCCGCTTTTGGCGTGGTCTCCTAGACTGTTCGTCTCGCATATTTTTATAACATCTCGCTGCTTGAAATCGGGAAAAAGCTGCAGCTCCCGTCTACACAACACGAGTAGTTGCTAAAAAAGTTAGGCCTCGCTCCCTCGTGCTATTCAATTTAAATATTCACTTGAACTCTCCTTAGAGCCTACAGTCCAATGCTCCACTTGTCAATGATGGATGAAATTAAAGATATTCTTTGTTACGATTGTGTCCTTTTCTGTTTCCTTTAAACGTTTCGCAAGAGAATTGTAGATAATGATGTAAAACTTAAGAAAATATATATAAACTAAATTGCATGAAAAAGAATTATTCCTAGTTCCCATATTAAACAAAAAATATCCTTAAACGAAACTTAAGTATAACCACAAGGAGAGAGTAGATAAAAAAAATTAAAAAAAAACAACTGAAATCTAAAAATAAAACATTTTTAATATATTTTAAGAGAAACCGAAGAACGCAATTTTTGTGACTGGATTGTGTAAGGCCAGCGTCATGTGACTCCATATGCATGTATTGCGTAAATGTGTATATTTTGCATAAAAATCAAAAGCAAATAAATAAGTAACCAGATACTATTGACAAAGCAGCACTAGCAGCGAAACAGTGAATACTTTGACGGTTGGTAGGAATAGGTAGTCGATTGCTAATTGATTTATTATTTAATGTTAATTCATGCTGAACAAAGAAAAACAAAAAAAAAAAAAAAAAGAAACATGAAAATGAACTAAGCAATTAGATGCACAAAAAATAATAAAAAGAATTGATTCAAAAGTTTATTTTGAGTTTTGTTTGTTGTAGTGCCTTTTAAAACTGTGTTTTGTTTTTAAGCACTTTTTAAGAACGACTTTTCTTAAACTTTGCCCCAAGAAAATTTTCCTAAAAAACTTAATCGTCTTATACGAATTTAAAGTAAGTGAGATGGAGAATAGTCCAACGGTGGAGGAAGTCACTTTGGCGATTGAAGCGCTAAAAGTTGGCTAGTCTGCCAGTGTCGATGAAATCCGGTCAGAAATGCCCAAGGCCATGGATGAAGGGGGTGTCTTATGGCTCTTTCGTGTCATTAAGGAGGCCTGGGAATGTGGCGAGACAACTGGTGATTGGCAAACTGGAGTGATGTTTTCTTTTCTTTTATGTCTTCAGGATAAGGTCTAAGCAAAGTTGTTGGAGGTCCGTTCTAGAGTTATGGTTGAGTCCAGGTTGGGGGATGAACGCTGCGGCTTCGTCCCTGCAGAAGTACGACCGACCAGCTTTTCACTCTAAAAATGATACTTGTGAAGGCTTGGGAGAATGCTTACCCGATATACAATTGCTTTGTAGATGAGGGAAAGGCATACGATCAAGTCCCTCTAGGCAAACTCTGGAGTATGTAAAATATGTATATGGACTGGATGTTGCAGCACAGCCAAGGCATGGAATGATTCGCATTGGGAGATTTGACAGAAAGTCATCTTCTTTTTGCAGATGACTTAGTGGCTACATCCTCCCAGCCGGAACTCCAGGCCGCGCTGGATAAGTTTGTGACCGTAGCTACGAATGCTGGAATGAAGTGAATGTGAATGAATGAAACCGAAGTAATTTCCACAACCCACTCTACATGCTAATGGAGTCCCATTGAAACAAGCGGAGACGTTTATGTATCACGGGGTCTTTTTCACGAGTGATGGCAGGAGCAACATTGAGCTCTCTTGTGGGATTGGCCAGGCCGGGTCAGTTTTCAAGCATCTTTAAAGATCAGTAAAAGGGAAGGTCAAACTTGGTAACAAAGCCGGTTATCGGTTTTTAACTTAGTGCTTTTTCTAACTCTCATTTATAGTCATGAAATTTGGAAAATGACCGAAAGAATAAGATCGCGAAAACAGGCTGCGGAGATAAGATTTCTCCATGCCGTTGTGGCAGTAACTTACCGGAAAAGACTGAGAAACGCAATCGTTTGGGTTAAACTCAATGTTAAGCAGCTATTTGTCGGACAGAAAAAACTTTATTTAGTTGGTTTGGCCACGAGGTATGGATCAGGTAGGCGACCGCTCGCCTGACCCAGTGCGAGGTGGTTGGATCAAGTCCATAAACTCGATCGGAATTTTTTTTATAGTTGTCGCGCGCTAATGGGGTTGCGACTACCCTTAAGTGACCGGACTTAAGTCACAGCACTGGCCGAAGGTATAGAGGAAGGTGCATTGGTGCACATTGGTGTTAAATGTCCGTGGATTGTAATGAGAGGGTAATATTGAGCTGGGAAGAGCATTCCATATTCGTGTGGTGCGGCTAAAGAACGAGTCTCTAAACTTCACTGTACGTTCAAAGGTGGGCTTAAGGGTGGGCTCCTATAAGTTTTATCGCTCGCTTTTGAATTCTATCCAGTGGGTGCAGAGAGATCTTGGGAGCACCAGACCAGATAGGAGCGTTATACTCGAGCTTAGGGCGAATGTAAGCCTTGTAAATTGTAGCCAAATCAGAGGAGGTAAAGTATTTCTTGCATCGTTTTAGGAAACCTAGACATTTCGCATTTGGAATCATTAAATTCCACTCTATTTCTTGTACCGCAAGCGATTATGTTGTCAAGGTCGGAATTTAATGAGCTTAACATACACTGCCGTTCCAAGTCCATGGTCGAGAGCCACGGAACGAATATGAAAAGCTGAGGGTACTGTCATCAGCGAAGGAGTGGATTGGATTAGAAGTGGCAGACAGGAGATAATTTATAAAAATGAGGAAGAGTGTCGGAGATAAAACGGAGCACTGGGGAACACCTGCAGACTTGAACCATCCAATACGACTTGTATTAAACGGTTCGAAAGGTAATTTCCAATCTATTGAAGAAGAGACTTATCGATGGCTCAGGCTCAGACCCCTCAGACCCTTCCATAAGCACGCATTATCGACAGGAGAGCCTGATACCAGACTTTGTCAAATGCCTTTGTGCTAAGGTATAGCTGCTGATGAGTTAGAGTCAAATGATCGAGCGGCCTTGAGATCTCTAGTCCATGTATTGCCCCCGCGAACCATTTAGTGGAAGATGGTGATGATGATGGTGACGAAATCTTACAAAAACTTAACATAACTTGAGGCTACGTAAGGCTAATTAACCTAAATAAACATGACTAACATTGAATTTTTTTATAAGAAATGCAAACAATTCGAAATAACAATTGTTTTAAACTATTATTGGTTTGGTGTACAATTAAAACATGTATGAATGGAACTCAACTTTCATTCATATGGGCACTCAACGACTCGGCCACACAATTCGGCCCAAACGACCGCTTATTCGCATTCAATGTTAGGTCTGGGCTCTTCCAAAGTCATAGGCTTGTTGGCATAAACCAATGACTTAACTTATTTAAGTGACATTACAGCCCACAAGGGACCAGGGCCTAGCTTCTACAACAACTACTCGTGTTGTGCGTGCTACTGTTCTCTCATGAGTAGAAGGGACCTACAGTTTTTTGCCGACTCAAAACGGCGAGATTTAAGAAGCTTTTCATAGACTATTGATACTCTTTGAGTGTTGTCAGCAACTCGAGGTGGTGTCGTTAAAAATGCGAGGTGTTCCGTTTGGGAATCGAACCTAGACTTTCTGAGCGGCGGTCGACGCACCGATCATGTGGTCTGAGCGATGACTAATTCTTAAGATTGCCGTGGAATTGGCTCATTTCGATCGTTTGTAATAGACGCCTGAATAGCGGCGATATTTTTGACACTTCAAACAACCCATTGTCTCACTGACTCTGAAACATCGCACAACGAATATGTAGATTCTAGTCTTAGACTACAACGCTCTTTAAGTTGCGGTCACCGACTCCGAATTTCGGTAGAAAATTTTTATAATTTGCAGACCTTGCAATCCATGGTGAAAATTTTGAGTTTACTGAAGAAATTAACTGTAGTTTTGACGGTTAGTGAAAGAGTATGTTCATAAATTAAATTTTAAGTTGTCAGGTTCATATTGGATACCCATTTTATTTTCTTAACGTTTTTGAATTTTCTTTGTATTTTGTTTCAGGTGGAAAGGGCGAAGTATGTGTGTATGTAGCTAAGGTCAAGCTGTGCTTAAGGTCCTAATCTAGCCCCTAACCACCTATGAGATAGTTCAGGAAGATAGGTTTTCCCTTAATTTGGTCGGCAGACTAAATATGCCTTGCATATCTGACACCACGGAGTTTTGCCGAAGAACTTGTTGGGCAACGATCAAGAGAGGCACTCACAGGGACCGAACACAAGTTGGGAATGCCTGCGTCCTTAGTCAGGGCTTTCATCGAAAGTTCAGTTTTTCGTCAGCACAACCAGAAGTGGTATAACTCTACAGCTGACTAAGCGCATGCTCTCGAAAGTCAGTAAGGAACCCCCGGCATTTCTGATATCTCTAGATAGAAAATATTGCAGGTGACTTGCTTGCGAATTAGCGGAAAACTTTAGCCTCGCTAAACACTTAAATGTGCTTGGGCTAAGTGATAGAACCCTCTACGGTGCCTGTAAAGACACTGCTGAGCACTTTCTCTGCCATTGCTCTTTAGCAACAACTCAAACAATCGGGCTGTATGCAGGTACTCAAGCTCCCTCATTAGTAGAGGTAATTCTAACCACCAATCATAAGCATATCATTAACAAACAATCAAATACTTTGACTCTAGTAACATTTTTATTAAAGATCAACAAATATTCAGAACTTCCAAATAACCTCTTTCCGAAGTCTCTCGTGAACGCTCTTCAAACTGTTGAAGTGCAATTCCTTATCTGCTAGCGATCCGTACTTCCTTTCAACTTGACATTGGAGTTCCTAAAAAAAATAAAGTGATGATCACCCATATCATAACTACCAAAATCAATCTCTCACCAGCAGTGTTTTTCTAAATACCTCACGCTCATCCTCTAACTGTTTGAAATCTTTCCAGCAATGCTTAAGAATACACATCTTAGCGTAAAACAGAGCTACTGGGTCTGCCGTCTGTACTGTGATCTCGTTTGTAGACTCGGTGTAAAGCAGAGACACTTTTTCGCCCAAGAAATATAGAGTTACACTAATGTCGTCAATTTCGATAGTGTCACCTTCTCTGGGAACAGGTGTCCCAAAAATGTGGTACAATCCATTTCTCTCTAACTGGGTAGCAACTACTTTGTACGTCAGAATTTCCGTGGAGGTCTTTAAGAGTTTCCGCAGTCCATGATTTCGAGAGAAGAGTTTCTTCATATCCACGCCAGTGACTTTTACCGGAATATTTATGCACACGAAATCCTGCTCCACGTTCACATGCGTGACCAATTGAATTTCAAATTCTGGCAGCAGTTCACCGGGGTCCCTCTTAATCGGTACGAGAATGCTAAATTTATCGGTCAGGAGATCTGGTGTTATGCTCAAGAGCCGCACATGACTAGAGTGTGCAATCATCAGATTCCAGACTGTGCTGCGGAAGATCTCATGTGAGACGATCTTCATAGATATCACCGCGAAGTATGTAAATGGCGGAATTCCATAATCAGTAGAAAAGATCAGAGTTTCTTCAATTTCGGGAATGTACTGTGAGAAAGAAACCTCGGCAGAGACAAGTTCTGAGTAAATGTTGCTCTTTCGGCAGACGGCGATAAGCTCCTGCTTCTTATACTCCTCCTCGATTTGTTTTTCGATCTTCTCAGGCAATGAATGGATTTCCTCCAGAAGATGTGATTCACTTAGAATCTCTTCAACTTTCTGATTTGTTAATTCAAACATATCACAATCCTCTGAGTTGGAGTCTTCTTCGGGTTGGTCGTCATTGAAGGAAAGGTGGTAGAAAATGTTATTATTGCTGAGGCAAACGAGAAGGCCACTCACTTCCTCATATGTAATAGCCACCATTCCAGGGGCGTCAATCGTGCTCTCTACGACACGGCAAGTGTGTTCCACAGAGTCATAGGTAAATTTCAAACGGGAAACTCTTTGTTCATCGGTGAAGTAGAGAAGATCACCCACGAAGGTATGATGGACGAACTCGCTGCCATTGATGTAGGTGTACTTCTCGAGGATGGGACTTATCTTTGACAAGTACCAAACCTCGATGATGCCGCAACTCAAGAAAACCAACAACATGTTCGTGTCTGTCAGGAATTGGACACATTCAACAGGGGAAGCCTGCGGGGGAAGTGATTTTATCACATAAT
Source organism: Eristalinus sepulchralis (assembly GCA_944738645.1). Taxonomy (NCBI): domain Eukaryota; kingdom Metazoa; phylum Arthropoda; class Insecta; order Diptera; family Syrphidae; genus Eristalinus; species Eristalinus sepulchralis. The sequence continues at coordinate 11,447,701 of OX122886.1, forward strand.
CATCGTCTCCACTGCTGTACAGCGCGAATATATTGGAGGACACGGTAAATAAATGAACTTCCATCACTTGCAAGTCCAACTCTCCCACAAGTAGTTGGAGGAATGGCCTATTACTGTCCGTGATCTCCAGCGAATTCAGGGTAAACATTTCATCACTCCAATCACAATCGAATAAATTTCTCTCATCAAACGTCAAATCGAACGTTCTAACCGCCTCCTGCGGATTTTTGCCAACATTTGGCACATCTGCGTACAATTCCAAACTGATTCGCTTATCCTCCAGCACCCGAATCAAACTGAAACCATCTAGTGACTGACACACACAACGGACACCGAAGTTAAGCCATGGTATTCGATGAATCGACTTGATTGAAGAAAAATAACAAACCTCACCATTTTTTAGAAGAACGAGTGTATTCACCTCAAGGATTATAATGGCCACAATCTCCTCATGAATTCTGATCATGAATCTATTGCAACGATTTGAGTTTTCAGCCACTTTTTTGAATATGAAATTCATCAAGTACTTGTCGCTCCATGTTACGAAAACTGTTTTGCTGCCAGTTGTGTGATTTATGAGACCAAGGGGATAGAAGAGGGTATCATCTATACGCCAGGTTTCTTGTGATGGTGTTAAATCCATCGAAAATGCAGAAGATATTTGGAATTTTTCGGGGCTTGAATTCGGTTTTTAAATGTTGTTTACAACGACCTGTTGCACAGATGTTTCTTGAGTGTCGTATGTGTCAAATTTCGATGAATGTAGTAGATTTTTATGATTGCGCTCTGTTGGATTTTATAGCAACAAATATTTCATCAACATAATGGCTAAGAATTCCGTTTAGTCCTAAATGGCGGATGTTTTTATTTTTAAAGATTTTGAGCCACGAATTTTGGCAACAGTTACCTTCAATCTTTTGTCCTCTATTGGGTTTTCCAAAATGGCTCGAATTTAAAGACTTTTCAGACCGAAGCAGTGGTGTTTACACTCTTTACATAGCATAGCCAATTTAAGCGTTGTAGCCGGGGACGCTTGATCAGGCGCATGTCGCCGTACAGCCTATAGAGTTCTTCGTTGAATCTTCTCCTCTAGACGCCATCAACGCAAACAGGACCAAAAATCGCACGCTATGGAACTTTTCTCTCAAAGACTTAAGGCTTCCTTATCCATAGCGTGCAAGTTTCTGCGCCGTTAAGGAGGACTGGGATGGTCAAGCTGTTGTACATAGCCATTTTAGTCCTTTCAAAAAGAAGAGAAAATAAAAAACATCTCTTAAAATAGCATCTAACAGTAATACTCACATATACTTAACACTATTCAAATTTCCAGGTTAAAATCTACATTGTTACTTTGTGCCAGTTAAGGCTTATGTTTAAGAGAGAGAACCCAAACAAAGCAACGGAAGCCAACGTCAATTGGTGACCAGGAGTAGACGTACGGAAGGTGGGTAACACAACACCCGTACAGAAGACAGCAAAGGTAGCAAATCTGATTGAAGAAAAGAAACTTATTTGGGATCAGGACTCTTACCGCGCGGAACTATTCGAATGCCAGATCGACCAACCATGAAGGTTCATCTTAGGAAGTTTAAACTAATCATTCTCTTCTCAGTGGTCGCCGTGGCGTAGTGGTAAGTGCGGCGACCGCCACGCAAAGTCTGGTTCGATCCCCGGATTGACACCTCGCATTATTCCACCTCTTTCGAGTTGTTGACAACACTCAAAGATTGTGAATAGTCTTTGAAAAGCTTCTCAAATCTCGCCGTTCGGAGAGGCCAAAAACTGTAGGTCCCTTCTACTCGTGAGAGAACAGAAGCACGCACAACACGAGTAGTTGTTGTAGAAGCTAGGCCCTAGTCCCTTGTGGGCTGTAGTGCTACTCAATTATTATTATGATTATTCTCTCCAAACATCGCTTGAAGAAACCTCGAATGAAAGCACAGAGCGCCCCAAGTTAAAAAAAAAATAACGCACAACTGCTGAAGTGCAAGAGAATCGACCCCTTTCACTTTATTCAACACTCGCCTGTGCACCAGAGTTCCAGGCACACTGAAGAGTAATTATACAAAAATATTGTTAATCTAGATGTAAACACAAGTAAATATAACAGAGCAAGCATAGACCTGCCAGCATCCATTCTCCATCTTAACTTTCATCATCTTCAATCTTCGGTGCCAAATAGTATCGAATGTGGCCGAGGTCAGGAATGCGATATTCGACTACAAGTGGGACATCTGCAGACATTGACAGCTGCACTTGATTGGACAGCGGCGTGGCCTTTGTGAATGCGTTTAGGTAGCGACATGCGAACGTAAGTGTGACGGGTTCCTGCATCTCAATGATGACCTGATCTTCCTCCTTGTCCACCGAGGAATTTTGCGCCAATTTTACATTTGCCGATCCAACATCACCCGACGCCGAGAATTTCACACCCTCCTTGGTGCAGCAGATGACGACAGATTCACCGAATTGTGCCAGATCGCGACAAATGCGAGCGAATTCAATCGATGGCATGCGCACAACGCAGCTGTATTCGGTTTCAGGGATGCCCAGATGCTCCTGGTCCAGGTTCATCAGTTTCATTTCATAGTCGGAGACTTTCTCTTGATTCTGTGACTCAAACATAAAGGTGACTGTGTCGGCGTTGTCTTGTGCTTTGATGGTGACGTTATCCTCGTTATTGGCGCATTTCAGGATTTTCGCCATGCTACCGAGATTCATGCCCATTGAAATGTTGCGATCACAGCGGAATTTCTCAAAACCATCGGAACGGAGTGAGAGGGACACGAGGGAAACGTGCGAGTTGTCCATCGCTTGGAGCTGAAATCGAAAATTGAGGAATTTGACTGGTGTTCGAATGGTTGCTTTGGGAGTATGATTTACCTGAATTCCAGAGTCACTGCAGTCAAAGGTGCCCTCGTTGAGGAGATCCTTGATGGCGTCGAGGACTTTCTTCAGCGTGGTAGCGGAGAGCAAGCGTGCTTCAAACATTTTTGTTTATTGTGTAGCGGAAATAAATTAGGTAGCGAAAGACACAACAATTGAACGGATTTATGAAATTTGTTCGTCTTTGCGTGGACGTGAACGACTTTATAGCTTTTTACGAAATGAGGAAAGGTTTGCCTTTTCAACGCGAATTTCACAGAAGTCTTCACAGTGTTTTGGCGCGAACTGTCAGAATGCCGGCGGTTGTGATTCAACAATTGTGCAAATTTTGACGTGACATCTAGTAGTTGGTAGGTGAATGAATGCCGATGTAAGGGTGTGTGGGGACTCGGAATAGACATTTTATGCTTTTAAAATTCGATTTCAACATTTAAATAAGACGCGACTTATTTTGTTTAACAAGTGTTACACAAGAGTCATAGAACGCCGAAGGGGAATATTGTCATTTTATGACTTCTTTGTGATGGAAAATGTTCTCTTGCTACCAGCCCAAAAATTCCGTTTTGTCCATTTTGTTGTCATGTTTAAAATGGCATACGTTTCAAATTCTTAAAAACTGCCCTTCGTAATCTCCAGGCAATGTTTTCAACACTTGTTCTTCTTATTGTGATGGGGCTACAGTTCAGCGTTTCTCCAGTTAGCACTGTCTCTTGTCTGCTGCCTCTTGATTCGCACATCAAGTTGAGGTCCTTTTCCAATGGCGTACCTCATCTTAGACAAGAATGTCCTCTCTTGCATTTTCCCAACGGATTCAAAAACTCATTGGGCTGTAGATATGTAATTTTTACTTGGCCTAGCCATCTTAACAGTTGTATCTGTAGACCCATGAATGCACGGTCAGTTGAAAATATTGCTCCCGTGATATCAAGCAATAGAGCGGATGGACTGTCCGCAGAACTGTTTAAGGCAGCTGGAGATGACCTGGTTGGACACATCCACCGGCTCATCTGTTACTCTGTTACATATGGTCGGAGGAAAGTATACCCGATGAGTGGAATCTCATCATCGTCTGTCCGGTCCACATGAAAGGAGACCCCTTAGACTACGCCAACTATCGAGGGATTAGTCTCCTTAACATCGCGTACAAGATCCTCTCTGTCGTATGTGAACGCCTGAAACCGTTCGTCAACAATCCGATGGGTCCTTGTCAGTGGGGTTTCAGGCCAGTGAAGTCCACCATCGACCAAATCTTCACACTACGGGTGATTCTGAAAAAGACCCAAGAAGTGCAAATCGACACTCACCACCTATTCGTCGATTTCAAGGCCGCATATGACAGTGTGCATAGCGACGAGCTGTACAGTGCCATGTCTAGTTTTCGCATTCCTACCAAATTCATCAGATTGCGTACGATGACGATGGAAAAATCTCCCTGCTCTGTCAAGGTTGGGAACGAACTCACCGAAATCTTCGATGTGAAAGAAGGTTTTAGACGGGGCGACACACTGTCATTTGACTTCTTTAACATTATCCTTGAGAAGATCCTGCGTAACTCACAAGGCAGAGGCAGAGGCACGATCTTTCAAAAGTCAGTTCAATTGCTAGCTTACACCGACGAGCGGAAGCATGGACGCTAGTAAAAGCTTATAAGGAAGCCTTTAGTCTTTTCGAGAGAAAAGTTCCGCGTGCGAATTTTGGTCCTGCTTGCGTTGATGGCATGTGGAGGAGAAGATTCAGCGAAGAACTCAATGGACTGTACAGCGACATGCGCTTAATCAAGCGTCTTCGGATACAATGCGGCGTAATCTCAACCGAAATCATCACCATCGTTGCTGCCTACTTTCTGGTGGCCGCCTGAAGGTGTCAATTTTCAAAGGATCACTCTGGCAAGTAAACTCGTTCTTTTTGTTTGCCAACATACTGATCGATAGCAAATGGCGACACATCGGAAAAAATCAAAATCGGCAACTAACCACTTTCGTGCAAGCGTAGCAACTTCTTCGCTCTTTTGACTGAAACTTGTAACGGTGTAAGATCGTGTGCTTTTTGGAACTTCACTGGGTTGAGTCCAAGCTCATTTTTCAGTATGTGCTGCATCCGTTCCAACGACATGTTGAGCTCAAGAGCAATTTTTCTTCCCCTTTGATACGGACATCGCCCAATTTGAGCCTTTACTTTCCAAATTATTTCTACCGATGTTGCAGTTTTCTTATCACCACCTCCATGGCGTTTTACAACACTGCCTGTCTCACGGTAACGAACCATGGTCCGAGACACAAATGCTTTATTCACGTTGAGGTGCTGGAGGTCTCTTACGATAGATACTTGTGGTTTTCTGGTCAAATATAAAGCAACCGCACTATCACGATTGAATTCCATCGCGCATAAAGGTTGTTCAATACAACTGAGACGCAACTCGTTCACAAGGCTTGTGAACAATAAAATTATCTGTCATGTGTCAAAATTGGAGCTCACTGTCATGATCGGTTTTGAAATAATTGAAATTGCTTGCAGTTTGAGCCAGTCAGGGTGCACATTTTAGTACATGATCCATACTTCGTTATTCATACCTCAGAACATATTTGAATTGTTAATGTTGCCGCAAAGAAAATAACGAAACCTTCTATGTGTGAACGAAAAATTATAATTGTCGGCGGTTTATTTTCATTCAGCACCAATCTCTGTATCGTTTGTGGCTTACGATTTAAATAAATGCACAAGGACCCAGTAACTGATGCACTTACATACAAAATGAGACGAATCGCTTGCACATTGAGTGCATGATGACAATCGACCTCATGTTGTGTATTTACAACTAAATAATGTTTTTTATGAAATTGCAAATTTAACTAAACATATCACTGACTTGAGGGACTGCTGGAATTCATTGATTAATATTTTCATGTTCTATTTCCTCAATCAAGCAACACGGAGTGCTGCAAATGAAATATCCAACCGCTTGTGGCTTCCATTAAAGAGGAATCCATTACAGAGTTCTTTGAAAGAAAACCGCCTGCTGAGTCTACAGTTTACAGACGAATAACAATCAGAATAAGAATGTTATCCCCATAACGGTAAAATTTCCACATAAAGGTTGAACAGGTTCTATCGACCCCCCCCTTCATCGTACGTCATTTTCGAAATGCATTGACATGAAACACTTAGATGCAAACATTTTCACCGAAGCTCCATCGGCTTTCGAAAACCCAACGTAGATATCTATCGGTCGCACCGACCGACAGACAAGCCAACCGACCAATAGCGACGAATTAGATACAGTTTGCGGTTGTCTAGGCTTCTAATGGAATTCGCCGTACACGATTGCACGCCGAGAGTGACTGACATTATGCGGTTTCGTGATATTTTACAATAACCGAAACTCCATTTAGATTTTGAATTAAAAATAAATTCCAGCCGCATTATAGGTTTTGTGAAATTGATTTTCCCTCAAAACCGTTAGCTCCTTATTCTCATTCCCTCATTCTTTGTCGGCCGCTTTGCGTCATCGTCCTGTCGGCCGATATGTGACCTAGAGTTACCTATTTTCAGGTTTTTTCCTTTTTTGCTGTTGTTCCTTGAACTCATCCATTCTTGGACGCGCTGAGTTAAGAGTGGGTGGTGTGCTCACACACATTTTGCACAAGGAAGGTTGTCCCGCTGCGGACTGTGTGTGTGTGGTTCCATCTAAGTGACTCTAAATACTTTAAGGCAGGCTATTAGCCGAATGACATGCCGTGGACGATTATCTGGGGAGGGAGACAGTAGATACGACAGAAGTCATTAGAAACGTTCATTCGAATTGACTTTGAACAAAAAAAAAGGGAAAAAAGAGGAAGTGTCATTAAAAATGGACATTTGAGCATGTTGCTTGCCGATAAAGGTTGCAACTCTGTTTCACTGATTTAGGTCGAAGATTTGTTGCACGGTACGGAGGGGAGACTTGCGGGCATCTCTTCGATATTTGTAGGAATTAAGAAGGGAGTCTTCCGTGAGAATTAAAAGTATTTCGAGGCATGAAAGTGAAATGGAGAAATGGAAATGAGAGTGAAACCGAATGGGTACATTTACACAACATGGATTGTTTTTGACAGAGCAGAAGGTGAATAGGAATAGATGAGTAGACAGATCTTCTTAAATTTGACGAATAACAGAGGAGCGTGATGGATTTGAAGCCACCAATAACACTGCGATCCCTACAGCTCTTCGTTCTGTCGCGGACGGACCTTCAGCTTCTTTTGTCTACTACGTAGTAAAGAAGTGGTCATTCCTCCACATTTTGAATCAATCCAATCCGTCCAAAAGTGGTCGCCGTGGAGTAGTGGGTAAGTGCGTCGACTCCCACGCCAAAGGTCCAGGTTCGATTCCCGAACTAAACATCACTAATTTTTCACCATAATCACCTCTTTCGAGTTGCTGACAACTCTCAAAGAGTACCAAGTGTCTATGAAAAGCTTCTCAGATCTCGCCGATTGGAGTCGGTAAAAAACTATAAGTCCTTTCCACTTCTGAGAGAAAACCCCTGGTCCCTTGTGGGCTGTAGTGCCACTAAATTTGTATTATTATTAATTCGGCCAAGATATATAAGCATATGTAAGATCATTGCCGGTATAATGAATCCACTTCGACATGCGCTCTCATGATATGCGTAGTTTCAAAATATCAACTCTTTCGAGTCAGCTTGATAATAGAACTATCAACCCTATTCACTTTTGCTTCGTTGTTCAAGATCTCGTTGGCGTAAAAATTCGTGTACTCAAACTCTGGGTTTCTATACTTACAGAAGCATGTTTTCTTCTTCTTCTTTTAATGGCGCTATAGTACGGGGTGGAACTGGGCCTCGACCAACTTGCCTCTCAAGCTAGCACGACCGCTCCCAACTGCCTCCAGTTGTGCACTCCAAGTTAGTTGAGGTCTTGCTCCAATTGTGTGCCCCATCTCAATCGAGGCCGTAATCTGTTGCGTTGTCTCATTGGCTCGGATTCGACTTCTTTTCGGGCCGGATCAGTATTGTCCACACGCTCAACATGGCCGCTTGCCGCCGTACAGTCTATAAAGTTTCTCGATAAATTTTCTCCTCCAGACGCCATTAACGCAAACAGGATAAAAAACGCACGCAGGACTCTTCTCTCGTTACGGACGCGTGCAACAGAGCTTTATGTGTTATTTATACGCCGCGGTGCACCTCCTCCTTTTGTGTTTTGCTTTTTGTTGTTTTTTTGTATTTTTTTGTATTATGTTTTTGAATGTTTTAAAAATGCCTACAAGCTATCTGAGCCTAAGTAAGTTGACCCTAGTGACTCAACTACCCTGTCAGCGGCATCGAAAGCTGGTTCTGGTGTAACCACCAGTAGAATTGGCGATCTTTGACTGATATTGCTCTACACGGGCATAAATCGCTCGTATTAAAGTTGCCTTTCTTCTTTACGGCGTGCGACCTGGTAGATGGTAGGGCAGCCTTCCCTATCTAAGTGTCCAAATAGAGGAAGGCATAATAAAGCCGGGTTATCCGCCATTCTCAAACGAGTTAACCCGGTCGTGGTCAACGTTTATAAAAGGTGATTTTTTAAAAGCTATAGGAAAGTTTTTCAAAAAAAAAACATAAAATTCAAAAAAATGCATGAAATCTTTATTTGAATCGATAGTACGGTCCATAAAATTTAATGTTTGAAGATTCTTTCATGCAAATGTTGACCTTGACTACGCCTCAAATGGTCCACCCCCTTACTCCAATTTTGGCATACTCGTTCCAACATTTCGGCCGGTATCTCACGAATAAATGCTTCAATGTTGTCTTCCAATGCGGCAATTGGAGCGGGCTTGTCTGTATGGACATGAGCTTTAACATAGCCGAAAATCGCACAATCTAGGCGGCCAATTGACCGGTTCGGAACGTGAAATAAAATGTTCGCCGAACTCGCCTCGCAACAACTCCATTCTTGCGCGTGCTGTGTGGTATGTGGCACCGTCTTGCTGAAACCACATGTCATGCAAGCCAAGCTCTTGCATTTTGGGTAAAAAAAAGTTGAATATCATCTCACGGAAGCGCTAACCATTTACAGTCGTAATCTTTGAAAAAGTACGGTCCAATGATGCCACCAGCCCATAAACCGCACCAAACTGTGGCTTTTTCTGGATGCATTGGTAGCTCTTGCAATGCCTCTGGCTGATATTCTCTCCAAAATCGACAATTCTGCTTATTTACGTACCCATTGAGCCAAAATGAGCTTCGTCCCTGAACACAATTTTTCGGTAAAAAAGTGGATGTTCGGCCAACTTTCCAAGAGCCCATTCACCAATAATTTTTCTTTACGGTTGGTCGTTCGGCTTCAATTCTTGCACCGGCTGTATTTTGAAAGGCATCACACCTAAATCCTTCCGCAAATTTTTCCACGTTGTTGAGTAACATAGGCGCAAATGCTGCTAACGGCAACGAATCAATATTTGATGGTCATCATTAACACTGACCTATACAGCTGCGATATTTTCTTCAGTTCGCACTCTACGTAAGCGTGTTGGTGGTTTTAAGTCCAACAATGTAAATTTGGTGCGAAATTTAGTCACAATAGCCCGAATAGCCGCTTCAGTGGGTCGATTAAACTGACCATAAAATGGAAGAAGCGCGCGATGAATTGATAATAAAATGCAATAATTTGCAACCGTTGTTCGTTTGTAAGACGTTTCATGGTTAAATTAAAGACCAAACTGAAGATGTTTGACAGTGACACAAAACGCGAAACGTACGTCAGCTTCTTAAACCAGTGTTGCCAAAAAGATAATAGCTAAACAGTCACCCTTTATTAATCGCCGTTCTTGAACGAGTTGCTCAGTCGTGGTCAACGTTTATATGTTCATCATCAGATCCTTGTTTAATCGACATATTTTCTTTTCTTCAATCATCTGATCTGTTTCAGTATTAAACAGGGAAGTCTTCGAACTAAACTTTATTTCCGTAAGAAACCGCACAGGGTGACCCTCTTTCCTCCATGCTTCAATCGGCTATTTTTTGTCGTTTCTACTTCTATCGCTTAAAATGCATCCATAACATTTATCAATTTCTCCTCTTCCTTCCTTCTCCTTCCTCAAATTTCGATACACATATTAATCTGTGTATAAATTTAACTTTTAATTTTGTTGCCTGAATTAAGCTTTATAAGTTGGGGGAGTTAATGGGCAAATATGTTTCAAAGTAGAACACACTAATTTTTTTGTTGACAAGCTGACAAGCTATATTTCCCTTTCTCTTCTATGTTTGGTTTTTATTTTTCAAATAACAAAAATTATTCCCAGACGCAATTAAATGAATCCTACCAGCAAAGTTGTCTACCGTATTTATGGACAAACATGACTTCCTCTCCCCACCAAAACAGACAAAAGTTACACCGCAAAATCCCCCTGACTCAGCACAGCCAAGGGAAGAAAAAAAATAATGTTACCTTTGTTTGAAAGTTATGCCCGTAATCACTCAACGACGCTATCTCCGTCAGCATCACCGAGATGAAAATCTCTGAGGTTTCTCTCACATTAAGAGGATTTTCCTCTTATTTAAGTCTGAGAATTCAATCGAATTACCCAAATTAAATGTTTACACTCCATTAATGAATTACTTAAATAAAAGAAGAAAAAAAAAGTTCCTCCACAAGTTCGGAGAAGATTCCATTTAATTTCGCTCCATCGACGAGAAGCCAATCATCTGAGAACCAGCCACCCCCGTCAATTGAATGCATACAATAACAAACTCTGTCTCCCCCCTCCCCCCTCACCACCTCAACAGAAATCACTGACTCGTGAGAAGAAATCGAAAATCTTGACACAGGCGTTTTCTTTGGCCAAGAAAACTTCTAAAGTCCCCTCACACACACACGGTGTGCTTCCCATAATTTGCCACCCAAAGAAATTGCAATTCGAAAAGAAGAAAAAATGGAAAATCGTCAGCAAACCACACACCTGGGCCGGGTCACTGAATGGATGCGGGTTTCGATTAAAATTAAAACGAACATCAAAAAGCAATTCCGTCATCCTCTTTGCCGCCTTTGCGTATGACATCACACTTGATTTGCTCGTTTCGACGCCAACGTCAACGGTAACATGTTTGCGACGCGTTCCATCTCGCGGCCTGACACACGGCCGATTGAGGAGAAACCGTTAAAATCTGTCCCGGAAAATTGCCAATCGTCGATGTTTACGCGAAAACAGAAAAGCGATATTTCCAATCAATTATATCCGCGCGTACGCGGGACGAGTGTAGGACCCAGCATGCCAGTACGCAGCGAGGGCCGCGATAGTGCCTAGGATGCAATTGAAACGAACGCGAAGGCAGCCTCATTTCGGTGGGCAGCGTTGATTGTCTGTCAGAGAGAATGAAATAATTTCATTGAACTGCAATAATTGTGTAGCGCTGCGCTTATGTCAGAGACACTGAAACACCAAATTAATTATTATTTTTTTGTTATTAAAAAAAGGTGACTAAGGGAGGGGTGTGGATATTGATTTCAGATGTGCTACCTTCAACTCGCAAATATTTGGTGCAACAAATTGATTTCGAGCTGCTATGTTCTAGAACTGGCTGCTAGGGGAGAGAGGAGTGCGCTGTTGGCTGATATGTTTTTTTGGTTCCACGATTTTTAAAGACCGGAGTTGTAGGAACGTTTTTATTTAAAATATTTACATGCGAGGTCTGTTGAAAAAATAAGGTGAATTTTTAAATTTCGCGGGCTTTGTTTTTTTATTTTGTTATGTTGGTACACTTGTCTCGAACATATGTTTTCAGCTTCAGCTCTGTAGCATATTAATTTTGTTTGTGAGAGGCATAAAAGTTAGATGTGCTCCGCGTGTTGGCCGATTTCCTACTGTTGGAAAAAATGGAACAGTGCTCAAGGCACTTAAAATGTTGACAGTGTCATGCGGTGAGTGTACTCTGAGTCAAAAATATGTTTACAAGTGGAACAAGCTTTTCTAAGAAGGTTGAGAAGATGTGAATGACGACGCTCGCCCTGGACGCTCCAGCACATTACCAACCGATGAAAATGTTCAGCAAGTGAAAAAAATTGTTATGGAGAATCCTCGAATCACCTCTAGAGCAGTTGCTGAAGACGTCGGCATATCGGTTGTCTCATAACATGCAATTTTTTCGGAAATTTTGGGCATGAAGCGTGTGGCAGTGTGATTCGTTCCAAAATTGCTGAATTTTGACGTAATTTTGGCCAGAAACAACACCGTAGTCATGACCCAGCCCCGTATTCACCAGACTTAACCCCCTGCTACTTTTTCTTATTCCCAAGCTTGAAGAGACCCTTGAAAGGTCGGCTTTTGCGATGATTGAGGAGATACAAAAGATAGACAGCAGAAACTTCGAGGTAGTCAAGGACTTCGTCAAACTTGGTTCCGCGGTAAATAGGGACAACAACAAGTACCAAAATCAAACGCAGTTCACTCTTCCCAATCGTGGCTTCTGTAGAGCCTATGGACACCACTGCGACGTGAGACGACGTCGACGCAATCACCCACTACGCCATGGTGAAGAAGAATTGTTTCGTTAGTACCCTTTAAAATCATTGTGAGCTAGCGAAGTAGGTAGTGAGGTGTCTGACGCTGATGTCGCTTAGTTAACCTGTGATATACTTGTGCACCACTTTTTTGGAAATATAAAGAGAAATGCAGCCACTTATCTGTCTTCTAAAATATGTTCGAACAACTGATCCGGTAAATGACCCCAGAAAACTCTACACACAATGTATGTAAGCAATGTATAAAAAACGCAGAAGAGAAAAAATAAAAGACAGTGTGTTCAAGGCCAAGTTGCGTTTTCGTTTTGCTCCTACATTTGGATTATCGAGGAATTACTTCCCAAGGTGTGTCTTTTTTCTTGGAAGTCGCAAAGAAAATTACCTTTTCCTTGTTTCTGCAGCTTCTATAGAAGTCATTGGATGTATGTGTGATGTATGCCAACAGCTCAGTGGTCTGTTATAACGCCTGTTGTAGTCCGTAGGCCGACAGCAGGAACCTGAGCTGTCGGTCACAATGTCTTTCTGAATTTCGGAGATTGGAAAGACCTAAATTCAAGTAATGCTTAGAAGATTTAAATATGTAACTGCACGATGTGCTTCGTGCACTTCCTAGGTTCAGTTGTTCATTCAATTGGGCAAATCTCTTTATGTGTGAATGGCATTGAATTGGACTGTCCCAAACGAATCGTCACATCAATCGACTGATCAATTGGTAAATCTTTCATAGTAATCTTCCTGACCACGTTTGATGTTGATGATGATTTCAAAGTGTCTATAGTACTATTGTATTCCTCTGACATTTTATGTGTGACTGCGTTGAACAGTTCTTAACTCTGCATAGTGCATTAATTCAGACTAAATGAGTGATGCCAACTTAGTGCAACCACATTGGTCTTGTGGATTTGCCTTATGCAGTTGGAGAGAACATTTTCGTTGAAGCACAATGCGTTAAAAGAAAATGAGCAACATAAACTGAAATTTGAAATTTACTTTATTCGAAAAACAATCTCCTGGCATTATAATTTAAAAATGATTTCTGAGAATTAAATAGCGGCTCTTATCTCGAGGTTAAATTTTCGATGACTGTTTAAAGCATTTTTTACCGTATATCGGCAATAATGCGTCGAATGTTGTCCTTCAAGTGGTCAATCCCCGCGGAATCTTGTCAAGCGGCGTTAAATCGCATTATCTTGGAGGTGAATTCACGGGTCCGCAAAGTGACATACGAACGCTTCCCTCATTCCATCAATTGTGACACGAGTTGTGTGACATGTGGCGCCATCTTGTTGATACCACATCTCCTGAATGGTGATCTATAGCGATCACCATTCACTGTAAAAATCTGACCAGCATCGTTTTTTAAAGGACTGACTAATTATTCCACCAACACATGAAACACACCAAACAGTCAGTTTTTGTGTATGCAGCCGTGCCTCAACATCCACTTGAGGATTCCAAATCACTCCAAATACGGCAGTATAGTTTATTGATATATCCATTCATCCACTAAACAAATTGACTTATGAAAGTTTAGTTCGTATTTCCAGCATAACCATGATCATAAAAATCAATTTGCTTAATTTGAAAGCTTTGCTCAGACGTCAGTTTCGAAATACCAAATCAAACTAGAAGTAAATCGCATAACAACTGTCAACTTTAAGTAAAATAAAAAAAAAGTTACTTTGTGTAGCTCAATTCGTGGACAAATTTCTTTCCTGGCTCTTCGGATAACAAAGAATTAATGCCAAAATTTCAAGCGTGGTTCAAAACTCCGCATACATTTTTAATTCAGCAAGAAGGCAGGAAATAAAATAAGAAAATAAATAAGAAACAAAACATTTAAGTGATTCATTAGCCAATTATTGGGAGCACAAATGAAGTCAGTTGTTTTTGTGTTCAAAATTTGTTTTTTATTGAAAAACGTAAAAAAGCGCCACGTCGGAAGCGGATACTTTTTCCCACCTCTCTGGTAATTTTCGAATGCCATCTCTTAAAATTGAGTCCTCTCTGACTCTCTCTTCCAAAGACCCAAACCGATGACCCCTTCCCCCCTCCAATCGTTTTGCATTCGTCTAAAAAGCCAGTAGCTGGAAGGAGTAAAGTTTTAGAAAATACGTCAGGTGGGGTAAGAACTTGCATTTCAGGGTTTCCAGGTAATTTTTGATTGCTCCAGCCACTTGTTATCATGTTGCAAGATCGCCTTGAAATACTTTATCACGCAATGCACGGCTCAAACGCATTAGTTGTAGTCAGTGAGGTTTCCCATCAATGGTTTCGCCTGGTTTCAACAGCGCATAGTACACCACACCCGTTTGATCTCAGAGCACGACCACCGCTCTCTGCAGAGCATTATCTTTGAGCCGTGGATGTTTTTCTTTTGCGTCAATGTAGATAATGGAACATTTTCTCCAGGTTTTGCATAATATTTCCCTTTCTTGGGGTTATCGTGGTATGATCACTTTTCATATTCAGGCACGATCTGGTGCAAAAATCCCTTTCTTTGATGCTTTTCAAGAAGCAGTTCCGAGGTAAAAATCGCCTTTTGACATCTCTCAGTTTCAACTCGTACGCCACCCTATTTCCTTGCTTTTAAAGAAATCCAAATTTCTCTAACCGAACGGAAATTGTTTGCTTTGTCAGTCCCATCGATTCTGCGACTTCATTTTACGTTTGGCACGGATCTTGATCGAGTAAAGGCTCCAATTCCTCATCTTCAAACTTTTTGGGCTGGCCACTTTTTTAACGTTGAAACCACTCTCTGCCTGGTTTATCGGTCGAAGCAGTTTCAAAATAAGCTTAGACAAGCATTGGATGGGCTTCATCTGTACTTTTCTTAAAATTTAAAATTAAATCAAAACTTCTGGCAAATGCTGTTTATTCAAGACAAATCAGGGCACTTTGAAGGAGACAAACAACAATGTTGTTGTCTAAAACAGAAGTTGATGAACAAGAATTATTGCTAACAAATGTCACACCTTTCCAATGAAGCAGGTAATCACTTCTAAGTTCAGCCACAACTTGCAGGTGGCGCCATATTTTTAAAATAGACTCCCAATATATTTCCTTATTCAAGTCACTGTCAAGTCCTGCTTCAATTCCTCGTCTAAGTCTCCTTCAAATTTCTGATTCAATTCCTTGTCTAAGACCCCGTTCAAGTCCTGATCTAATTTCCTGGCCGAGTCCTTGTTGCAATTTCTTGTGTAATTCTTTGTACAATTCCGAGTTCAAGTCCATATCGGTGTCCTTGTCCAAGCCATGACCGATCCCCGTTCAGAAAAGCTGGCAGTTTGAGCTATTTCCGAAATCACTTCTTGCTAAAATACCTCCGTAGTTATCCAATAAAAAGAGAAAGCGAGCTCCCACTGCAAAAGATGATTTCTTTTCACTCGTTTCCAAATAAATTTAAACTTGCACAAGATTATGTAATCTGCTTTAACCCACATACAACAGAAAGATGAAGACACAATGTGCTAGCAGCCAATAATCCATTCTACAAGCTGGCGGTGATGTACGCCCACTCTTATCAAGAAATCGTCTCAAAAAACGTATTTATTTGAAATTAAAAGCACTTTCCCAAAGATCTCAAACGAACTAACGAAAACTAATAATATTCATCCGCAACAAGAAAAGAAAAAAAAAAGGACGAAGGAACTTCTTTTCTGAGCTTATCTTTCTGCTCTTCTCTCTCCCCACGTATTTATTCGTTTTCAAAACTTGCTCCCACACACAAGGCCATACACACACATACACACACTCACTCTACAGAAAAAGTCATCTAACTATTCCAATTTAAACGGCTTCAACCTTCAGACAGACACCATGCTCCGGCAGAAGGACGAAACTTCTCGCATTGAGCGGAATCTCTGAGGGAGTTTTCTCTGACACACTAAACTTGAATGACTTCAGTAGCGTTATCAGCCCAATACGGACTTGCATGCGGGCAAATCGAAGACCAATGCAGTTCCGGGGGCCGTCGCCGAAGCCGAGGAAGGCCATAGCGTCGCGTGTCTGTACGTTTTCCGGGCTGAATCTGTCCGGGTCGTATTTGTGCGGATTTGAATAGATGTCCGGATCATAATGAATCGACCACACTGGAATGAAGATGGGTGTTCCCTTTTCGATGAGGAATTTCGTTCCGGGAATGGGGTAGTTTTCGCTCGCTATGCGGGTCAAGGAGACCAAGGCCGGGTACATCCGTAAGGTTTCTGCAAAAAAAAAAAAAAATTGAGAACATGGAGATCATTGTTGGGGATGTTTCCCAAACCTTGGATGCATTGGCTGAGGTATGTCATGTCCGACATGGCTTCGTAGGTCAGCTGGTTGTTGTGCTTCTCGAGGACAGTGATGATTTCCTGCCGCAACCTATCCTGGACCGATGGGTTCCTGGCAAGCTCGAATAGCGTGAATGACATGTTGCTGGCCGACGTTTCGAAGCCGGCCACGAAGAATACGTAAGCCTGGGCGGCAACCTCTTCGAACGTGAGGCCATCTGACCCGTCCGCCTCCTTCTGATTCTTTAGCTCGATGAGTAGATTCATGAAGTCCCTGCGCTGGATGTTGTTCGCCTCCCTCAGAGCCAGTGTATCGCGGATGACTTTCATGAAGAAGTCAATTCCCGCTGGGTCGTGACCGACGAAACCCAGTTTCTGGCAGAACTTGTTGTATGTCAGCAGGAAGTGACGCAGCAGCGTGGAATGATGAGGTGTCTCCATGAACCGACGACCATAGGCACAGAACTCCGCATCAGGGTCCTTAAGACTGTTGCACTGCAGCCCGAAGACACACGTGCCAATGACGTCCGTCGTGTAGCGTGCTAGAAGTTCCCGAACCTCGATCACTTCTGCCTTCTCCACCTCCAGTCGCATGGCCTCTTCGAACTCCTTAGCAACCCCCACCACTGTGGGGAACATGAACTTCATCTTCCCCGAGGTGAATGTGGGCGACAGCTTGGTTCTCATGCGCTTCCACTCGTTGCCCTCCATGTGAAAGAGGTGCTTGGAAAGGGGATCGTGCTTCGTGTTCACGAACTGCATTCGGTCAGTAAAGAGGTTGAAATCCTTGATGAGGATCGATTTGATGAGATCCAGGTCCAAGGCAACAGCAGCCGGCTTTGCGAACAAATAGATTCCAGCTATAGGCGACTTTCCCTTCACCTTGGTGTAGATCTCGTTAAACTTTTCCTGCATGTGAAAGTGCTTCAGGCCATTAAGGTTCCCCAGCGGAAAGACGGGCTCCAGCTGTGGGATGCTTTTCCTTTTCCAATACGAGTACCTCTGGCGCACGATTATAAACAGGGCGGACACGATAAACGACGCGAGAAAATACAACAGGTACATTTTGGTTGAACAAACGATTGCGTTTGCGTTCACGAGATGTATAGACTGACTAGCGGAAGCCGAGTGACGACCGGTTTTATTTGCACACAGCATTGTATTTCAATGCGTGTGCTATCTCTAGAGCGTAATCAGAGGCATGGTAATCAACTGGATGATAAGGTTATTGCGGTTTGTAAACAACATAGCAATGAGGCGAGAAGAGGGAATTTCGTTTTGTAAAGTAAACATGTGTACAGTCGGTGTTAAAAGTGAGGACATCGAACTAAAGGCGAATTTTAAGGAATTGACAATTTCGTCAGCTTCTTACATGGTTTCCTTAAAATGAATGAAGTAGTCCTACGCATCACTCAATAAGTCCCGGGACATATAGGGGGCGCCACTAATATGTAATTTTTGTTAGTATCGCCGCCTAAATGCCCCGGGA
The DNA here is from genome assembly GCA_944738645.1 of Eristalinus sepulchralis. Lineage (NCBI taxonomy): Eukaryota > Metazoa > Arthropoda > Insecta > Diptera > Syrphidae > Eristalinus > Eristalinus sepulchralis. Next base: position 11,465,850 of record OX122886.1, read on the forward strand.
TTTATTAAGTGATCTGATACATTACACTTATTTATCTTCAAAGACATGACACATAATTGAGGTTCAATGTCGTTAATATGCCAAATTATTGCAACCCCTAGCTCTTGAATTGTTCTTGTCTTATTGACGTACACTTATTGACCAAGGGTGTCCAATCGCATGTTTGAGTCGGCCAATTGACATCGGCATTACGTGAGATATGAATGGCCGCTGAATATTCGCGCAAAAGCGTTATTGATTCGTCGTCTGTGTAGCAAGTGACACCATCCTGTTGGAAGGACATTTCGTTAAGGTCCATATCCTCGATATCTGGCCACTGGATGTTCGTCAACATCTCGCAATAGCGAACACCATTCATGGCAACTGTTTGGCCGACATAATTTTTGATGAAGTACGACCCAATGACACCTCCAGCCTTTAAATCGAACCAAACATTCATCGGCTTTTCAGCAATCACTCGTAGATTCTCATTTGGCCAAACTCGGCAATTCTGCTTGTTAACGAATCCACTGAGGTGAATGTGTGCCTCGTCGCTGACAATGATTCGATTTGTAAAGCCTTTCATTCACTTCTGTCTGTTTAACCAGCCGATGTATTGACAACACTTTAAATTATTACTAGGCTTCAGATCTTTACTCAATTGAACCGTGTAAGCGTGTAAATTTAAATCTTTATTCCAAATTCGCGTCAGTGACGTTCTTCAGATGTTCAATTGTTCAGGCGTGACGATGAGCCGAAGTTGACGGCTCTTTTGCCACATTTTCCTGAACAAAATCAACGTAATCAGCGATACGAACTGGGCAAGCCTTCATACGTGTTTTCACATTTTCTACAGACCCGATTTGCTGGAACTTGCGAACAATTCTATCAATTGTGGACAGATTTGGACGGTTATGCTGACAATAAAAAATCACGAAGTCCACGAAATTCTCCTTGACTTTCACGGCCATTTTTGCAAAACTCTTCAACGGTCTGAACCATAGTTGATTCCTACATATATTGGAACAATGAAATGTCAAATAAAGTTGAGCAGAAATATCGTGAATTATGGATGAACCACCCCTTTTAAGAGATGGATGAAAGTCCAGTTCAAGACTTACAGGTCCTTTTTACAAGAGACTTCTACGGAGGCTTGTAATTACTTAACCAATTCGAGTATACTACGACGGCAATTGGGTGGTCTTTAGTTTAGGAAAATGCAGACAAAGTTGGGAAAACGTTCTAAACTTAGTTTTCAAGTTCGAGCGTTTCGTGAAGTTTGTGGATTTTCAAAAAACTCGAATTCTTTATTTGTATTTATATGGCTTGGACTTCAATCTTCCCCAGACAGCACTGTGCCTCATAAGCTGCTTCTAGAGATGACTGCTACAATTACTTCGAATATACTGAATATTGCCTTGCTGTCCATGCTCTCGAATCCGATGGGGGTGCTCTACATCAAACTTGAAAATATTCCGAAATTATGTTGGTAATATGACTTGAGATCTATTTCTTATTTTTTCCATGGTGCAACAGTCCGAATGGACCTGAGCCTCAACCAACATGCCTCTCCAGCTAGCACGCCCTCTTGCTAGCATTCATGCTAACTCTTGCTAACATTCATTTCAGTTGGCATAAAATACGATTGACATTCGCTTATGTTTACAAGAACTGCAGAGCAGCATGTATCAGTGAAATAACAAAACACGAACTCCCCGAATGTTCTGCCCCTGCCAGGCCAAGATTGCGAACATTTCACCTCATTTAAGGATATGAGATGAAAACGCCCCAGATCATTTTACTTCAATAATAGAAATCTCCCTAAATTACAAAAAAATTCACCGCAAACAACTTTAACTTAATTGTGTCCACTTACTTTTGATGCAGACTGTATGTTTCAATGTAATTTATTTAGATGCTGACCTAGTTTGCTAAATAGTAAAACGTATGCAACACTTTTGTACATAATTTTAAGACCGGTTTTAGAGGTGAGTTACTCTAGCATTGAGTCAGAATCATGTATTAAAGTGAATTAAGAATTCTTACAGTTGGGTGGGGGTCGGATCTAATAAATGTTGCGTATGTTAAGAACCATCATAAAAATCACCATAAAAAGTTGAGTTGCTTACATACAAAAAAAAAAAATTAAAGAGAAGGTTGTGCGTTGCGACGATGTGTTGATGTCAGAGGTATTTAAAAAGATGCTGATCGCGATTGCAAAAGTTGGTAAACACAGTTGCATAGGACAGGAGGTCATCGACGCTTAATGATAACAACTTGTTTTTTTTTGGATATATATAACATATCCCTCACAAGAGAAAATAACCAGTTAATTACGAATATTTTGTCAGAGAAATGAAACATCGGCTTGAACTGCTCTATCCACAATACGTTTGGAAAATGTTATTTGAGTCACGGGCACGTTTAACAATCCTTTTACCACATGTAGTCGTCTTCATCTTCTTTGGTCTCGCTTCTATTAGAAATACCAAATTTTCGAGAATTTGTTATTTTTGCTCTGCCTACACAGCTTGACAACGATTTCAAAAACAATTAGCTGAATCTGCAAATTCGTCTCAAAGTCGGAAAATTCAAATGTTCCTTTTGTTTTTGAGTCAAATTCTTTTATTGTTTGGCCTAAGCCAAGTGTGGTGTACACCTCCTACGATTGCAAAATTAACTGGCAGATATGTGAAAGTTCTCCGGGTAAGTAAGACCTGATCACCAAAACGATCTTCGTGGATCTATAGGCCAGTGATAAGACCTCATCCTTCCTATGCATCAGTCCTTTGGTGGAACAAGCTTGCGCAAAAATTCTTGACTGCTGTTTTCACCAGGTTTCAAAGAACGGTCTGTCGCAGCTGCACAGGGGCCTGGCACGCCTGGCTCTGCTCTTGATGCGTTGCTTAATCTCCCTCTGCTTGACATTTACATCATGGGCTGTACAATCAAGCCCATCTCCCGGTTCAAAAGAAATGGTCTTTGGTTCAACTCGTACTGGAGCTTTGATGACCTACCGCACCGCAACTCCTGTCTGATGCAGGGTTACCAACGATCCTGCTGCGTCGCTTAAATAAAGACAACCAGGAAGGGAATGTAGTCCGATTTTCACTGACGGCTCCAAGATGGCGGAGGCACCAACTATATTGTGAGGTTGGTGTCTGCTGGTCCTTCTTCGGAAAACTGCAGTAAATGAAGGTTACTGCCTGGTAGTATAATGGACCAGTTTGGAGTCTGAGCGCTCCAGTGCAGTGTTTCCCAACCTCCACCAAAAAAAGTAAGACTTGGTACCTTGAGAGTAAAGCAGAACTCTCCTATGGGTTCGGTTGAGCTTTCTGTAATCAGTTGTGTGTCAACAACTTGACGCCGTATGTCTTTCAATTCGCGAACATTGTTCCTGGTCTACCACAAGGGACAAAGTACAGCTTCTTATGTAAATACTTGTGTATTTTGTGCCTGATATTGCTCACTCAGGAGCACAGGGGAACTTCAGGTCCTTGTCGACTTCAACCGAAATAATTAGAGAATATAAGGAAGTATCCTTTGAGTGTTGTCAGCGAACCTTGGATCTCCGGCGTGTGGGGGGAGGCACTTACCCACTGCGCCACAGGTATTCATGGAGGCAAATGAATCATGAATATCAGATTCCAAGATTACAGTTGCTACAAAAGAGGAGACCCCTTTTAACAGTGCCAACTTCGTTCTTCTTCTTTTACTTTCTCTGCAGACCGGGAGGGATCTGAGCCTTAACCAACATGCGTCTCCAACGAGAACGATCTCTCACCGGCTTCCTCCAATTGCGCACTCCAAGTTGGTTGAGGTCCTTCTTGTGTGTGCAATCTCAAACCAGGCCGTCCTCTGCTGCGTTGTCCCCCGTTTCAATGCCAGCAAAAGCCTCATTGACGGCTCGCTGTGTTCGTCCATCACGTCAATGTCGCTGGTTAACGCTCAGAGTTGAACGAACTTTTGGAAAATCGTGCCTCTGGTGTTGACTTGTGAGTTACGCACTTTCAGTTTGGAAGATCTCACTCGCCAACATAAGAGGCAAGATTTTCAAAAAATTCGTGCAAAAATCGACATTAACATGATTGGTTAGACACAGCAAGCCGTCAATTAAGCCTTTACTGGTACCGGGGCGGAGGAGGCCGGAGCCAAAGTAGAGGCTTTGGAGTAGAATGATCAGATGAAGAAGGTTTTCTCAAGAGAAAATTTCTGGATTTAGAAGAAGAAGAGATTCAATTCGATTCGAGAAGAAGATTTAACCACGAATTGTATGGGCTGTATAGTGGAATGAGCCTAGTCATCTAGGGATTCGATGCCAAAGATGGCTAGGCAATGTAGGACGCATGGAGTACTCAGTACTCCCTTTCGAAAAATTATCTACGCCGAACCAGTGGAGCAGAGCAATAAATTACGCCCATGAAAACGAACGCATACACAAGTGGAGAAATACCGCAACCAACTTGGAGTGTGAAATTCGAGGCAGCTGGTTAAAGATCGTGCCAGCTGCAGAGGCTCGTTGGTTGAGACCCAGGTCCACCCCGAACTGTTACATCATATGAAGAAGAAAACGAAAAAGAAGGTTGCAGTTTATCCTGCCATGGCAGAATATTGTCAGAGACATGACATTGCACGCCGACTTCGATGTAGGGCAACGGTTTCTTGGATGAAATCCTTCGGTTACACAAGTGTCGCCAGTATTGCAACCCTTGATTTTATCGGGAATGCGAACGGTTTGCAGACACGCAGAAGAGGTGATTGAACAAGTCCAAGTGGGGCTTACATAAATTCCATCAATTTGAATTGACGGAGAACATGTGAGCTTTCAACAACGATAGTGATCATAATAAACTACTTCATTTTGTGCTCTGAGTAAATGTAAACTTATCCTTCACTGTACCACCGACATTTAGAGTCTTTAATCGGGTGCCGCAAGAAGATGGAAGAAAACTGCAAATCCTTCGACGACTGGAGCGTCATCCTACTTACTTTTCGAGCATCCTTATCGAATGCTGTTTCGGCTGTCTTAGAGGAACTTTCAGCACCTTTACATTACACATACATTTCAATCAAACTTGTGGTTTTATTGTATTTTAACAGTTCTCTAAATTGGCTTAGAAGGTCCGAAAATAGGCGGTGGGGGCGTAAGTGCTCTTGTAAATTTTGTGTTTTTTTTGTGTGACAACTGCTGCCGTATATGAACTGGCAAGGGGACCTTACTTCAGAGGTGTACATCACGCCTTATAGTGCACCGACAACAGAAGAGTGTCCCCGACGCTTTACAAATTTTCATTTGGGAACGTATTGAGTAGAGCAAAAATGCGATAGGACATGATGGTAACCTGAAACACACAACCACTGAGCATTGCATCTTTCAGCAACAATTTTCAACTCACCTGTTTGAATGTATCCAAGGACACTACCAAAAATTCCTTTGCCCTAAGCCTGACAGGCTTCTGGCAGCGTAGCATGAAAAAAACCAACATCCGCTTGTACGCAGCACTGCCATTGTACCAAGCATGAGTGCCCACAGACTCCGCAATCCCCAAGCTCTAAAAAAACCAAACAAATTAGAGACTTCTCCAAAAACACCATCAAACCGGCAAACACACGCAAGACATCAACTCGTTCCCGAAATGACAAACAATGAACAGCTGTCCCATGCTGGAGATGAGGAGCAGCAGGAACTTCACCATTTCCGGCCCGAGGCCTTCCGAAGTGACTTGGAACGCCGACAGGCAGATGACACCCAGTGATGAGAGCAGATTAAATAGCAGGGATATTCCGAAAATCTCATTCAAATCCGAGCACAACCTGTTGGCGATGCGAGAGAGCGTCAGTCCACGCGGCAGACCCATCCCCAGAGACTCACTTTAATATCAGCTGATGTCGTTCAATTAAACGGACAAGAAATACACAATCATCGGCCTTGCCGGTCGGCGAGTAGTCTTCAATCTGGCGGCCGATGTATTTGAAATGCATGCACATTTGCATGGTTAGGCAGCAGAGCAGCAGGTCGGTGCCCAGGTTGGAACTCACGCAGAGATGCCCGGCCCAGAACTCACTGATGTAGAGCAGACCGAAACGCAACTTGGTCCGGTAATCATAGAGGTGGTCAACTTTGAACGGTGGCTCGTAGGAGAACTCCTCGCCGAACTTCAGGCATTCGTAGATGGAGAGTATTCCCGGCATGCAGTAGAACGCCCAGCCGCAGAACATGTACAGGCCGGTGAGAACGTAGGTGAACATCGGCCAGAAGTTTTCGTTCACCCGGTGCGCGCGTCTTTCATCCCTGCTCTTGGGAAAGAGGGTCTTCGTGGTGCTGAGGACGTTTCGTATCAGCGCCGGGTCGGAGAAGACTGCCACGAACTTGGCGTTCGTGTTGGTTCCATACGAGATGAGAGCCACAATCTTGGTCACCTCTAGGAGACTGTTCATCTCTCCGTAGTTCTTGTAGAGGTATATCAACTCCCCGGTCATGATGAAGAAGTGGTTGAGGACTCCCGCAATGATCACGGCGCACTGTATCTTAAACTTCAGCGTTCCCCGGTGCTCCGTGGGGTTCATTCCAACCAGCTTGGCGCACATGTACGGCAGCCAGAGGAAATCTTCAAATTCCTTGGACTGATCCATTGCCGCACTTGGTGGGGACTGCTTCGAGGATGCGGCATTTATACGAGGATTCACTGCGAAAACGAGCAGGTGGCAGTTGCGGTCTCGCGACCTGCGGTGGCCGCCCTGCAATTGATTGCCATTCAACGTCTCTTCGGTCACGAATTTTTAAAATAAATCACAGCCCTGGTTAAGTCCATAAATCCATTATGAGCAGGGCATATCCCTGTCATCTCCACCTAATGACCCGACCTACGGGTGTACATGTGTGTCCTGTCATCATTTTTGTTTTATAGGGATTTACATCCACGTCGCAAAAAATGGGGATTTCCATGGAATGCGAACAGAAGTGCTTGAGCAAATCCCACAAGGAATTGTCCATCAATTATTTTCACAACAAAATCCACTGGTCAGCACGCGCGAGTGTGTGTGCTTTTCACATTTATTTTTGCGCAAATCTATTGAGTGTCCTCGACCGGACTGGTGGTGGTGGTGGTGTGTGTGTGTGTTTGCTTGTGCTTTGTGACTGCCAATTGTGGAATCGTTTGGTCTTTTGTGCTTTTATCAGTGCATCCTCTCGTGAACGGGGGGAGAAGTTTACTGCTCCTGAGTTGAGGAATTTTGCTGCTACTGATATCCTTGGAACAATAAATACTTGAGGACGAGAGCTGTGCAGACGTTTTTTTGTTGACCGTCAGTCCATTGGCTGGCTTACCCACTCTGCTCTGATAGTGAAGTGGAATTGAAGTTATTATGGTACAAGGTCTTTTCACTGTGGTTGCACTCGTGGTTTTAGGTTGAAACTATCCGCAATCACAAATTGCTGGCGACTAGTGTAGCGTGAGCTCTAGTGTTCCCGCACTGAGAGACTATGGTCTAGATACTTGATTTGTAAAGCATTTGTATTTTTTTAGGCTCTATGATGGGAAAGTATTCTTCCTTGTCCGGGCCTAAAGGGAACATTTCAACAAACTTTTGGTAATATGTAAACGAGACCTTTAATACGTGAGTATAACTCTAACTTTTCCATTTTATTTTATATATACTGTTGCACCTCCAAATCTATAAGGATTAGTGCAATTAGAATATTGATAATATTTAAGAAGATTTTTTTCTTATTCTTTTTCTTTGTTTGCCGCTACAGTCCGTAATCAACAGGCCAGTACGATTTTTCGCCTATTTTCGCTTATTTACTCCAGAGCCGAGATAGACAAAATCCTTGATTATCTTAAAGTTTCAACTATCTAATATCATGCTCTGCCCGAGGCTTTAATGTTGTGCTTCCTTTCTCTATGACAGCTTATACCTCATTAACCCCTCGACCCAGTTTAGCCGCTTCCGCTTCAATGAAAGCGAGCACATCATTGATGGCTCGCTCTCATGGTCTAATTATGGTAATAGACGTCCGCGTAAGCTAGCATTTGAACGAACTTTTGAAAGATCGTGACCCTGATTTGACTCAATACAGCAGCAAGGATCTTGTAGGAGGAGAAGGAGACTGATTTTTCGATAGTTGGCGCTGTCAAAGCGGCCATCTTTCTTGTGGACCCGACAGACAACGCTAAGATCCGTCAAATTAAGTGGGACATTCTGCCTGATGGCGGTATTGGGGTTATCATTACTTTTTAAAATTCAGTAGAGGGTTTTTTTTTCCAGATTTTCAGCATTGGCTGCGGCTCAGAGAGAGATGAGAGAGATGAGAGATTCAGAGATGTTCTCACTTCCGCATGCTCTTTGAAAAATAACGTTCTCTAGAGATGAGAAATGGCCAGTGTAGTGGCAACAACTCCCCTATTCTCAATTCTTAAATTTCTGCCCAGCGAGAGATTTTTGCACTTTTTTGTTAAAAAAAGAAGTCTCATGGGGCAAAATCTGTAGAATGCGGTGAATGATGAAGCAGTTCGTAGAATGGTCTTCGCCATTTTGGCAACGCGTCGGATGTTTCGATTGTTCGCTGGTATGTGCCAGTGGACCCATGTTTCATCAACGAATGCGGTACGAAGCAGCAATAATTTTGGTTTGCGATTAAAATTCGTCAAACATTGCCCTTAATTTGTCTCAAACACAGCTTGCACGTCAGCACATCAGGAAATGGACTAATCCTGGCCGACCTGCGGGAAAAGACCCCATTGCAGTGGATAAATGGTCCCATGGCTAGGTTATTTGGAAACCGCTGTTCCAACTTGAAAAGTCTTCCACTCCGAACCAGTGGGACACCACACTAGGGGACGCCCACGGACCGAATCGTGCACACAAGTGAAGAAGAATCTCAGCCAACTTGAAATGCGAAATTGGATCATGTCAGCTGGAGAGGCTTGTTGGTTGAGGATCAGGACCACCCCGGATGAAGAAGAAGATAGTCTCGACTGGCAATCTAAAAAAAACCTCTGGGTTTTCCTTTCAATCAAACGCATAAAAGATCGATCATGTGGCGTTCGACGTCCTAGCCATCTGAGGTCCCCTCATTAGAAGGTTTCAGCTAATTTTCAGTGACACGGGAGCGAGTCAGAAGACGACTATGATTGACCTTGCAATCAATAAGGGTGTTGCAAAGTATATGTTGTCCACAACGGAGGTCCATTAACGCCGATACCTTATACACAAAACGTCACAGCAAATAAATTCAGTTTCGATCAATGAAAGACGTTGTCTACCGTCGCTTTGCAATTAAGGGATCCGCAGATTTAGCCAACTACTGAAATATTAACCCCTTTTTCAAACCAAGTAGAAGCTGTAAGTAATTCCCAGTACCGTTGTATTTCGCGGAAGCATTGACATAATCAATTGCGCTCCTAGGAAGTTACTCGCCACTTTCGGATTAGAGTCCTTTTCCTTCAACTTTTTCCAATGCAAAAGGGGTCCCGATGAACTCTACGAGCCGAACATTTTTCGGCCAAAATATTTTGCTAGCTTCCAAAAGTTATCAACGCGGTTAGAGACGCACCTTATCTCAGGATGGTTTTTCAAAAGGCAAGGTATCACAATCAGCTGCATGTGCTTACCAAGAAGCTTACCAAATTCTCGTCCAACTATGAAGCCCATCAAAGATGATAAACTTAACCTCAAATTTTCGAATACATAACGCAATGTAAAAGGAGAAAAAGAGACATTTTCGAAATTCCCTGTACAAGAAGAAGGACAAACAAGCAACGCCTTATGAGAGAACAAAACAGAAAAATTCAGTCAACACCCCCAAAGCACAGAAACAGATCCAATTTTGATTACTAATTACAGAGCGATTCATTGTACAGTGTGGCTCCTTGCAATCTCCACTTGTTCGGAATCGGGAATCGAACACAAAGTCGACCATGAACACACCCGGGCAGCACACTGAATCCGAAATCAAATCCAAAGTAATCAATTCAATGTTACACTAGAATGAAAATTGTTGCTTTGTAATGTTTACACTCCTGCACCGCAGCATCATGTGGGGGGGGGCATCGGTGTGCCCAAAGCCATGGACATCAACGCCACACCATCGCACTTCTCGGTTCCCGCAGTGAAAACAATCGTCGTCCTTCTCAATGAGCAACGTCATGAATTATAAATCAACATCCTGAATCGTGTTGTAATTCCAGTAGAATTCGCTCGAAATGAGGGGGTTAAGCATTTGTCCTCCCCGTCGACGTCCGCCTCCTCGATTTTTTGGTTTATCCCATGGATTGCCGCTGTTAGAAGCAGACAATGAGTGCACGAGACTATATCGAAAGCAACGTGCTGGGTATAACAAGCAACACAAGTTGCAGGGATTAATTACGAATATAACCCACCAGAGTGGCGGATGGACCTTTGTTGCGGCATTGGGAATAAATTTGTATAGACATGGTTCAGGTTTTTTTTCTTTCGTCTGTATGGAATGGCAGGGCTTCGTTGATTTCAGTTCGATTCGCAGTTTGTGCAGAGGGGCAAGTGCATTTCAACAGAATCAATGTCGCTGTGGGGATGGATTCTGTTGATTTCGAAACATAATTTTGTTGTTGGCGTCTATGAGATTAGCAGATGATGAAAAGTTGATTGGAGGGACTTATAACGTGGCTATGAAATTAATGAACGGGTTGGACTTTTATTTTTTGGATGAAGATTACGAGGCAAACCATGTAGTAAACAATCGGGCGGCTTTGGTAGGAGTACGTCAAGTAAACATGCAGATTTAATGGCGATATCGGCGCTGTCCCTCAAAGTTTTTAGTAAAAAGTATTCCAAAAAGGAAACGTAATTTAACAAAAGGTTTGTGGTGATGAATCGTTTGTGTGAATGATGCGGAGTGCCAAGGAATAACATCGGAAGCCGTTCCTTAAGTCTTTAAGCCATTTGTGAGAATTTCTTAATCTGCAGGGTTTTTTCCTTGTTTCTTTCTTGAATTCGAATTTGTTGCATTGGGAGCTCTGATTTTTTGAGAATTTTTCTTCTGTCAATGGTCTACCTGCAAGGCTAGATGTCATTTTTGAAAATGTCAGTTTATCTGTTCTCCCTGGGTTTGGTTCCTGAGGGAGGGCAATGCAGGACAGTTGCAGAGTAGGTGCGAAGGTTTTTTTGACGTCCTTCTCGTCCATGCATCTGCTGTAGGCTATAAGGTTTTGTCACTACTACTAGATAAATCAGATTTTTCCTGTTGAGGATGATCGTTGTTCCGTGTAAGTTCATTTTTTGCCATACTTGTCTTGAATGTAGGTTATCGCTTGTTCTGATATTCTGGTTTGAAGTTCATTGATTGATTGGATGTTGTCAACTTTTGTGCTCATTAGTTGTTCCGTTTTTGGCTACTTGTCTCTAGTTTCTTTAACACAGGCTCCATTGTTTCAATATCTCCGTTTCGAGTATATACTCGGTGCTGTTTCACAACTCAACAACCGGTCTTAGACCCATCTCCGTAGATTTCCTTGTTGGCCTGTGGGTTCTTCTGCAAAATTGTATAATTGTCGTACATTGAGACTCCATTGTAAGAGTGCATTTAGTCTCACTGACGATGTTAATGAAAATTCTTTACCAGAAATGTCCCCTAGAGTGAGTTATATAATTTTAACGCTGCAGTTGGTGATGTATGTATTCAGTGCACCTGTAATTGATATGCACAACAATCCTTTGGGCACTGTTTGTCATTTGTCATATAACTCACTTTAGACCAGGATATACATTAATATGGGATTAATGAAAACGATTCATTTATTTCCTATAGCCCAATTACCTGCAGTGGTTGCTTTGTGTACTCTCTTTCTTGTGTGTGCTTGATCTGAGAAGATTAATGTTGTTTCATTTAGCTTTGGTGGTATTTGATGCTTTCAAAAGATCATGTCACGTCAGTGGATAGTCTGGTCCCTCCGGATCCTGGGTAAAGATCAATAGCGAGGTGATGTTCGGGAATTGAGTCTCACACTCTCAGCAGCTAATTTCCCTATTTGTGCCTACCGTATGACAACGGAGATCATGAGTGTTCTCCATCGTCATCACACTAGCCTTAGGAACTTTTTTTGAAAACTTGTGTATAGCAGTCGCGCAAGGTACATCATTCTGGTCTAAATTGAAGGTAAGTTTTCAAAATTTCCAAAAGATGGCGCCACCTGTAAGTTGTGGCTGATATTAGAAGTGATTATCTACTTCATTGGAAAGTTGTGACTTTGTCAGCAATAATTTGTGTTCATCAGCGTCTGTTTTAGACAACAGAAATATTTTTTAAATCTTCGAAATTGTTCAAATTTGTGGTTAATAAACAACAAAGATTTCTTGTAGAAGATTGGTGAGTCTGCTCCGATCGGTAAATCATGCAGAGAGTGGCCTTGGCCATTAGAAAAGTTTAAAGATGAGGAGTTAGAGGCTTTACTATATCAAAATGCATATCAAAAGCAAAGTAAATTCGCAGAATCGTAACTCAAAAACAATTTCCGTTGGAGTAAGGGCATTTGGATTTATTCAAAAGCAAAGAAATTAAGTGATGTATGAGTTGAAACCGAAAGATGTTGAGAGGTGATTAGTCGGTTTTATGAATGACATCAAGGTGAAGGATTTTTGCAACGGATCAACGATAACCCCAAGAAGAAAAAACGCGTTTCAACATCGTCTACATCGATGCAAAAGAAAAGCATTAAACGTCAAGCTCTACATATGGTGAGATCAGACAGATGTGGTGTACTATGAACTGCTAAAATCAGGCAGAAACTGTTAATGAAAATCATTATCGACTACAAGTAATGCACTTGAGCCGTGCATTGCGTGAAAAACGGCCAGAAATGACCGAAAGGTATGACAAGGTGATCTTGAAACATGACAACGCTCCGTCCACGTAGCTATAGCTGCCCAAAACCATCTGCAAACGATAAAATGATGGTCTTATCCCACTCGCCATATTCTTCAAACCTTGCTCCTTACGACTTCTGGTTCCTTCGCCGAATGCAAAACGATTTGGAAAGTCAACGGTTTGGGTCTTTTGAAGAATTTGAAGAATGGCTGCATGATTGGATCGATGTCAGAGAGGACTCATTTTTTAGAGAAAACATTCGCAAATATTTTTTTTTTTTTTTTTATAATTGGCGCGCACTAAAGGGGTTACGACTACCCTTAAGTGACCGGATTTAAGTCACAGCACGGGCCGAAGGTATAGAGGAAGAGAGGGAGAGGAGGTACCGGTGCACATTGGTTTTAAATGTCTGTAGATTGTAATGAGAGGGGAATATTGAGCAGGGAAGAGCATTCCTTATTCGTGTGGTGCGGCTGAAGAACGAGTCTCTATACTTAACTGTACGTCCGAAGGTGGGCTTAAGGGTGAACTGATGAGCATTCCTTGCGAGGCGTGTATTGCGGGTGAATTCTTGAAGGGGAGGAATGCAGCTGGCTAATTCGTTTGAGCATTTCTTGTTGAAATAGCGATAAAACAGTGACAGAGACGCGACATTACGTCGGTGTTCTAACGAGTCAATCGACTTCGCAATATTGTTGTCTCCTATAAGTTTTATCGCTCGCTTTTGGATTCTATCCAGTAGGTGTAGGGAGGTATTGGGAGCACCAGACCAGATAGGAGCGTTATACTCGAGCTTAGGACGGATGAAGGCCTTGTAAATTGTAGCCAGATCAGAGGGGGTAAAGTATTTTTTGCATCGTTTTAGGAAACCTAGACATTTCGCAGCATTTTTGGCGACCTCATGTATGTGATCGTTCCAACTAAGTGTTGAGTTGATACGCATACCGAGGATGGAAAGGTTTTCGGTTTCAACAACGCAGGTGCCGTCCATGGATAACAGCTGGTTATTTTGGGAACGCTTGAGTGACAGTTGACAGCACTGAGTTTTGGAAGCATTAAATTCCACTCTATTTCTTGTACCCCAAGCGATTATGCTGTCAAGATCGGAATTTAATTCGGATCTTCGGAATTCGGAATTCGAAAATTGCTAGAGAGATTGGGAAAAGTAGCTGCTTCCAAACGAACAATACTTTGAATGATGTATTTTTTTAGGTTTTTCAATGTGAAAAAAATATTTTTTAAATACAAAATGCGAACCGAAATTTGTAGTCCCAATATTATTTGGAGCATTTTAAGATTTCTCGAAAAGAGAACCAGTTCCATCTCAGGCACGATCTAACCCTATTTTTTTTGGTTCAAGTCAATAATATCATTTTTCAAAGCGTTTCCCTTGAGATCCTAAGGTCGCCTATTTTAATGTCGAGTGGTCAGATCCTGTGACTCTGTTGGTAGTCTAAAGAAGCTGAGAAAGATTAGATGCCTAACATTTCAAATTAAGAAGAGTTAAAGGCAAGTAAATGAAAAACACATTTCCACAACAAAAATTTATACACCGTTACGTCGGTTTAAGTACAGCAAAATAATAAATGTTGAGAAATACAACAAAAAATAACCCCACCGAAGTGCTTATGAATAAAAATGAAAAAAAAAACACTAAACCCCTTTACAACAATCAAAGCAATGTAAAATCAAAGACAACACAACACAATCATAAGACCATCAGAGGGAGGCACTTTATAATTGCTTTTGTACGTAACCCCATTGGCCACCGATTCATTCACCTCTGGCTCTCAGCCAGCTCATCTGGCGTGGGAAGCATGTGGAAACTTTCTCAGAAAAACTTAACACAGTGCGGAGCCATTACAGTACACAATTGTTTCCATTAACCTGAACAAGGGGATCCACACCAAGGATGAGTTCGCGTCTTTCATATCCCGTTTTAATTTAAGGACTGAGCAGAGAAGAAATGATTTCATTTTTTTTACCTTTTATGATTTTCATTAAAAATGAAGGCGACACGGACTTGCTCGCTAGACAAGGGTGATCGTGGGAATTCAATTAGAGCTGTGTAATGGACGCGTTTATTATTTACATGAACCTCATAGACGCTTGTTGTTTCGCTGAGAATTGTCTTCTTAAGTTGGCTTGACTTTCGGGTGGTGTTGGGGAAGTTTTGAATGCAAAATTTCTTGTTTTCTAGTCACTTGATTAGGGAGTTGAGGGACAAGTTTCTGAGTGATGAGAAAATGTTGTAAGAATTCGTAAGCATTAAGAATTAAAACTGCTACATGGTTGCCTCCCTGAAAAAAACTGAATTTTTGACAAGCAAATGTAAATTGGGAAACACAAAAAAGGCGGTTTAGAAATTCTTGGTAACTTATGAACAAGTTTCTTTACATAACAAGATTAAGCACAATAACTCAATGGAGTTGAAATTAGGGAAAGAGAGTTTCAGAAACGTTTTTGAAACAAGCCGCAATGCGACAGACATTTGTTCGCCTGTGACTGTATTCTTATTATGAGGAAAAACATACTTGAGCACAAACTGTTCCATATTTTGATCATGAAGAAAATAATAATAAGACATATGGAACTTATTTGACTGAAAATAAGGAATATAAGGATTTAGGATTTGCCTATGAAATTCTTTGTTAATGCCTTCCATTTTTTTCACGAGGTGTGTTCGAAGAGATGTGAATGACGATGCTGACCCTGGGCGCCTCAGCCATCCGATAGAAAATGCTGAGAAAGTGAAAAAAACTGTTATGGAGAATCATCGGATCACTATTAGAGAAGTTTCTGAAGATTTCGGTATATCGGTTGGCTCATGTCATGCAATTTTTTCGGAAATTTTGGGCATGAAGTGCGAGACAGCGAAGTTCGTTTCCTAATTGACGAATTTCGACGCAATTTTTTGTCCAAAAATCGCTCCGTAATCATGCCTCAGCCACCGTATTTGGCAGATTTGCCCGTTTCGATTTTTTTCTGTTCCCAAAATTAAAGACAGCCATGAAAGCGCGGCGTTTTGCAACGATTGGAGATACACACCGAATGAAAGAGCTGAAAGGCTTCAGAACTTCTTCTTCTTCTTCTTTCTTCAAGAGTTGGAAAAAACGCTGCCACAAGTGTATTATATCTGAGGGCCAAGTTACGTCAGCTTCAACTTCCCTTCGGTAGGAGGTAGACATCCCATCCCCTCTCACCATTGGCATTCAGCAGTCACAAGCTTCCTTCCACTTCACCTGGTCTATCCATTAACCAATGCATGTGTCATCGGACGCCAACGAGCCACAAGGATCCGCTTTACCCGACCAAGCTTCAAAACTACACGCATCATATGACACCTGCACAAACAAGCTGCATTCCTCTCCCAAGGGAAACATTGGGGTACTGCTGAATCAGCAAATTATAAACAATAAACAATACCCGTGGAGTATAGTATGGTTGCATAGTAGACTCTGATCTCCGATCTAGACGATAAATTCCCTTTATAAAGAAATATATTAAATAAACGGCTGTTTTTTTTAACCCCACCGCTCGAGGAACATCGTAAATGGGACTTCTCTAAAGGGACAGAGTAAAAATTGATGAATAAATAAATATTTTCTTAGCAAAATGAAAATTCACCTCATTTTTTGAATAGACCTCGTACGTTTACATCTTGTTCATGCACACTTTAAGGTTTATAATCTCTGTTCAGGCATCACTCGTGACAGAGTCATTCAGTTTTTGATGATTCTCTGACAGTCTTCCAAAGTGTTGTAACACGAGTCAAGTGATTCATATCTCTTGACAGTTCTTCTAATTTTTTTTACACAGCTTGCCATTATTTCAGTCATACTACCTAAAATTTGAGATTAAGTCAGTGCTTGAACATGGCTTGATATAAGAGTAAAGTGATGTAAAAAAAAATCGAAAAGTTTTAATGGCCGTACGTCCTTCAATGTGGCTCGTCTTCTTCTTCTTCTTGTGGCTTGAGGATTATCATATCTAAACTGAAATGCAATAAGGCTGCGGGTGCTGATGGTCTACCCGCCGAGCTTTTTAAAGCCTCAGCAAATGATTTGGTAAGAAGCATGCACCAACTCATCTGTAAAATATGATCGGAGGAAAACATGCCCGATGAATGGAACCTTAGCATTGTTTGCAAAATCCATAAAAAAGGAGACCATTTGACCTGCGCCAACAACAGAGGCATCAGTCTCCTAAGTATCGCATACAAAATCTTATCTGCTGTACTGTGTGAACGCCTAAAGCCATTCGTCAACAACCTGGTCGGTTCAGACCAGTGTGGTACACTACGCCAGATTTTGGAAAAAATCCAGGAGCAACATATCGATACCCACCACCCTTATCGATTTTAAGGCCTTGTTTGATAGCATGTATAGAGTCGAGCTATACAGAGCAGTGTCTAGTTTTGGCATCCCTGCCAAATTCGTCCGTTTGTGTAGGATGATGAATACACTTTGCTTCATCAAGGTGGGTAAAGACCTAACCTTTGAACCCTTTTTGGACCTTTGATGTCCAAAAAGGATTCAGACAAGGCGCCGCGCTGTCGTGCAACTTTTTCAACATAGTTCTTGAAAGCATTGTTCAAAAGTCGAACGCGAACATCAGAGGAACAATCTTTTAGAAGTCCGTCCAACTACTCGCCTATGCCGACGATATTGAGATTATCAGAAGAACGCAGCCAAGTCAATGACGCTTTTGTCTGTATTGCAACGGACGCCGCGAAGAGGGGCTTAGCGGTAAACGAGGGTAAGACCAAGTATATGCTGTCAAAGAGAAAGGACATCCAGCAGAGACGTCTCGGTCAGAACGTCACAGCAGACAGATATAAATTTGAGGTTGTTAAAAACTTTGTCTACCTAGGCACTGCTATCAATTCAGACAATGACACCAGCGCTGAAATCAAACGAAGAATAACTCTTGCAAATCTCTGATTCTTTGGGTAAAAAAGCAATTGGTAAACAAAGTCCTCTCTCGAACAACCAAGGCAACGCTTTACAATACCTTAATCATCAAAGTTCTGCTATATGGCGCGGAGGCATGAACTTTGTCAAAAGTGGATGAAGCTGCTCGTGGTTGTTTCTTGAGGAAAATTCTTCGTGTGATTTTTCGGTCCCGTCTGTATAGATGGTGAGTGGAGGGGGAGATATAATGACGAACTATACGGACTGTTCAGCGACATCGACTTAGCCAGACGGGTGAAGATCCAACGATTGAGATGGCTAGGTCATGTAGAGCTGATGGAAACCTATGCTACGGCCCGAAATGTCTTCGAATCCACCCCTGAGGGACGGCGCAGTAGAGGAAGACCGCGACTCAGGGGGAGCATCGAAGAGGAAAGGGACCTCAACCAACTATGCGTGCGAAACTAGAGACAGCTAGCTAAGGATCGAGCTGGTTGAAGACGCTTCTTGGTTGAGGCCTAGGTCCACTACGGCTTGTAGCGCCACCTTAAGTAAGTGAGGAAGACCTCGCGTGTAACTTTAACGTTTTTTCCACCATGAAAACTGCAGCTAAATTGGAAACTTCAATTTTCCTATTTTCTGTGACTTTCAAATTGTTCGTGCTTTTTCTATTAAATTACTACTTAACTGACCAATTAAAATGCTTATGAACTCCTGAGCTTTCGTATGCGCTTAGTGTCAAAGTGAGTATTTAAGGTTTCGGAGAATTGCATTTGTATGGGTTCCCTACATTTTTTTTTTCACTCCGCAAAAGATATTCAGTTTTTTCTGTCCTTTGCGTTGGTTCATTCAATTAACTTTCTCTATTAATTGACTTTTGAAACCTCCCTTTAGAAGTTCACAACGTTTTTTTTTTCAACCACCCATTGCTGTAAAAAACGCTGATAATAGACTCGATTTAAACAAAACAAACATTCTACGCAACCTTTCAGTGAATTGCCAGGAATAAACATTTTTTGGGAGGTGATTTAGTATGCTGCTATGACCCACTTTCCCAATTCCAAACCAAAAACCGCATCACCCAAAGAGCGGAAATATCAAATATCCGCGCACATCCCTTGTACATATTCGCCGTAGTAGTAAATTTCACGTTTTAATTGATAATTTGAATTCACAGCGATTATCAAATAATCAGAGACGGAAGGGAAGGCGTTCTCGCCGGATGATAAACCAAATTACCCAAACAATTACGCAGCAATTACCTGGTTTCACATCGCACACTACGGCCGTAATTTATGGTGGCGGGGCATGAGAGTGGCGCTTGGGTTAAATCTATTGTTGCTTATGATGACCCAGATCCTGGCAAAATTTTAATTATTCCCGAGGGAAATAATTTAATAATCACACAATCATAAAGTATCTCATGTAAAAGAGATTGTGCATACATGACAAAGAGGGGATTTTAAACACCTCCAAATGAAATTAAATGGTTGCCATGCTGTTCAGGTGACATAATGAAGTGAGATTCTTTTGATGACATTTTAATGAAGATTGCAGAGGTATGCGACTGAAATCGATTGGGGATCGAAGTTTGGTAACGAATTTCTGAGAACTGAAATGTTTCTAGTTAAGGAACGTTAACGATGTTTTGACATTGCAACTCTGACTCTCATCCTCTAATATCTTCGAAATAGAAATTCGAAAACTGGTAAAAGCATCCTCGAAAAGGGAAGCACTGAAACAAAACAAAAGAAGTCATATTTTGAAACCATTAACTGTAAAGAAACTTAACAATAAAGAGGATAGTTTTTTTAACAGTTATAGGAAAGCTTTTTACAAAAAAAAAAAACACTTAAAATTCGAAAAATGCATGAAATCTTTATTTGAATCGATAGTACGGTTTAATGTTTGAAGATTGATGAAGCGCCCCAAATGGTCCATCCGCTTAGTCCAATGTTGGCATTCTCTTTCCAACATTGCGGCCGGTATCTCACGAATAAATGCTTCAATGTTGTCTTCCAATGCGGCAATTGAAGCGGTCTTATCTGTATAGACATGAGTTTTAACATAGCCCCACAAGAAATAGTCTTGAGACGTTAAATTGCACGATTTAGGCGGCCAATTGACCGGTTCCGAATGTAAAATAAAATGTTCACCGAACTTGCCTCTCAATAAGTCCATTGTTGCGCGTGCTGTGTGGCATGTGGCACCGTCCTGTTGAAAGCACATGTCATGCAAGCCAAGGTCTTGCATTTTGGGCAAAAAAAAAGTTGGATATCATCTCACGGTTACGTTATGATTCGCATCATCTTGGAAGAAGTCGGTCCAATGATGCCACCAGCCCATAAACCGCACCAAACTGTGACTTTTTCTGGATACATTGGTAGCTCTTGCAATGCCTCTGGCTGATATTCACTCCAAAATCGACAATTCTGTTTATTTACGTACCCATTGAGCCAAAAACGAACTGACCGTAAAATGGAAGAAGCGCGCGATGAACTTTCTTAACAGAGCACGCATTTTGATAATACTCGTAAAATTCAATAATTTGCAAGCGTTGTTCGCTTGTAAGACGATTCATGGTTAAATTATGGACCAAACTGAAGATGTTTGACAGTGAAACAAAACACGAAACGTGCATCAGCTGTTTAAACCAGTGTTGCCAAAAAGATAATAGCTAAAAAATCACCCTTTAATAATAATTGAGTGGCACTACAGCCCACAGGGACCAAAGCCTAGCTTCTACAACAACTACTCGTGTTGTGTGTGATCCTTCTCTCTCACGAGTAGAAGGCACTAATAGTTTAAGGGGTTTAGTACGGGAATCAAACCTGAACCTTTGGCGTGTAAGCCAATCACGCCACGGCGACAACATTTTTATATTGTGTATGAGCACAATCTTATTTAAATAAAAAGTTCCGACCCTTTGGTTATCTGTAGTTGCTCAAATCGAATTTATTCCAATATGGGCGGACAGACAGACAGATACTTAGAGCAAACGATCATAGTAGAGTTTCTATTATAATGACCGTGAAAATGAAACAAAACTGAAGCAAATTATCTTTGAAGTATAGATGGAGGATATCCAAAATCGGTCCAGCAAGCCATACAAGTAAACACTCTTCCATCATGAGTAGCGCTCCCATCTATCCTATATTCCGCAGAAGTATCATGTGATCTATCGCGAAATAAAAAAAACTCTATAATCTAATCCAACTCACATCCCCCTTTTCGAAGCTTCAAGACCTTCTTAATGTCTTTGCGCATACCTTTCGAGGGTTGCCTTTTATATTTCGGGATAAGAGAGCAAAAACAATCATTAATATTCGAAAATAGCTTTATTGTTTTTCAAAATATTCGCCATTAGGATCTAAACACTTTTGCATGCGTTTGAGCCAATTTTCGAACCACTTTTGCCACTCTGATTGAGGTATCTCCAAAACAGGCATTCTGAAGGCATCAACTGGTTCTTCAGGTGTCGAAAAACGTTGACCTCTCATTTTACTTTTACGTACGAGAATAAAAAGAAGTCTTTCGGTGCCAAGTCAGGACTTTACGGCGGATGACTCATCAAATCGATGTTTCGAGTGCTCAAAAATGCAGTTGTTTGAGCCGATGTCTGAGAGCTCGCATTGGTGAAGAGTGATCCGTCCTTGGCGGTTGGTTTTCCTGATTTCTTGGAAGACAACTGTCAAACAAATGGTTGTGTATCACTCAAAATTGACTGTTCTGCGTTGTTCTAGTGGTACGGTTGCGACATGCCCAGTTTTTCCGAAAAAACAGGCGAGCAACTTTTGTTGGATTTGGCTCATTTTGAAACACCCACACAGTCGACTGCTGTTTACTTTCGGGCTCATAGGCGTAAATCTACGATTCATCACCCGTCACGATGTCATAGACGTGTTTCGAAGCACCGCGATCGTATTTTTGGAGCATTTCTTCCGATCATTCGACACGAGCCTTTTTTTGAGCAATTGACAAATTGTGTGGGATGGCGCGAACAAATTTTTTTGACGGTCAAATGTTTATGCAACATTGAATGTATGCTGGTCCCACTAATGCCTAAGGTTGAATCAATCTCACGATAGGTCACATGACGATCTTGCAATATCAGTTGGCGCACAGCATCAATTTTGTTTGTTTCCGGAACAACAACTGATTTTGGACGACCTTCACGAAATTCGTCTTGGAGTGAACTACGAGCTCGGTTGAATTCACCATACCATCGATAAACACTGGTCCTTGATGGAGCTTCATTGCCAAATTTTGAATAAAGTTCATCGATGCACTGTTGTTGAGTTAATCCAAGTCGAAAGTTGTAAAAAATAATCGCGCAAAAATTTTCATGATTTAATTCCATTTTTTGGGCGAGATGAATCTTTTAAGTTACTGTAAACAACACAAATATCGCTTGTATATCAAAACGTTCTGAGTACGTATAAAATCAAAAATGTTAAACTTTACGATAGAGCTGTCAGTTGCAACACTAGGGTTGCCCAATCCCGAAATTAAAAAGGCAACCTTCGTACACCTTAAAACAACAGAACTTATGGCCCCGCACTTCAATTATAAAGTACGAAAAGTGTCCAATGACCTTTCCAATCAGTTGGACAGAAGAATTCAAGATTCAAATATCTAATTTTTCAGCCCAACTTAGTGAAACACTAAATACCCTCTTCACCCCATTAAGCTCCATCATAGTGCAACCTACCTTACCGGCACTTCAATCGATTCAAATTTAATGGCTTCTTGAATACAGTTCCACCCAAACGAGGGCATCATCTCTTATTTCAGTTTCCCCGAAACTTGGTCAGAACTCCCTTAAAACCGAAAACCAAAATTAAATTCATTTGCTCGTGGTATCGCAGCAGCGCATCACCAACACATACGCTCCCAAGCAACCATCCATCCCCTGAACAGGGGCATCTCTCCACGCCATCGCCATCGCCATCAGATAGCGTTGCACATGCAAATATGATAAATGGCATACGCTAATTGAATAGCTGCCAAGTTTCAGGTGTAATTATGTAATGCGAGTGTGTGCATTAGGGCGCTTGCATATCGATATCGCAACGTCATCCGCAACGGCACTCGCCGAAAAGTTATTAGTGTCAACCGTAAGATAATCCATTGTGTGGGGGAAACTTCATTTTCTGATAAGCGGTTAGGAATCGACTTAACCAACTCGGCGCACAGGCCCATGCTCACATGTGTGGACGCTGCCGACGTCGTCGCTGTCGTCGTTGCCGTCGTTACACATGATAGTTGGGCTGGGCAGAGCACTCATGCCCTTCTGCTTGGAGTGGAGCAAATTAATTGCAGTGACAGCGTCGAAAGTTTTCCCCGAGGTGAGTTGGATCTGCGTTGAATCGCATCCGCAACAGGAGTTTCCCTGGCAAAGTGAATATTACCGAAATTGAGATGAGTATCTCTCTGGAGGGAGCGCGTTGATTGGGGAGCCCGGCGCAGAGTGAGTTAGTAGTTAGTGAACTTGCCTGGTGAGGATTTCTTTGAACATACTTCTCGGGTTGAGTTGATTAACCGGCGAAGCTAAGTGCAGTCATGCATGCATGCATATGTCTTCGATTTCGGGGAAGGAATGAATGGGGATCACAGAAAATCAAATTTTCAGTCCTTCCCCCTTTGGGTTTGGGACATTTTTGAAGGTGAGGTATTTGTGTAAAATCAATTATTTGTGGTCGTGCGGCGCAGTATCAAGGCAAAGGTGAAGGACTGACACGGAAGACACGAGAAAACTTTAAGGGAACATCTTTAAGAATGTGTTCTTTCCATAAAGTAAGCACTGTGAATAGGGTAGTAAGTAAATAAAGAAAATTTGTCAAGACATACTCGTACGACGAAGTTTTTGTTTTTGTAATTTTCTCGGAGTAATATTAACCAATTTTTATTAAAATACATAATAACAAATTTATGATGCCCAAATGCGCTTTTAAACTAGATTGGATTTACGTTAGCTTAGAGAACCTGTTAAGGATCATTAAGTCACACTTTAGAATTATTGTTGAAATTAAGGGACCTTAATTTTTTCATAACTTCAAAATTGATCAAATAAAAATACGAAGAATAAAAAAAAATTCGACAAGGCTGATGATAGCTATTAATTGATCATTTATTTCAAAAAAGAATAAAACAGAAGAAAATATCTCATCTTCTAGCTTTTAGGACCTGGAAACAGAGTCTCATGTAATTTCTTTGAGAAGTCAATTTTTGCCCTCACTTAAAACCCTCGTGCTTTACTCCTTAACGTATTCATGCCTTAATATTTTCTGCTGGATCTGGGCCTCAACCAACATCCTCTCCAGCCAGCTTGATCTTTCGCCAGCTGCCTCCATTTGCATACTTCAAGTTGGTTGAGGTAATTCTCCTCTTGTGTACGCCACCTTAGCCTAGGCCCTCTGTTGCGTTGTCCTAATGGCTCAGATTCGAAGACTTTCGGGTCGGAGCAGTGGTGTACATACGCTCTATATGACCTAGCCATCCCAAACGTTGTATCCGGAGACGTTTGACCAGGCGCCTGCATAGAGTTTGTCATTAAATCTTCTACTCCAGATGCCATCAACGCAAACAGGAGAAAAAATCACACGCAGAACTCTTTTCTCGAAAAGACTAAAGGCTTCCTCTATTAAGTAGGACTGGGATGATCAAGGTTTATATAAGGGAATCTTAGTTCTTAATTGTCTCTTGAGCCCAATGAAACAGTGATTGGCAAGAGTGATTCTGCGTTTGATTTCGGTACTGGTGTTGTTCCCTATTAACCGCAGAGACGGGGTAACGAAGTCCTTGACTACCTTGAAGTTTGTGCTGCCTAGTCGGACAGAGCTGAGACGTCGATGCTTTGTGGCTTTCCTTGATGACAGCATGTACTTCGTTCTGCTTTCATTAGCAATTGGAAGATCGGGCCTCTGATGTTGACTTTTGAGTTTCGCAGAATCTTCTGAAGGATGATGTCAAGGAAGTCACATGATAGCGCGTCGCCTTGTCTAAAATCTTTTTTTACATTGAAGGTCTCGGTGAGTTTGTTACCAACCTTGACGGAGCAGCAAGAGTTCTCCATCGTCTTCCTACACAATCTGACGAGTTTGGTAGGAATGCCAAAGCTAGACATGGCACTCTAAAGCTCGTCTCTTTGCACACTGTCGTATGCGGTCTTAAAATGGACGAATGAGTGGTGAGTGTCGATTTGTATTTCTTGGGTATTTTCCAGGATCTGCCGTAGTGTGAAGATTTGGTCGATGGTGGACTTCCCTGGCCTGAAACCACACTGATAAGGACCTATTAGCTTGTTGACGAACAGTTTCAGGCATTCACACAATATGGCAGAGAGGATCTTGTACGCGATGTTAAGGAGACTAATCCCTCGATAGTTGGCGCAGTCGAAGAGGTCTCCTTTCACTCATCGCGCATGATTTCCTCCGACCATATCTTACGGATGAGCTGATGCATGTGCCCAACCAGGTCTTCTCCAGCTGCTTTAAACAGTTCTGTAGACAGTCCATTCGCTCCAGCAGCTTTTTTCGACTACAGTGTCGATATTGCTATCTTGACCTTGTCTAAGTCGGAGGGACGGTATTCTTTTCTATCATCGTCCAAATTGAGTGGAACATTCTGCCTATCAGCGGAATTTGGTCTGTCATCGACGTTTAAAGGTCTGCAAAAATGATCTTTCCAGATTCTCAGCATCGAGGGTTGCTCGGATTGTCCTTCAGGCGTCTGCAACAAATGAACGAAACAACTCAATTCCACAGTGTTTTGAAGAATTGGGCTGCGCTGACACCACATTCTGGCTATTTTGCATAAGGATCTCGGCGCATACCCATACAAGTTCAAGCTGATTCAAGAAGTGTATCCGATGGACCGATTGAAGCGACGTACGCTCTCCGGTTGGTGTCTGGAGAAGATGCTCCAAAAAGGTGAATTTCATCGCATTTCCATCGTCATCGATGACATAGCTCATTTTTGGCTCAATGGGTTCGTCAATAAGTTGCTTAATGAATCACCACCTCATCCACCAAAAATAACTGGTTGGTGTGGTTTGCATGTCGGCGGGGGGTCGTCGAAAGATCGTCACATTGCTGTGAGTGGTCAGCTTTATCGCAACATGATTACCGATTATTTCTGGGCCGAATTGGAAGATATGGATTTCTGTGACAGGATGGTGCCGCACGCTACACAGCACACTTTACAAGCGATCTACTGAAGAGAAAGTAGTATGAGCATGTTATCTCAAGAAATGGTTCAGTTGCTTTTCCGCTTTGTTAATGACTTCGCTTGACTACTTTCTGTGAAGCTTCTTCTTCTGCTTGTGTCATTGCGAATGCCAACAAGCCAACAACGTTGGAAGAGCTCAGAGAGAAAATTGAACTTGAAATTGTGGCCATTTTCGGAGAAATGTGAGGCCGAGCCGTTGAAAATTGGGCTGAACGAGCCATTGAGAGAAAACGTTATCGACTACAAGCAGTGAGCTTGAGCAATGCATTGCGTGAAAAACGGTCAGAAATGACCGAAAGGCATGCCATGCAGCATGATGACAGCTGCCAATGCTGAGAATCCTTCGGACATACTTTCATTCGCCCAGATCTTACTGATGAGTTGGAGCATGCATCTTAACAAAACATTACTAGCTGCTTTAAAGTTCTCGGCACGGGGTCCTTTTGGACTTTTGACGATTGCTGCCATTACTTAGTTTGGTCAGGAGGACGGAATTCCTGTCCAACTCGGATTACTCCTGCCTAACAGTGGTATCTCCCTTATACATTCTGCAGAAGTCGTCTTTTCATTTCAAGCTCCCATAATTATCCCTGCAAGCTTAAGTGCGGTTTTCGAGGACTCGACACATTCCTTTCACATTTTGGAAGTGCTTCCGCTAAGTAACAAAATACACGTTCTTCAAGGCTCTCGGGACTCCTGGAAAACCCTGCGACCACGACACTTTAAACTCTGGTCTCCGTTCACTGAACCTTCGAAATGGTTCTCTAGATAACCAACTCGTACCTAGGTGAAGCGAAATTCTGTGACAGTCTTACGCCGATGACCCAGGTTTTCCCATTCGTATGTCAATGTCCTTTGTTTGTATAAAAAACCTTCCTCAGTTGTTGAACGCTTCCGACTTGTTTCTCTGTGCCAATGACAAACATATTCTGCCTGACTGCAGACAGTCAAATTAATGATTGCACTCAAGGCAAATACCCCGACAACGTGTCTAACAGAAATCAGTTCGGTTTGAAGGTTTCCTCAACTGTCCGCACGTCCACGACGTCCAGGACATCCAGGTACACACTCACACACGTGGTGGTGGGTCGTACGTTAAGGACACTCGAACACTTTCTGATTCGAGCATTCGCTTTAATTAATTTTTCAGTCAGACAGTAATTATTGAGGACTTTTGCTGGTTCGCTCAACATTACTAGTTAGCCACTCAATGCTAAGTAGGTTCATTTTCCTTTCCCCGCATCATCAGACCCGTCAGCTTATGGCCAACGTTCTGGCAGTCGATCATCGATTATTGATGCTCTAGTCATCGATGCAGCGCACACATCGTGCAGGGATTGATATTTCATCCTAATTATCTATCCCAATCACACATCCAGGGAGTCCCGGACATGCACACGGGCGCGCGCACACCTGAGCGGGTCGGAAGCACTCATGCATGTGCACCGGGCCCGATGAAAGACAGATGTGGGCACGTTTCGTAGTTGGATTTTCGTGGCTGCCCAGTCAAAGGTCAGAATCACTTAATATGCTCTCGCCAGTATTGATTTTGTGGTTTAATTAGACAAACAAGTTTCAAGCAGCAGTGCTGTGAGCGGCGACCGGCACGGATGACGACGCTGCCGCTCTGAAGTCTATCGTCCGTCAGGTGAGTCGTGGACAGGGAGAGATGAAAGTTATTCATGCCGGTGAATGGCGCTGCGCAGTGGTGGGACGGCGAAGGACGAGTGCCTTGGATGGGAATTCGAATGGCAGCTTATGTTCGGAATCAATTTAAGTGTGGAGCTTGCCAATTATTGCAGGCAGTCCTGTGAAATGAAATCTGAAATGGAATCCGTCAAAGAGGGGGGGATTCATAAAAATTCCCTGCCTATGTCGAGCGCCTCCTAATCATCGATGTTAATCTACGCGCACTGATAGTGCTCCTCAATTGAAATGCAAACACACTCATTTGGCCGCCCTCTCTAGGACTGGCTATCAGTGGCGAATGTCTCACGTCCAGTGGCGGAATTATTTACATTCAGACTGCAATTCTGGCTATTCAGAGCACAGGCAGCCTATGACACGCTCTCATGGTGACTCTATTTGAACGACTCCACCGACTGAGGGAGGGGGGTAATCTTAATGGGTTTTTATTGTGGTTATTGCGAACAGTCACGACATCGCCGTTATGTATGTCAGACGAATGACTCGGCTGTGTGCAAGACTGCGGGGCGATGAAGCGAAAGCGGTTAAGGCAGATTTCCTGTGTGTGGGTGGGTGGGAATGTGCACTTTTGGAGACAAGGCCGAGGACAGCTCGCCGGGCGGTGTGGGTGCGAATGAGTTAAATTACACACACGGCACGGTGGGCTGGAAAGTGCTTTAAATTGTAATCGATACCAGACTGTGCTTTGTTCCGCAATCTGCAATCTAGAAGTTATTTGTTTTTCCTAGTCCACGATAATGAGTGCTGACAGAGGATTGATGAGGTTTGTTAGAGTAGTTTGCGATGTGTTGGATTTTTTTTTTTTTGTAATTTAGAGAATGCCATTGGGAGCGATTTTATAGTAGATGTTGACGGTGTCTGAAAATACCTTGGAGATTATTTTACTTTTGTGTCTGTGTGTGGAGTAAAATGGGCACAACAGGGTGGGGAACTTTCAAACCGTGGCTCATAAAGACTCTGATTCTAAGATTTATCATTTGACGTTCATAGTGCTTCAGAGTTGAACGCTAAATTCTGTTTGTCATCTATTGACTCTCATCTAAGAGGTTGGGCATGATTTCTTTTGTAGGGTATAGAAGCTAAATAGAGGGTCTGAGAACTTGATTTAATCATTTCTACAGGCGAGGACTGTCCAGGCAAAAGGTATCACTCAATTTGGATGGCAGTTGACAAGATGTCCGTCCCCCGACAGGTCAAGATGCAAGCATCGTGAGTATAGCATAAGAAAAACTGCTGCTGCTTTCCGCAAAACCTAAGCCAGCAAACGCAAAAAATCTGGTGCTCATCATCAGTTCTCTTATTTGATGCCTTGTCGAGGTGAAAGGGCTTAAAAGTCAATAAACCTCGGATCGAAAGATCTCAGGTCAGACGTCGAACCAAAGTTTAGAAGTGACTTTTCTTTAAACGTCTTAAACAAAGTCTGTATGGAGGAAAAATAACGGTTTTGAATACTCCAGGTGGTACGCGAGACTGCGAAAAACCATCCATTTTCTTTTCGATACCGACTGGGACAAAGATTCTGGAGGCCCAGCCCACCATACTCTCTACACCCTTCGCTCACAGTGGCGCGGACGTAAATGACGTTGACTTCTGCCACCACTCTGCGATGCGCTTAGTAGGATGAGTTGGAAAAAACAGAGAGAGTGGAGAAGAGGCTCAGTCCGATCACTTAGCTCATGGACAGGAGGCTTGCCGGAGTACTACTTCTGATGGATGGATGTCGGAAATCTGATAACGATGAACGGACCCCACATGAAGCGGTACCTGGGGGCCCCTGATACGGAACCAAAGGTATAGGAAGAGAGGGATGGTAGCCATAGAGTGGTACAAAGATATCCCAAAAGAAGCAGAAGGAACAAGTGTCGAGATCCGTACCCCGTCAGCGACAACGCGAAGAGAAACAGGACAGCAGAAGTCTAACCAATCGATGCTGGTAAATCCACTGAAACAAATGCTGCTTCATTTTCTCCTCCCGCGAGGAAAATCCAAATGATATTGGTGCCGCAACCAGTACAGGCTGTGGTTCAGGAGGATGGAAATTGACCAGTGCAGTAATACCTGCCAGCAGACATACTTTCGCGGCACGCGGAAACGAGATCCGCGAATCCTACACGAGGCCTGAAATCCCTTCCTTGCTACTGCAAATCGGGAAAGCTGGCAATGATGACAGCAATCTACAATAACCATCCCGATCCTGCTCTATGTAGGTTATAAGAAGGATAAGAAGTGAGAGAATTATGTTTGCGTTGATTGCATCTGCAGGAGAAAAATTAACAACGAACTTTCGATGCACCTAGCCCAGGGCTTACAGAAGCAAGCGGGTGAAAGTGTGAACACCATGGCCGAAGAATTTAACCCGAGTCATTGCAAAATGTAATACAGGAGTTTTCATCAAGAAAAGCGCACTTAAGTGGATACTGACCGGAAACGAATTTTTGAGCCGAATAGGAGGAAGGTGAGAAGGCTTATAATTAAGGCTTAGGTCAAGGACGAACTGCAGCGTCTCTTACATTCAAATTCTTACATGCCCATGAAAATATATTTGGGGCCGTCATGGCGTGAAGAGTAAGTGCGTCGACTCATACACCAATGCGTCTAAGTTCGATTCCGAGGCTGAACATATTTTTATGTCTCCATTTTTTGGAATCCCGGACTTATTGTCGCAATTCCGAGTCGGCAAAATACTTTGGGTTCACAAAAATGTATGCAAATGTTTAGTGTAACTGTCGAGTAGCTTCCTAGTCTTTTTCGAATACTTAGCGACTCCAGTTCGATCCAATTCAGGAAGGGTCAGCGGAGTTATTCTTCTGCACATCGTATTTTGTATGGCATATAGCACGTTCTTCCTGTTATAAACACAGCAGTCGGTCTTATAAAGGGTGATTTTTAAAAAGCTATAAGAAAGTTTTTCAAAAAAATACATAAATTCTGAAAAATTCATGAAATCTTTATTTGAATCGATAGTACGGTTTAATGTTTAAAGATTATTTCATGCAAATGTTGACCTTGACTGCGCCTCAAATGGTTCATCCGCTTAGTCCAATTTTGGCATACTCTTTCCACATTTCGGCCAGTATCTCACGAAGAAATGCTTCAATGTTGTCAATTGATGCGGGCTTATCTGTAAAGACATGACAAGGCTTGAACATAGCCCCACAAAAATAGTCTAAAGACGTTAAATCGCACGATCTAGGCAGCCAATTGAACGGTCCCGAACGTGAAATAAAATGTTCACCGAACTCGCCTCTCAATCAATCCATTGTTGCGCGTGCTGTGTAGCTTTGTTGAAACCACATGTCATGCAAGTCAAGCTCTTGCATTTTGGGCAAAAAAAAGTTGGATATCATCTCGCGGTAGCGCTCACCATTCACAGTCACGTAACGATTCGCATCATCTTTGAAGGAGTACGGTCCAATGATGCCACCAGCAAATAAGCCGCACCAAACTGTGACTTTTTCTGGATTCAGTGGTAGCTCTTGCAATGCCTCTGGCTGATATTCACTCCAAAATCGACAATTCTGCTTATTTACGTGCCCATTGAGCCAAAAATGAGCTTCGGCGCTGAACACAAAAAAGTGGATCTTCGGCCAACTTTCCAAGAGTCCATTCACCAAAAAGTTTACGTTGCGGTAGGTCGTTCGGCTTCAATTCTTATACCAGCTGTATTTTGAAAGACATCACACCGAAATCCCTCCGCGTTCTTGAGTAACAGAGGCCCAATTGCTGCGAACGGCGACGAATCGATATTTGAGCTGCTATATTTTCTTCAGTTCGCACTCTACGTAAGCGTGTTGGTGGTTTAATGTCCAACAATGTAAATTTGGTGCAAAATTTAGTCATAATAGCCCGAATAGCCGCTTTAGTGGGTCGATTAAATTAACCATAAAATGGAAGAAGCGCGCGATGAACTTTCATAACAGAGCACGCATTTTAATAATACTCGTAAAATTCAATAATTTGCAAGCGTAGTTCGTTTGTAAGAAGATTCATGGTTAAATTATAGACCAAACTGAAGATGTTTGACAGTGAAACAAAACATGTAAGGTTTGCACTCTCGATGACTTCTTTTAGTAGTTTCGATTTTACTCCTTGAATACGGAAGATAGTGTTTCCTGGTTAGGTGTCAGTGGCAGACCCTGCCGTTTCTCATAAATTCATCACCCTTTTCATTGCCCAAGAACCCAGAATAAGGTGAAATTTCTAACCGCTATCTTCCTATGAAATAGGTGACAAGGCTTAGCTATGATCGCTGACGCTTGATTGTCTATGTACAGCACCATGAATTTATCATCTATCAACTCCATTAATAGAAAGCGAGCCTCATAGACTGCCTTGATTTCAACGTGAAAGATATAGTAATGTCTGCGAAGGCGCAGTGCCCAGGATATTTTGGGTAAGGTGAAAAAGACTCCTGAGCCTGTTCCTCAGCAGGCAGCAGATTTTATAATTCAGTCTTCTTTGCACAGTTCCCTGTGTTCCCTGAATTCCGGTTTTATAGGTAATTTCAAAGTCCTCACAAGGAATACTGCAGTCAGTATGTCTCGGTTATCTTGCTTTTGGAAAATTCTTTCTGTCTTCAGAGTTGCCATCGGTGCACCAACGGATGTTCCTCCTAAGTCTTAGAGCTGTATAAATGACTGTCATCTTTTAGTAAATGTGAATGAGGAATAGATGGAAAAGAATATCCAGTGTAGCCGAATGTATTGAAGGAAAAGCCCCTTTGAGATAGACTGGTCCCTTCTTGTTTTCAAAAGTTCTTGTTCTTTGTTCGATGCTGACTATCAAACCACAATGCCAGCGTTGACCTTAAACATCATTTGGAGTACAAGGCCTTTTGAGTTTGCTAAGACAGTTCAATATGTTCGATATGTTCTCCAACTTAGTCCACAGGCATGCGATTTCAATCTTGTTTATTATTTCATAGTTTCGGTGAGTTAACTGGGGGCAGCTTGTGTTTCTTCGTGAAGAACTCGTTTGGGACTCTACCTTAAGAGTCGCTTAACCTGCTAAGACCGTTAAGGGAAACTGCGCAAGCGTCTGTTTTTTAAAGTGAAGTCTCCAAAGCTATCTTGACAAAATCCACTGCACACTATCGTTCTTACTGGGCTTGGGTCGGCTGTGTTGTCATTTCTGCAACTCATGTTAGGTCGACAGAATCATTTTTGACATATTTGACAAGGTAAACAGTAAAGAACAAATTCAATTTTGTCAATTTTTAAACTTATCGCACCAGACCCTCACCGCCCAGGTATAACTTGCAAATGACCATTTTT
The DNA here is from genome assembly GCA_944738645.1 of Eristalinus sepulchralis. Classification (NCBI taxonomy): domain Eukaryota; kingdom Metazoa; phylum Arthropoda; class Insecta; order Diptera; family Syrphidae; genus Eristalinus; species Eristalinus sepulchralis. The sequence continues at coordinate 11,498,795 of OX122886.1, forward strand.
TTTAGAGGAACGGGCAAAAAAAGGAAAACATACTTTTACATTCTGGTTTCTGCTAAGCTGAAGCCCTTCTCGATTCAAATTCCAATATTTTCACACATCACGCACCATTGTGTGACTTTAATTTCGGCTCAAATCTAAGTTTCCTAAATTTTCGTCGTCTCTACATTTCTTCAAATGGTAAGTCTACCTGTGATTCCTTGCATATCGACCACTCAGACGCATTTCCAGCAGTTGACACCGAACACCAAACGATTTAAAAATAAACACCAGAGCACTGCCCACTCATCATAAATTTAATCAACTTCGAGTTCACTCTCTAAGCGCATTAATAACTCCAGACAACCGTCTTCAGCGTCAAGTGTGCAGCGTACAACTTTATTGACCAACTGTGTGTCGACCGACGACGTCTACGTCTACGACGACGATGACGGGCACAAATGAAAATTAGATCAAATGAAAACTTTTCCGAAAGTCTCCAAGCAAGAACTTTCACAGCACTCCCCCTCCCCCATCACCGGCCACCGGCTCTGCTTTTCCGTTCGTTAAATCTCGGTCCGTTCAAGTGCCCATTAGTTGGCAATAGTATCATTTACCCCCATCAACGGGTGGGGTTGGCGCGGTAAGTGGGTCTGGTCCTTCTCGAGTAACTTTTCGGACACGACAACACTTCTGCTCGCTCGCTCGCTCCCTCTCTCTCTCGGATGAATTGATATTATTAATTCGATACGAAGCAAAGTCCTCGCCTGAGAACCAGTCCACCTGCATAACAATTTAGAAAATTAAATACTTCACAGTTCTGGTTGGAAATAAATTTGACCTGCATCATCATTGAATTGCCAGTCGGGTTGGGTGGAGCTGAAGAGCGGACGGGCTGAGTGTGAGAGCAGACGTACTGATATCCGATTCCTGGTCCTTGATGGTCAAAAGTAAGTATACGTTGGAGTAACCCTTAATTGCTGCTGAAATGTTCTGCAGGATACACCATGAGGGGGATATCCATTGGACGTATTAGTTGTGGATGTCCTTAACTGTTTGTTTCCTGCAGGAAACGGCATTGTTCTTCCGCCACAAGATGATGCGTGAGAGCTCTGCAGATTCTCCTCGAAAATTGTTACAGGCTTGTTGGAAGCTATGTGCTGCTGCATCTATTCGTCTTCATTATGCCAATATGAAATTCTCATGGCCCGGACTTTATTAAGAGATGTCCGAGTCAAAGTGTCGTTCAAGATTCAAATATGTGTCACATGCGTGAAGAGTCTTGAAGAAAGGAAATATTGCATTTAAGGGAAATTTGGCACCACTCGAAGACCACAGAAAAAAAAAGAATGAATCTGTTTCGGAATGTTGCTTCTTGTGCGACAGAGAACACAAGACGTCAACCAAATGCAGCAATTAAGATTGTGCTACCATATGGCAGAAAAGTCGATCTCTCCTGGAGCCACCATCTCCTTAAGACCGACGTTTAAGGGCCTCTTGACGGTTAACATGCGGAAGGTCAGGATTTCGTTGCATTTGTCCAGTGAAGGCACTGATTTAAGTTGCAATTTTGACACATTGAAAGATCAATCATCAGAAGGACTCATTACGTTGATGTTGATGAAAAATTTGGCCCAGACAAGTTTCTTGCTCTCTTGCCGTACAGGCGATACCTTGACGATTCTAGAAAATTTCTTCAAATTAACTGAAATCAGACAGCTTTCCGTCAACTTTTTTAATTGGACAATTTCTTTTCAAGCGACCCAAATAAAGGGTTGTCCAACCATAATGCAAGATGTTAATTGTGAGTCACACTTCAACGTGACTTTTTGTGTGGGCCTGCGACCCATAAGAGGTCTGAACCCAGGCTATAATAATAATAATAATAATTGAGTGGCACTACAGCCCACAAGGGAACAGGGCTTAGCTTCTACAACAACTACTCGTGTTGTGCGTGCCACTGTTCTCTCACGAGTAGAATAGACCAGTTTTTTGCCGACCTCGAACGGCGAGATTTGAGAAGCTTCTCATAGACAATTGAGTGTCAGCAACGCGAAAGAGAGGGGTCCGGGAATCCAAATCAGACTTTCTGCGTGGTGATCGACGCACTTACCACTACGCCACGGCGACTACGAACCTAAGCTATAGTTACCTTAAATTCTTGACGGACACGCTGCTTCTATTTGTCAAGACCAAACTGTCTGGCGTCCGCAATCACTTGGTCTCTATACCGGAGGTTCAGCATATTCGTCACAGAATGTTTCCTTCAAAGGAACCAAGAATTGGCTCTGACGTCTTGCTTATCGTTCAGCACTCTGCTCCGTGTAAGAGTGCGGGTAGGATAAGTGTCTTGTAGTGCATTATCTCAGTCCTTCGAGCAAGAAGTTTCGACCCTAGCTGTTTTGACATCCAGTTGCCGAGGGTGACTCTGGCCAAATCTCCACTAACGTGTCGTTTCTGAAGTTCACGTTTGCCCGAGGTAGACAAACTCTTTAACTACTCAAAGTTGTAGCTGTCAATTGTCACATTCCGACCGAGTTGCGGTTCAATGGAACTAATTTGTTCAAGTTTTTGTACCCAATTTAATTTGATATTTTTTTGTTTCAGTGTTGTTAAATTCAACGATGGTACACAATCCAACAGCACGTCAAGACTGTTGAAACGTCTTAGCATCGCATAATCGACCAAATATGCCATAATTGGCAGAATTTTGTGCAAATTCCAGCGAACTGGGTTCGCAGGAAATGTGAAAACACGTGTGCAGGCTCGCCCAGTTCGTTCTGCAGAAAACGTTGATGTTGATGGAGGAAGAGTCGTCAACCTCGACACGTCAACGTGCCCAGCAATTGAATATAGTAACATACGGACCGCTTAAGTAGACGACGCGTGTGGGCAAGTGTCTATCATGGCAACATGATACGCAAGCATTCCTTCGGTTATAAGATCACCCGAAGATGCTTGTTGATTTCGACACTTTTTGCCGCGTCGTCTGGTTTCGCGCGTCCGTTGGTTGCTTATCGCTTCCAGAAAAGCAAAAATGCAATTCTGCACATCTCCAGCGTGCGGCTGCATTGTCAGTCGACCTGCAGTAACCAACCGAACCACTCATTATATTATATCTCAAGAGCATCTTTCTCTTCTTGTGACTTTACAGTCCTTGGCCTCAACGTACATGCCTCTCCAGCCAGCACGATCTTTCTCTAGCTACCGCCAGTTGCGCACCAGTTGGTTGAGGTCCTTCTCCACTTGTGTGCGCCACATTAGCCTAGGCCGGCCTCTGATGCGTTGTCTCAATGGGCTAGATTCGAAGACTCTCCACTTATCACGTTTAAAACCCATAAGAGTCAGATGCGAATTTATGGGGTTAAGGCTTTAGTGAGGCCTATAAACAAATAAATAAATAAATTAAGTGACACTACAAGCAATGCATCCACATAGAGTTTGGTGCATATTGTGGCACCATTGGATCACTTTCCTTCGCCAAATTTGGATGAAAACAACATTCTGGTAAAGAGTGAGCTTCACTAACCGATGTCCAATCGTTTGAGCCATTGCCACCATCGATCTTTCTCGCAGAAAATTCGTTAATTACGTCTTGGCGATGTCGACTGGCCGCATCGGAGCTGCGATTTGATCTTTGGGGACGCCATTTAATCGTGTTGATGTCAACCATCCAGAAACGATTCAAACAAACAAGGCCAATATCATCCAAGCAATCCGTGAACTTAGGCTTTAAACCAACAAGGTTTTAGAAAATTGCGGTGACGGAGTATGTTAATGCGAAGTCTGCCAATCTCACCATTTGAACGATGTTAAATTTCATAATTAATGGGAACGGGATGCAGCGAAGGTTGTTCATTTTTAATAAATTTTTTTTCAGAGGGTGATTCATCGTAAGGTTGGATTTACAATGTACAATAAAACAGATAAATTGGAAAGGAAACTTTACATTTTTAATATCGATTAAAAGAAGAATTCATGGCATAATGAAATAGTGTAAATGTTGGCCATGACTATTTCTGAGGTTGTCCATTCGAAAGGTCAAATTTTGCGCAAATGTCATTTTGGAACCTTTTTTGTGGAGGGGCAAAGTATATAGGTGTCTTCAAAACGAGGGAATTGTACTTTGCAATAACAACAAAGGAAATAAAGACGCGAATTGAACAAAAGAGCTTATATCCCGTTTTTAGGAAAAATCAGATTCAAGGTACTGATTACGACTCAAGAACTCAAGGATGCGCTCAAACGATTGGACATGAGTTTGTTTCTTTCAATGGGCTTAAAGAGATCCATAGATATCCTGAGTAATGGCCAGCTGGGATGGTTCGGTATAGGCGTGTCCATTCAATCACCCCCCATGGCAATATTTTGAAGAATACCTGAATTGGGAAAGTCCTTAAATTTCAAATGCTATAAATTTAGAAAACACAAAATCATGAACCCATTCCCTACACGCGCACATCACTATTCATGCCCTCTGACATCCTCAAAAGCACACTTAAACCATTTCTCAACGACCATCGTCAACGTCACGAAATCCACTTCGTAGGAAACGGAGACTGTCGATTCATTTCACTGAGTTCACCCACCTCGACTAGCAGGGAAATTAGCATAAACATTAAGCCTGCCGAACTTCGGCATCACGTCCCGCACTGTTTCGATATCCGTGCAATTTCGAATTGAAATTATTATCCTTGACGAATACCTTTAATGAAATTGTCTGCCTCAATCGCTAACTGAGCATGATAAGGACCACGAAACGTGTCTGGAATTGATGCAGGACTCCTTCGGAAACTATCTGCGCCCCCGGTAAGGAACGAAACTAAAATCGCAAAAAGAAGTAGAAACAAGAAAAGAAGATGCTCATCAACAGTGTGAAATTTTCAATTACCACCTTGGTAGGGACTGACTTCCGTCTCTCATGCAAATTGCACTTCCTGCTCTTAATTAATTTTGATGGTCAGCTGCCTCTCAGTAAGCGGGTCCATACTTTTGCTTAGTATTCGCTTTGCGTTTGCCCCTCGAATTTGCGTTTCTGAGATGCTGGGAGCTGCGGAAATGTAATTAGATTTTGAATTTATTCGTTTAGTGTAAAACTCTACCAGAGTTTGCTTGCCGTGACGTCTTCTTCTCTCGAAACCTCTATTCTGACTCATTTCAGAGAGCCAGCGCTGTTGTTGACCGAATTCCTGGTCATGATGGATGCAACTCAAAACCTCCAGACAACACGTGAAATCACTTCCATTATCACACACACACACAGACACAGATGTACATGCATACGGTCACCACATTACAGATGTGACAAAAGTCAGGAACGAAAACAATTGCTCTGTTAAGCTGCATCACTAAAATAAACCGAAAAAAAAACTCTGCCCTGTCACATCGATTCGTTGCTCTGAATGTCAGTAGGAAGTGTAGGGGAAGTGTATCATTTTATTACTTTCCAGCTGCGGTTGTGTGTGTTTGTGCGTCTCATCACGTTCGCTTAATTGGATTCACGTGTTTTGTCGCTCGAATGACACACTTCACACACGTAAACAGAATTTTCAGTTGAATCAATGGAAAGGACGGCCGAAAGTATATTGAAATACAAGTGCACGTACATATGCAAGTCTATTTCAGTTTCCTCACACATGCATAAGGGAAGCTTACCTTCATGGGCTGAATTGAGGCTGAGGCTGTAATTCCTGGAGGTTTGCAGGACAATTGTGCGAATGTGAGATTTTAGTTTTTGGCGAAAGGCGAACTTCAGAGTTTAGAATACAGAGAGGACTCTCTAGTATTTCTTTTTAAGTCATAAGTTAATTTGACATTGACAGCACTTTTTCGGCTCGCAGTGTTAGAAGTCAAGATTGCGTTGAACTTCAGCTTCAGGCGAACTCCTCTTCTTTTACCCCGATTCCTTAATCTAGGCGTTCTCTTTTCTCATACGAATACAAAAGATTTTTCCTTTTGAAGATTTTTCAACAAATTAAAAGTTTTTTGCAGCCCCATCCTTCACTCACGTGGGATTGTATAGGTTGCATGGACTGTTCAGGTTGCGATCATTCATTTCCACCTGACTCTCAACTCTCACCACGACTCTGGTCATTCATTGCCATCCGATTCGCACCCCTCAACCCGATCCCAAGCAATCCGCACTTTTCTCTGCAATACAACATGTGGAAGAGATCAATTAAATTGTCCACAACAGACTCGATGAAATCAAAACTTGTGCCCAAATCTTTTCAAAGGGTGTCTCAACAAGAGCGCAAGATTTAAATTTGGCGCCATTCGAATTGTCATTGTTTGACATTTGAACAATTATTATTGTTTGTAAGTAGAAGGTATAAGGTTAATAAATATGAAGCGCTGCACGAATAAGCAACGCATTCTGATTGTGGAATTGTTTTACCAAAATGGTGAATTTCTTTCGGCTTTAGTTCGCAAATTGGGATCAATTTAGGTTACAATAATGCTCCAAGAAAGTCAACTGTAAAGCGATTAATGGAAAAATTTGGTGAAATTGGGCCTGTAACTGATGTAAAGACAACAATACGCCTTCGACCAGGACGATCGACCGAAAATATGAGTGAACTGTGTAGGTTGCCATTATTCATTGCCACCTGACTCTCAACTCTCACCACGATTCTGGTCATTCCTTGCTGTCCGATTCCCACCCCCACCCCACACACTTTTCTCCGCAATACAACATGGAGAAGAGATCAATTAGTTTGTCCACAACTGACTCGATAAAATGTTTGCAGGTACCTGAAGATGACTAGGAGCAAAAAGGTGAAACTATGCTCGGGCATAGGGGAACGAAATGGCCAACATTCTAGCCAGAAAAGGGCCAGATGTGGGATTTGGATCAACGTGACCATTGGCTTTAATGGGTTCCATTGATCTTGATGTCCTTGATGACCTAACTCTTACTTTTGATGCTTTAAGAATGTCTAGAAAATTGGGTATTGATATTTGCTTGAAGAAGACTGGTCGTTGCTCAATGGAAGTTCCACTGAAATCGATTCCAGTTTGATGCGTTGGGGGGGTCTTCACTTTCGTTCTCTTGCTGTGGCTGCGTTGGTTGCTTCTTGGCTTTCCTATGCGACAGGAAGTAATCTTCTTCGTTGTTCAGCCTTAGAGTGTCAAATTTGTTGTCAAAAAATTGATTTATTTCTATTTTATTGAATTTGGTGGTGTTCCTTCAGAGCTGGGGCTTAGCAGAATTTTCTAAAAGCTTCTTGCTGTGATTGGTATTTGAAATTATTAATTTTCGCGAGTTGTCTGCAGGTATTTATTTGAGCTTCGTTATATCTCTCTTGCCAAGCTGGCCATAGATGCAGTCATGCTCTTTTCTTGTCCTTTTTCGAATTTTCTTTGGTGACGCATGACTTTGCCAAGATGTGTGACAAGATGTTCCAATGTTCCAATGTTCCATGTTCCTAATGAGTTTATGTTTGAGGGGCAATCAGTTCATTTTGGTGAAGAGCGAGGCCCTTCTAACACCTCTGCCGTCCTATTGGTCACACCACCCGGTTGCAATCAACTCCACACAGAGTCCAGAGAGTTCATATAACCCTGTGGTCTGATATAGGGCACCCAACCAATTAGTCAGACCAGTCAACACGGTACGAATATATTCACCAAGGCCCTGTCCAAGATTTTGGGTCTCACCACGACACTCCCACAACACGGACAGTCAAACTGAAATCGAAATTTCAGGGGCTCATGAATTTAAATGGCACCAGAAAACAGCCTCGGGTCAAGCTGTCACTCTGAGTCAGGCTCTCTCACTTTACCTGGGTCTGGTAAGTCCATCACACTTAAAGGTCCTTGGAGCCATCAGTAAATCCTCAGTTGCTAAATATAGTGTTGCGGATGTTATCTTGAATCGTTTGATTCATAAGTCGAGCCACATGATCTGGAAAGGAAATGGACAGCTGTATCTTTCACAAGTCTTGAACCAATATGTGCTTTAGAAGGTAATTCAGGTAATTAGAAAGAACCAGCCGGCAGTAACCGTCTTGGTCAATAGAACACGCGTGTAGTCAGTGTCAATTTACTGAGTGGTTGGTTGCTCGCTCAAAAAATTGTCATTTATATTTTGTAAGAGGTGGAGCGGCGGGTGGTGGGCGATCGAAAAAAGAAAAAAAAAACTCACACACAGTTCCACACATATTTTGTCTCCTATTTATAACAAAGCTCTGTTTCCGGTCAATCACCTGATCAGATGGCTTGAGCAAAGCTTTTGCAGGAACATTTAAGCCGGTCACTTGGTGTTCGAAAAATGAGAGTAGAACAGGGTGGTTAATGCTTTTTTGTTTCTTCCTTTGTTGTGTTTGCTACAATTTTGATGTCAATCCAGTTTAAATCATTTCTCTGAGGATCAAGCAAAACCCTCTAGAACGATGATACAAAAGCCCAATTCACATAATTTGGACGTAACGTAACTAAATTGCAGAATTTTTCACACTTTCATACCCTCAACAGAAACAACTAGACTACATTAAGATGAGATGCCATTAAGTAAGTTAATTTGCACTCTATTAACTAAGTAGGTATTAAGTACAGTTCGCACAGCCGTCGTTCCACACGGAGTGTCATTTCAAAGCGCAATCCTCTTCTTTCTCATCTCCAAGCATACTGATCCAGCAGGTGAGCCTTATTGAAAAGCACTGCGCAACGGAGCGAAGTTCAAAACACATATCTTTGCCTGTCAACACGTTATGACTTCACGTCAAATACGACACGAGTATCTACGTGACTGGAAGTCAATTCATGAGCTCCTCACAAACACATCCCGGATGAAAAGGAAAGTGCAGAGCATTGAATCATCTTCAGATTTATTGGAACGCGTCCGCACTTCAGTTGGATCGCAAAATAGGAAACGTCAATTAATCAATCATTGATGGCATTCACGTAAATCTCTCCAGCACTGAGTGCAATGGTGCCTCGCACTCCTTGACACCAACACACGTCCTGGATGATGAAAAGGACTCGAATGCCCTGGAAGCAGCACCGCTATGAATCAAATTAATTGCTGTGTGCGTGTGTGTGTCAATGTGCACACGAGAAGAATGCGCATTTAAATTCAAATTCTGAATTGACATGAGCCCGAAAAGTGTACCGAAACTCTGACGTCTGGCTGCGATGACTCCGCTTTGATGTACAAGTGCGAGGAGTTTTGTTGATTTTTCTTTGCAAAACTATCTAAACTGAAAGCAAGTTTTGATGGCACATACAAGGGAGCTGCGACTGGGATGCAAGACTTCTTCGTTTTCCACTTGATTTAGCAGGCGTTTGAAAAGGATTTGTCATTGTTTGTGAAGTGATATTGTTTTCAAGGAAGAAATGGGGCATTACTCTGTGGGGAGTTTTGGGAGCGGGAGGGACAACTGGTTTGTCTTTTGAAAAATTTCATTCTGAACTGGGGTGCTGCATTTCAATGTCCTATATCAGCTTACTATATACTATGAAGGGCTTGCAGTATGCCATCTTCTCTCAACGGTAGGCTATATAGCGGCCCAAAGTTGTGGCACATTTCCTTACAAGTACACTTCACTTAGGCGCACTCAGGCACGTCTATTGTGGGTCAGTTTCAGCTCAGTAAACAAACAGGCAGCTGAACAAACAAATAAAAGGATGCATTCTTGGCCAAAGATGGGCGCCGTCGGTTTTTAGTAGCGTCTTAACCATTTTCCTTATATCAAACGCAACACGGATATAAAAAGAAGATGGTCAACATCAAAACATGTACCAAGGGTGCACATAGGTGGAAAATGTCGACAGAATATGACAAACAACAACGGACAAGCCGAAGTATCGTGGAGGGAACTTCACCGAGAGACTGAAAATTAATCCTCACTCCAAAGTAACGCTTTCCTACTTCCCATCGCATCCATCCATTGATGTGACAAAAGAACGGAGAGCCAAGAGGACGAAGTTGTTGCTATCGTTATAAGCAGCTCATATGGCCCGTCAAAGTGAATGGTACAGATATGGGATTTGGTTAAACGTGATCACCTGTCTCACGATTCATATCAGGCGGTCCATTTCCCATAGATAGCGCAAGCATAGACGCTTAAGTGTAACTTAAGTACCAAATGAGATCATGCTTTATGGACTATCATCCCACCTTGGTTTAGAGCGAGGGCTTCCTTAATCACTGCCGCTCTCTGGGTGGCAGCACCCAGTTGAGAATGCAACTCCACACTGAACAGGAGAAGTCTGCTAACTGGCTGGGCTGAAGCAGTAGGGTGAACAACGTGATTCAGACCAGACAGCACATGCCCGCGATATTAGGTTTCAAAACACAGCCAACATGGTACTCCCACAAGGGGGCCTACCATACGGACAGGCTGAGACCGTAGTTCCAGAAGCTCCTGATATCCCGTGCCATCAGAATACAGTCGCTGTCACTACCAGTCAAGTTCCCTAAACATTTGGGTCTGATAGGCGCCATTCCGCCACAAAATGAACCTATCAGTGATGTCGTTGACACGGATCTGATTTTGAAACAAGTGATTTATAAATCCAGTCACATTATCTAGTTCCCTGTGGAGTACATTTTTTCCAAGACCAGTTTAGAGGAACTCTCGATATTTGAGAGGACTTTATTACAAATCTGAATCGGTGTCACCATCGACATAGGCCAGATAGAACATGATCATAAATCTGTAAAAGTGCAAGAGGCAGCTACAAGAAACCGGAATTCATTCAAATCCAGTCATAAGGAACTTAAGGAGTTCAGTTTCCGGGTGTGGATGTCTCAACGCATGAAACAGGCTGAACGAGATGATATTCCCCTCGACATCCACCAAAAGCGAGGCGAACCATCACTACTCCCACCTGATAGAATTAAGTTTGAGTAGAAATGACTTACGACAAGTGTTGGAGGTTGTGAAAGACAACATTGGAGCACTCAGACTCAAAAACTGCTCCATTGTACTACCAGGCAGTAACCTTAATTTAATATAATTTTTTAGGCTATAAGCAAGCGCTTCTGTGAAAAAAAGGCTCCAACCACATCAACAGCAAACATTCGCAACCTGATCCGAGAAAAGGCGAAACATTGACAGAGGAAGTGCTCTGCCCTGTACTTTTTCTACAGGCGTCGCATATGGTACCATCACTAAGCTCAAGTAGACTTAAGTGCTTATTGAAGGTGAAGTGCCGCGTTTGTACGCCAATAAGTCGTCTGCAGTCTTTTCTGTTTAGAGATAACAGAAATGCCGTGAATTTCTTGCTGACGTTTGGGAGCATGCGCTTGGTTAGCCTGCATCCTGCAGAGTCATGCCATCTTTGGTTGCGCTGGAGAGAGACCAAACTGTAGATTTAACACCTAACCAAGGTGGGTACGCGCCATATGAATGCCTCATTTGATCCTTGCCTAGCAAGTTCATTGCCTTGTGAGAAGCATATGATCCCCAAATACTTTGTTTTGTGAACTGCTACGAAGTAGGTATAGCGATCGTTGGCTGATAAGCAACGTTTTTGCAGCCTCACGGGTCATATCAAAATCTAAAAATCTACTTAAAAAAAATGTTAAGCGTCAGCAAAAAATGAATGAAACTTACATGGACTACCAATCAGTAAAAACGACGGTAGGTAGCATCATCAGAAAAAGTGAGAAGACAAGGAGACACAATGCAAGTGGATCTTCCGGTTCGCGTCTGTTTATCGCTGTCTAAATGATATGCAACTCAGATGTAGTCTCCATTAAAATAAAGAAATGCGTTAGAGATATGCAAATGAAGGCTTTTTTTAAAAGGACACGAATCAAGACGCTAATCCTACCGATTCTCCAGTACAGGGCCGAGTGCTGGACGATAAGCAAAACGGCAGAGCAAATTCTTGGTTTCTTTGCAAAGAAAAATTCTGCGGCTGATTTATGTTCCCGTCTGAGAGGAAGGTGAATGAAGGAGAAGACACAACCACAAACTCTATGTGCTGTACCAAGATGAGAGGCAAAACTCCGTCGACTATGGTGGCTCGGCCACATCGAGCGAATGGACAACAACGCTCCAGCTAAGAGGGTCTTCGAAGCCCAGCCTCCGTGTTTGAGAAGGAGAAGAAGGCTGAACGTCCGGTATAGAGACCAAGTGATCGCGGACGCTAGAGAGCTTGGTCTTGATGGATGGAAACCAGCTATAACGTAGGCTCAGACTTTTCATGGGTCGCAGGCCTGACAAACACACACACACATACCCGAGTCGAAGACGTTTACACCACTGAAGATGAACAATTGGTTTCACGAGTCAACTGAGTTTCTCTCTTTAGGTCACAGTTCAGCTGTTCTGTTGGACTTTATGAACTCGTAGATTCACGAAACGAGCTGGGTATTCTGAGATCTTTCCCGTTCTTCAGACTCATTGCTTTTAAGAATTTTTTTTTCCAATTTGTAGGTTTCTTCTTCCTCTCATATGGATTGGAGACGGTTTTCTGAGTAAGACTTGGACTAATAAGGTCCAAATGTGAACTAGGTTGTTCTTCATGTAAAAGCCGGTGAACTGTTTCGACGCTCTTCTTTTTGGAAGATTGATTCGAATAATTGGAATGTGAAAAAGTTCGCCGATGTTTATAGATTTTTTTCACGTAAGCTGTGTGCAGCTTGACTTGGCTGATGTTGCAGGCGATATATTTCTTTGACAAGTAGAAGGCAGACTTAGGTAGTTAGGTGGAAAAGCCATCACCACGTCTGATGTATGCACTGAGATCTTTAGAGTTCAATACGTTACCACAGACTCGGCTCTTTTGGTTTGTGGAAATAGGGAAATACTTGCACAGCCTGAATTTGTAACAGGTCTGAAAATCTTTCGATGCAGAAAGTTGCCAAGGTTAAAGATCTATGAGTAGAATATCTGCAGAAATGGTAGGGGAGGGATACCTTTCGTGGATGCGAAATGCCCAGTCTGCTGAGGTAGGGGCATTATGAATTCGTTGTGAAGGTTCAATAGCCTCGACCTCTTCATGATGAAAGATGTCATAATCCATTTCATGGTATGTGTGTGTGTATCAGGCCCGCGACCCATGAAGAGTCTGAGCCTGAGCTATAGCTGCCTTCCATTCTTGACGGCCCTGGGCACGCTGCTTTCAGTTGTCAAAACTAAGCTCTCTAGCGTCCATAATCACTCATTTCGCCTGCTCTTCAATAGTCTTGAATGCTTCTACAACAGCTGGCTGGCTGCGGGCGATAATGTCGATGTCATCAGCATATCCCAGCAATTGCACTGATTTGTAGGAGATAGCACCTTCCGCAATATCCTCTTCAGCACAATATTGAAGAAGTAACACAACAGCGCCTCTCCTTGCCCAAGTCCGGTGCAGGTTTGGAATGGTTCCTAGTCGATTTGTTGGAAAGGAAGCTGCACAGGTACGTGCCGATTAGTGCGGTGTAAAATAGTTTAGACGTTCACACAGTATGCTGGGCAGGATCTTGAAGGCGACATTCAACAGGGAGATACCTTCTTTCGTGAGGTAGGATCTCCTTTTTTGTGGATGGGACATATGAAGCTAGTATTCCAATCGTCGGGCATTCTTTCGTTGTCCCAAACTTAACAGATGATCTGGTGCATGCTCTAAACCAGATCACTGCCACTAGCCTTGAAGAGCTCTGATTGTAAGCCATCAGAACCTGCGGCTTTGTTGTTACTTTGCTTTTGAATGGCTGAGTAGACTACTTTAAGTATGGGAGGGAGAACAACTTCAACTATTTGAGTTGAGGTTTCCTCCTCCCCTATTACTCTCTCGTGGTCATGCCCTCTAAGCAGATGTTGGAAATGCTGCTTAAACATATCCACAATTCCCTTCCGCTACCAGGTTACGCTCACAATTTCGAAGGACCTTAGTGCCTTTTTCGAAGTCTGCTGCCAGACTGTTATTTTTTTTGTAAAAGGTTCGTATTTTTGTGTATATTCATAGACTCTTCGATGTCCTTGAGCTGAGAAGCCGCGAGAGACCCTTTTTCAGACGTAGACGTTTTTTCTGATCCCTTCCTCTAGCCCAATGTTCCTCCTGCGCTGTCCCAGTTTTCCGTTGCAGCGCTTTTCTGTATTCCTCGTCCGTTGCCTGTTTTTTTCAGCTCACACTCGCCATCATTCCGTTTTGTGGTGGTCGGTAGTCAATAATGGATTCATGGTATACAAGGCAAAAAAATAGCTTGAATCTGACTTAAAAATTGGTCAGTCTGGCCGCATTTTGCCAGGATGGATGACTTCAAGTCTCTTTCGTAAGATTCACATTTTTTGCCTGAAAAAGAGAAAGGAAAACAAACATTTTAAGACTTTATACGAACGTTCCACGCAACAGGAATCAAGTGTTAAAACGTGCTAATTGAATCCCCAATCAACCCATCACAACATGCATCCCCATGAATGAGTCGTTCTACACATTCCCGCCTGTGCTTGGAAGACATTAAAAAAAAAAAAACAAACAACTTCCCATCGTTCATGAGATATTCAAACGTTTGCACTCGTCGTCGTGCTCAACTCTCATGCGAGGCAACCTCGAAGGAGATTCCATTTCATTTTCGTTTTATTAAGTTGCTCCATCAACAGATTTTGTTGAGCACATTAACCTACCTTCACGACATGCCCTTGGTGGATTGCCGTCCCTTATTTTTCATCATCAACCGCTGCCGTGTGTGCGTTGCTTCACCTCCGTCTATTCCCAACGGGGTGTTTACACATCCTTAAATTCTGTTTATTTCCTTGTGTGTTGTTCTGTTTGTTTTTTTCGTTTTATTTCGTCCTGCGGAATCATCCTTCCTTTTCATTTCCTTTTTGGGAAGGTTATGTTTTCACATAAAGCACGGTATAGGTAGGTTTTCTTTAGTTTTTTTTTTGACGAGTCCTTGGGTCCGTGGGGACAAGTTTGCTGAGCAAATGTTTTTCGAGGGAAACTGTCTGTTTGATGAGGTTGCTTAAAGCTGACGGAACTTAGTCAATTGTGGGCACTTGCTCTGCCGTGTTGCGGGTGCTTGGAGTGCCGACAAGATATGTGCCTGTCAATTGCTGTTCACTTGCATTATGTCAGTGCACAAGTGGAATTTAAAAATTTTCGTCATTTCGATACACCAGCAGATTTAATGGAAAGCTTAAAAATGCCCGCACCCCGTGAGGCGAGTGGTTCTTTTTGGTTTCAGGGTAATCGTTTCGCAATTTTAATTAACCCTCGGGTAAACCAGTTTTCAGCCGCAAAATAATGAATGAATAATATCAACAACAGTCGCAGGAATTTTTCCCACCCACCCCTGGGATGGTGGATCTCCCCGCGCAGATGCTAATAGGTATGAAACCATAACGACACGTACCTCCATACAAACGCGACTGCATGTGCAGGTATTTGTGCTATGTTTGCGTTGGTTTGTTCATTTTGATGCAAGTCACAAGTTCCAATAAGAATTCTTCACATGACAGGGGTAGCGAGGTTTACGTTTTCGAATATCTTTTTCTCGTGACTCGATGTTTGTGGGAAAAATACCACCCTACCCCCAATCACTAATTTTTGTATGAACAATATCCGAATAAAATACGTCAACGGTCCTTCGTTTTTTAAATTGTTTAAAATTTTGTATTACAGGAGACGCGAATATTGTATTCAAAAGCACAACAAACAGGCAGATAGTACGTGATCCAGTTCATGTGCACATCGACCAACATGAGGAAATTCTTCTTCCCAAAAAACAACTGTGGACACGATCTGTAAGCCACGCGGTGGTGTAGAATGCCAACAAAACAAAAACCGAAAAAGACTTCATCTCATGAAATGAAGAGCGCATCGAAAAAAATGATTCTGTTCAGGACTCGATTGAAATAAATAAGCAACGTGGACAAGTGAGAGTTACACTCGAATACGAAGGGTTTCGCCCTTTAGTCCGCACAAGTAATCCAAGGACACATTAAGCTTCAAAGCACTTTGTATGTTGAAAAAGGCAGATTGTCTAAATCCAAACGAGATCTTAGTTGTTCACTATGCCAAGTTAATAAGGCCTTGGCTTATCATCTAAACCACAACTGCTACAGTCTTTTGACTCTGTGATGGATGTGGTCCAACTGGTTGAGTATCATGCACTAATGTCAACTGGGACTCAAAGTTTTGTTTCAAAATTTGGTTTCAGGAGATAGCTTATGAGTATCATATGTATTTGGTGCGATTCGAGGAACTAATCGCACGGAAAACATTTCTCATGGAATTCTGATTATCGTTATACACCTAAACTAATTGGAAGGACAGTTGTGCTTTGAGCTTTCCCTGTTTACTTGCCAAAAGATACTGAACAATAACAACATGTCACTCAGTGTAGAAGTCTTGCAGATTCTGTAAAAAAACGCCTACTGAAAATCAAACTTCAAGATGAATCCCCCAATAGCTAGCTTTGCACTAACATCAATATAATTTACCCCACTTTGCGAGTTCACCAGGAATATACGCCTCGTTAGGAATGACCATCAATTCACCCTTAAGCCCTCCTTGGGAATTTCAATTATGTTCAGCGACTCGTTCTTTAGCCTCACCGTACAAATGCTCCTCTTCCCAGCCGAATGTTGACCCATGACTTAAGTGAACCGGGAAGGGAATGCAGTCGATTTTTCACGGACGGCTCCAAGACGACGGGAGGATCTGGGGCCGGGGGTTTCGTAGAAGATGACAACTTTAGACTGCACATCGGTCCTCCAGGCTGAAACTTTGGCGATCATAATGGCCACCATCTATATTGTGAAGAATAGGTGGAAGTAGCGAAGTATCTGCAGCGACATCCAAACTGTGCTTAAGGCCTTACTCAACCCCTTAACCACTTCCAAGATAGTCCAGGAATGCAAGTTTTCCATTAATTTAGTCGGCAGAATAAATTCGCCAAGACTTGTCTGGGTCCCAGGACATCACCGGTTTACGGAAAACATGATTGCTGATAAACTAGCTAATCAAGGTTCTAAAGAGGCAATTTTTTGGGCCCCAACCCACCTTGGGACTACCCGCTTTTTTGGTTAGGGCTTCCGTCGACGGTTGGGTTTCCCAACAGTACATCCAGAGATAGCATGACATTCCAGGATGCATGCTTCAGAACGTCAGCAAGAAACTTCCAGCTTTTTTGTTCTCTCTAGACAGAAAATAGTGCAGAAAGCTTGTCGGCGTACAAACGGGACACTTCACTTTCGCTTAGCAGCTATGTCTACTTCGGCTCAGTAAAGACACCATTTGCGACGCCTGTGGAGAAGGTGAGCACACTTCAGAGCACTTTCTCTGTCAATGTCCCGCCTTTGCTCGTGTAAGGTGGCAGCTGTTTGGCGCTGATGTGATGGGACCTGATAACTTAAGCTCTTTATCACAGAAGCGGCTGCTGATCTTTCTTTGGAAAACCAGGAAACTACAATAAATGAAATTTACTGTCTGGTAGTACAATGGACCAGGTCTCGAGTCTAAGCGCTTCAGTGCAGAGTATCCCAACCTCCAAAAAAAAAAAATCCCCTTGACAAACAACAGGCATTTAAGACTGTATGCATCGGTTCCTTCTCTCCCGCTTTTCCTCTACCCCTACAGCTGATGTGACCTGATTTCAATCAGTCAGGAGTACACGGAATCACTTTAGATTAGGAACAAAAGATCAGTTTTTATGGCGTACTTGCTCAAGTGAAGTAATGGTACAGAACTCAAAGCACCATGGCCTAGCTTTTTAAGCAACTTCTTGTCTTGTGCGTTATATGTTCTCTTATGAGTAGGCGGACCTACAATAACACACATGAATTAAGCTTCTGATGAAGAAGTTAAGACCTGGTTCTTTGTGAACTGCGTCATAGGGGTACACGCCTTCAGGCTTGGAGCCCCTAGGAATGATGAGACAGAAGCTGTAGAGACAAGGAAAGAGGTAGACACGCTGTCCTTGCGAAAAGAGGAATGAAACACCATCTAGACGAATTCACCGACATTAGTGGAGGGTACCAAAGTAGTTACGAGTATACAACCAGCTAACACTGGTACTAGGTCACCAAGGGAGAGTAGCGCGGTGACTCAATGGATCTAAAAGTGTTCTATGTATGGTCGCCCGGCGAGAACCAGCCGCTTTAACCTAATCTAACCCACACAAGAAACATCAAGAATTAAAGACACTCTTAGCTGAGCCTACTCATTGCAGGAGTGATGGCTAAAACTAGGACCCCATCAGTGTGTAGGTGAATTCATAAACCACTTTCTTAGAACTCATCTACGTGGTAGCTTGGCAGATTCCTGGATATCCATTTTTGGTCATCCTAAAATAAATCGACCTTTCCACATACTGACGCTGACACACCATTACAATTTCTGTGACAAGTTTCCATGGCGTTTCAGAAGTTATGCTGGCTTTCGACGTTCACTCTGTCTCTCTCTTTTAAATCAATTCTGCTGACACTCTACTAAGAGCTGTATAAATTCAGTATTCCTTTGAGAACTGTTAAGAAATGTATCTATCGTCCACTTCATCCCTACCAAAATTCTCATTTAATAACGCCAAGTCCACCATCATAACGACCAGGAAAATTATCAGCATCGTTTCATCGCAAAGAACACCACAAACACCGGCAACTTCTTACGTCAACCTCGAAGCATCGAGGAACCAACTTAAACTGAAGGATATGACCAAATACTTTGCGGAAAATACAAAATTAACTGATTTGGTAAATATTTGCATTGAAAGCATTCGAAAACAATGCGAAACAGCGCTTCGCTTGCGAACCGCTCAGGGAGGCCGGCGAGAAGGACCAGCAACAGCAAGCAGTAGTTGCATCTTTTCATCCAGCTCCAACGACCGTGCCGCAGCAATTACATCAATGGATCTGATTCGACAAAGACGCAGATGCCGGGCAAACTCATTTAGAGTCGAATAAACATAAGCAAGTGGGTAAACTTTAAGTTGAGTTTCGCTGGCGCATTCTGCACACTGTTTGCTTTGCTTGCAACTTCTTACAGTCTTCAAAAATAATGGCGTAACTTAGTCATGCAACTGGATGACAATTAAGATGATTAAACACTCAAAAATGCAACGGCAAGGACTATCTTTAAGATAATTAAGCACTTCTGGAATGGGGTTGCTTGCTGTGAGGTGGATGAAGTGGGAAGACAGAGCTGTAAGGATTTTATTGCTTATGGCGTTTATGGCGTTTCTAGGCCTTAAGTTGAGGGAAACACCGGTAACCTAACAACTTCTTCTTCTTCTTCTCCTTGTGGCGCTACAGTCCGGGGTGGACCTGGACCTCAACCAACATGCCTCTCCAGCCAGAACGATCTTTCGCCAGCTGCCGCCAGTCGCACACTCCAAGTTGGTTGAGGTCCGTCTCCACTTGTGTGCGCTACCTTGGCCTAGGCCGTCCTCTGTTGTGTTGTCCCAATGGCTCAGATTCGAATGTAACCTAACATACTGTCTCAAAAATATGTACAAGACTCCAAGTTCCAATATTCTGAAAATGTGATGTCCGCTTCATTACGACATCCGAAGCGTGCCTTAGATTGCATTCCATCAGGTAGAGGACCGCTCGGCACACCCAGGACGAGGTGGTTGGAGAGAGTCCATAAACTCGCCTGATTGCGCTTGGGAACAGTTGCTGATGGGTTAGAGTCGAGACGAAGAACCGAGTAGACTGGAGGTCTCTCGTGCGTGCATTGTCTCGCGAGCGCTTTATTGGAACATGCGGGTCAAGGAAAATGATGATGATGTATGCAATTGACAAATTTTGTAAAATCTCCAAAAATTCCTATGAGGAGGAAATATTTAATGCACCCAATTTCGCACCCATACGTCCTCCTATCTGTGGTCGGGAGGACAAGAGAACAGCCCACGCTCAACTGTCTATAGGCACCTTGGAGGCTCTCTCGAACTCAATCCATTTTTTTTAATATTCTTCGCATAGCAAATGCTCTTGCACTTGTATCTTTAAATAATTCTCGTGTTACCCCTCGATTTTGTATTCAAAGGAACACCTCACACTCAGTATCTTTGCATATTCCTCGCCCCGTATCTCGTCCTTCCAGGCCCATATCCGTTCTTCATGCTTTCAACTAAAATTCGTCCCTCTACAAGGTACCACCTCAATCATTTATGTATAAACCTCAACTTTAACAACACTCTCTCCCGGGATACAATAAAACTCAGGCGGGCCATCACGGCTGGTCGCCACTATGTGAAAATCATCACCTGCCGAAGGATCTATACAGCTCATTGCGTGATTGCCATATTAATCCTGAAAATTGGTTTTCCTTCAAGCCACAAACAAGGAACGCTCCACACAAACACTCACAAGTCCAAGTGTTTCGCTAGACACGGCCATTGTCTTAAGAATCTCTGCAGGGGGGCGAAGTAAGTGTTGGCCACAATACACTCTTTTGTACTGCTTTCCTTTACATTTTTTGTTTCTCTGTTTTCCAAGCAGTATGGGATGTCCTGGGGATTTATTGAACATACCATGGAGATTGTCTGCCGTGTGCATGGGGCAAGGGTGACGGACGTGAAGTATTAGTTGCCCAGGGCACCTTGGTCGATTTGATAATTTGTCTTACCGACAGATTGTGGGCCTGCAGCAGCGGATAATATTAATTTTTGTCATTAGTCGGCTATATGAGGATACGGGATGATGGTAATTATAGATATTACTGCAAAGACGGATTGGGGTTCATTTGTGAAGCACCACATGGATTCATGAAATTTATGAGTTATCTTCTGAAGGTGGTCAAGGGCAATGGGTAATTACTTGAAACCGCTTTGATGAGGTTAGGAGGTGTAGGTGACTGGGTGCTGAAATTGTGACCACACTTACCGGTGTTGGGGGTAAGTGCGTCAATTTTCACGCGAAATGTCCGCAATTCAAATTCAAAACTGAACGATTTTAATATGCGATGGAAGAGCGCCAAGTTTTTATGGATTTGAAAGAAATAGGCGCAACCGAAAGAAAAAAAATGCCAAAGAGAAGCTCCCTCAAAAGGTAACCAACAATAAAGGACAAAAACAAATTCTTCGAAAAGCAAGAACAAGGTCACTGCTTCCCAATTTATAATACAAATTATTTCATCACAAAAAACCCGCACATCCACAATGCTATAAGAAAAGGCTTCTGCTAGAAGCCACAGTTCGTGAATCACAAAATGGGGACAAGTCAATTTCGGGGATGAAAGAAATTGGCTTAGTTTGATATCTTAAAGACATTCATCAGAGTCTGGCATCAGCCTTGTTTGCCGAAAATAAGTGCTTGAACAGCATCAGTGAGTCTCTTGTTCTATGGACTCAAAGTTACCTTTCAAAACAAGTGTTTTGGATGCATTAAAAATTGATATGAATCATATTTATGCTGGTGTAGCCTAGGGCTTATTTTGGGCTCCATTCTTTTTCATTTTTATTAGTGATCTTCTAATAGTCCAATTTACTCCTTCGTTCATAATGGCAAGATCCGCTTCACATATATATACGAGGGGCGTTCAATATATTCTCGGTATCGATATGAAGGAAAATGCGAATTCAATTTAAATTGTTTTTATTTTTCAATATAATCTCCCCTAACATCAATGAATTTGTTGCATCCTGAAATAAGCTTTTTAAAACCCTCAAAAATACATTTTCTCTCATCTTTTTCCACAAAGACATTTTTTCAAATCCGGAAACAGGAAATAATCACTAGGGACTATAGGGTCTGGACTATACGGAGGGTTTTGGATTTCTTCGAAACCACAATCTCGCGCAGCAGCCTTGGAAAATCGCAGCCTGTGAACAGGAGCGTTGTCATGAAGAAGCAACATACCCGCTGCGAGCTTACCCGCCAAAGTGACTTTCACCGCCTCACTCAAGACAAAAAATCTGTCACTTTCAGTGTTCTGTCAAAGATTGAGCAGTGCCAGTATTGCTCGCTCCATCTGCGCAAGATGTCCACCTCATTGGAAAAAACACAGATTTGCCTTCTTTGAGTGAAATGCCTTCCTCCATGTCAGGGAAAAGTTCGCTAGAACACATTTTGCGCAGATCTATAGTCTCTTTCAAATTTCTCGCCCAACTACTCTGAAAACTGTTCCTTGGCTGCTCGCACAGTCAACTTGCAAGTACTTGCGCCTCAGTGTACTGGTCGTAAGAAACAGAATCCAGTTCAAGAATCAAGTGTCTGTAGGTCTTCTTCTTTTCTCTGAAGGCTTGTTTTACTCCGAGTGTCTTAAACGAGTTCATTTTCGCACCACCAGATAATAGTCGCCTTATTCCTCTTCATCCTATGGAATAGTTGACCACACTTGGAGTAAAGTAAAAAAAATCCAAAATACCAAAAGCACAATCCTGAAAACAAAATATCCAAAGAGACATTTTAGGGCAGCAGGTATGGGAGGTGGTTGCATGGTACGTCCTTTGGCTTTGGAATAGTTCTGAAATTCGGGCTCTTATGTTAGTTTTTTCAAGAAAATCTCAAATTTTAGGTTTTTTTGTTTGGTTTTTGAAAAATTGGATTCTGGATTCTGTACATTTCCCTTATTATTGAAGTTAAAGGGCACGGTGATTTCGTCATCATTCAACGAAATCCAAATGGGACATTGTTCTGTACAAGATGGGACATCTAGACTTTTTCTAAGGCATATGGAGATGTTTATGATTTCTGTAATCTTTCTTTATGAGCATTGTGGCGGAGAACACGATGGCTAATGCACGCAGGGTTAATATCAACGTGGAAGAATATTCGACAGTGACCTCTTCGACAGAAAATCGCAATGGACGAATATAACTTTAAGGTAGTGAAAGAATTTGTATACATAGCAAATGATATATACTCAGATAACGATACCGGCGCTGAAACAAAACGAAGGATAACTCTGGTTGACCGTTGCTTCTGTGAGCTAGGCAAGCTATTCACGGGCAATGCCATCTCTCCAACAAAAAAAAGTAGCCCGCTATAAGCCTTGATGACCTCGCGCACCGCATTTCCTATGAAACAAGTCTCATGAACATGCCATTTGATGCGGGTTCACCAACGCACCAGCTGCGTCACTTATACACAGTCGACTTTGCCTGTACCTAGGACTAGTTCTAGCCAGAAACTGGGAAGGGAATGCAGTCAGATTTTCACGGACGGCTTCAAAACGATGCACGGAGGGACCTGGGGCCAAGACTTTGGTGGAAGGTGACAACTTTAGACTTCACACCACTTTAGGTAAGTTCACATCGGTCTTCCAGGCGGAACATTTGCGATCTTAATGGCCACCAACTATATTGTGAAGAATAGGTGGAAGGAGCGAAGTATCTGCAGCGACATCCAAGCTGTGGTTAAGGCCTTACTCAACTCTTTCACCACTTCCGGAATTCCTGGAATGCAAGTCCTCCCTTAATTTGGTCGGCAGAAAGACTGCCGGTCGCTAAGACTGGGTCCTGGGACATCACGGGATCACGGGAAACAAGATTTCTGATGAACTAACTAGGCGAGGTTCCAAAAAGGCATTCGTTGGGCCCGAACCCACCTTGGGACAACCCGCTTCCTTGGTTAGGGCTTCTGTCATCGGTTGGATCTTCCAACAGCACAACCAGAGATGGGATGACTCTCCAGTGTGAAGGCTGAC
The DNA here is from genome assembly GCA_944738645.1 of Eristalinus sepulchralis. NCBI lineage: Eukaryota > Metazoa > Arthropoda > Insecta > Diptera > Syrphidae > Eristalinus > Eristalinus sepulchralis. The sequence goes on from OX122886.1 coordinate 11,522,303, forward strand.
CAAGTGCATGCTCCCGAACGTCTGTAAGAAATCCGCGGCTTTTATGTTATCTCTAGACAGAAAAAGGTGCAGAAAACTTATCGGTGTACAAACAAAACACTTCACCTTCGCTTGGCACCTAAGTCTTCTGGGGCTTAGTTATGAGACCCTTTGCGACGCCTGTGGAGAAGGTGAAGGCACTTCCGAGCACTTTCTCTGGCAATGTCTCGTCCTTACTCGTAGTAGGTGGCAGCTGTTTGGCGCTGATGTGGCGGGAGCTGGCTACTTACGCTTTCTATCACAGAAGCCTTTGCTGGTCTTTCTTCGGAAAACTACAGTTAATTAAGGTTACTGCCTGATAGTTTAATGGACTAGTTTTTGAGTAGTTTGAGTGTATCCCAACCTCCAACAAAAAACCCTCTATGAAGCTTTAATAGTCTCAGTCGTACTATATGGCGCAGAGACATTGACTTTCTCAAAAGCAGACGTAGACGGTATTGACTGTTTTGAGAGAAATATCCTTCTGATGATCTTCGGTCTCGCCTACAGAGATAATAAGTGAAGGAGAAGAATTAAAGAATTGCACGAGCTGTCCAGTGGCATTGATATAGTTAAAGGACGAGGGATCCAGTGCTTGAGATGGCTAGATAATCGGATAGGTCACATTGCTAAGTCTACGAAAATGTCTTGGAATGCACCCGCGAGGGACTGCACAGAATATCAAGACCGCGGCGCAGGAACTGGAAAGAGGACCTTACCTTCTATGCGTGCGCAACTGGTGGCAGCTGCTAAATAATCGAGTTAGGTGGAGACGCTGAGCCTAGTTAACCGACACCTTATGTAAGGGAGCAGTTTTTGGCTCGAAATTTTGACTGAGAGTTAGTGTCATATTTAAGTGGAATCAAATAAATCATAAATCAACCCACGCAGTGCGTGTATTTGAAAATAACTGTCGCCGCGACTTCTGTAGGCAAGCTTATGTAAAATGTTTGTTCGACAAGCAGTGTTTACGCATGGTCCTCGTCGTCGTACCTGTGTGAACAGATGAAAACATGGTTGGTGTGAATGAGAGTTTATGACTCAATTCACTAGCATCATCATTCGTTCTCAGGAGCTCATCATTCCACGCACTAGTCTAGGAAGCCTTTTGCACAAAGGTCTCGAATTGTTCGCTTACAAGATCCAATTGAGTCAGCAATTGACGACGCGCTGCCATATGTTTCATTATTGCTTCACAATTTGGGCCGTAGGACAGATAGGGTCTCAGGCGAATAATCAGAATTTCTAACAAAGTACATTATCATATAGGCGACTATGTTAACAAACAAAATTGCCGCATCTGGGAGACTGACAGTTTGGCGCGGATTGTCCAATAGTGCAGTCGTCGTTACAGACGATGCTTACTGACATAGAAAGGCATGGACTTGGGCGACCTCTGCTTCATGCAGGCTGGTGCACAATGGGGATAGAACAAACGATTCTGGGATCACAAGCTTCGGCTTCGGATAATCCTTCATAATATTAGACCGGAAAACCATTAAAACTTAACTATTTATAAGAACAACAAATCACACACTATCTTCGGTGGCAATTCTCACATGTGTCAGTGTACATGATAGACCATTTTTTTTGTGGTTCATGATGGCACGTCGCAATTATACCCACCACCACCGCAGTTTGAATGCAAATATTGAATGCAAAGTATTCAATTCATTTCGTCGTGTTATTGCCGCTGAAAAATTCAGAAGTATCACGAATTTAATTTACAGCGTTTTAATTTAATTTCGCAAATGTTTGCAGTTTTCTCTTTTAATTATTGTTCCTTTTTATTGAATTCAAACAATTCTTTTCGAGTGTTTATATTTACATGGGTACGGGCTGATGGTTTGTCAATTAGATACACTTGTTTGCGGTGCCGAATTGAATGGTTTTCAGTTTATTTAAGGATTTACGGATGGCTGTTGTAAGGTTGGAATAAGCGGTATCGCTTATCGATGGTTAAATATCAGGAAAACAGACGCTTATTGTATCGGTCACCGCTGTGTTTTTCGATAAATAAAAAAAGCAAATGCAACATTCGTTTGGTATTTGCATGCGTAATATAAAAAAGACAATTTTGACAATCTTGTGCTTAGGCAAAATCATAGACCTAATTTTTAAAAATGGCCTGTTTATACAGTCTAGGGATAGGGTTCAAATTTGGTTGCAAAAATGGCAAAATGGGTATTTATTCCAAAAATTAGAAGAAAGATTGACGTTTGGTAATGTAGGATTAGGGGACTTTTTCTTCTTCTTCTTCTGGTGGTTCTTTAGTCCGGCTTGGGGTAAGGCCTCAACCAACATGCCTCTCCAGCTAGCACGATCTTTCGTCAGTTTTGCACTCCAAGTCTCCACTAGTGTAAGCCACCTTAGCCTAGGCCGTCCTTTGTTGCGTTGTCCCATTGGCTCAGATTCGAAACCTTTTCGGGCCGGAGCAGTGGTGTTCATACGCTCTACATGGCCTAGCCATCTTAAGCGTTGTGTCCACAGACGCCTGACTAGGCGCATGTCTCTGTACAGATCATACGGTTTCTACGTTAAGTCTTCTTCTCCAGATGCCATTAACGCAAACAGGACCAAAAATCGCACGCAAAACATATTTCTCGAAAAGGCTAAGGGCTTCCTCATCATCTTTTAATAGGACTGGGATGATCAAGCTGTTGTACAAAGCCAGTTAAGTACTTTGACGCTTTATTACTCAATTGCCTCTTGAGCCCAAAGAAACAGCGATTGGCAGGAGTGATTTTGCGTTTGATTTCGGTACTGGCGTTGTTCTCCCTATTTACCATGGAGCCAAGGTAGAAGAAGTCCGTGACTATCTCGAAGTTTCTGTTGCCTAGTGTTACGCTCTGTCCGAGACGTCGATGTTGTGCGTTTTTTCTCAAAGACAGTATGTACTTCGTTTTACCCTCATTTACCACCAGACCCATCTTAGCCGCTTCCGCTTCAATGCCAGCAAACGCGTCATTGACGGCTCGCTGTGTTCGTCTAATCACATCAATGTCGTCGGCGGAAGCTAGCAATTGAGCTGACTTTTGGAAGATCGTGAATCTGGTGTTGACCTGTGAGTTACGCACGATCTTCTCAAGGATGATGTTAAAGAAGTCACACGACAGTGCGTCGACTTGTCTAAATCCTTTTTTGAAATTGAAGGTCTCGGTGAGCTCTTTCCCGAGCTTGATGGAGCAGCGAGAGTTCTCCATCGTCATCCTACACAATCTGACGAGTTTGGTAGGAACGCCAAAACTTGACATGGCACTGTATAGCTCGTCTCTATGCACACTGTCAAATGCGGCCTTGAAATCGACGAATAGGTGGTGAGTGTGAATTGCAATTCTTGGGTCTTTTCCAGGATCTGCCGTAGTGTGAAGATTTGGTCGATGATCGATTTCCCTGGACTGAAGCTACACTAATCACCTATCTGACCTAATCAGGTTGGATTCTACATAAAGGGCCATACCAATTATCTTACTTAAATTGGCGAGATGCAAACTCAGTTCCTGCCAGTGTAAAAGCCAGGTTGACATACAGAAAACCGTTGGTAATTGCTTACACCTTACATACATTACAGGCTCTTGTAAAAGCCAACCAACTTATTGCCAGCCAGCAGAATTATGTCTCTAAGGATGGAAATAAACAAACTAACAGTTCAGGCGTTTTGTTTTTGGCGATTTACGCTTTTAGTGATCGATTTTAAGCCGCAGTTTGATGTGAAGGTATAGAGGAAGATCTTTTTAACATTTTCAGCACTGTTTGCTTGGATATTTTCTGGGAATTTGAAAGAAATCTGCTCAATCCTATTCAGTCCAGTGCCTGCATTGGGAACACCAACGTCCTTCACATCTTCCTTCGCAATCGGAAGTGTTACATTAAAAAAAAAAAAAACACTTCGTAAGGTAGACTTTGCGAGCAAGAAAGACAGCAAATACAAAAAATGGTGAAAATGAGTAGGAAACAAAAAGCAGAAGACCATAAATCGGTTGTCTAAGGTCGGTCCTCCCATCCGATTAACCCAAAACGAGACAGAGTCAGCAAATCCTTTCCGAGCATCGCGATTTATACAAAAATCTATCAAAATTCCTCCTCAACTGATAATATCGAGCATCAAAAGCCATCATTTGATTACCTTTATTAAAACTTAAAATGGCAATTTGTTTGGTCCGCCCCGTCACGTCATCGCTGAGGGGGGGCGTGGGTGTGAGAGTGGATTTTGATTGGAAATTAATTAAACCGCAAAATCATCTGTCACTAAGTCTATTCGTTCCGTTTGAAGTGAGCTACAATCATGAGGTGTGAACTGACCGCAAAACAATCCTGCCCGACAGCCAACAGCACGGGCAAGGGTTCATGTGATGCGATGAACGGACGTGGGTGGGGGTAGTGTTTGGAGCAGCTGAATGAGCAGTAATTGTCACTGTGAGTGTGTAAAACATTCAAATCGATATCTAAGGTCGGGGAAGGGTATCTACATAATTAATAACGGATTGATCCCTATGATGGCACTGATGAGTGGCAGCGAATCCCGCAAGAACGATACGTGTTCAGATAATCAGTTTTCGATTGTTTTTGGGTCGTAAACCGCGGGCTGGCATCGAAATGAGTCTGTTGCGTTGCCGATTTGAACTGAGACTGGTCATCGGGTCATCACTGGGATGTCATCACAAATGCCATAGACAGGAGGGCTGATTGAACATTGACAAGAGATTGCATTTGAGTGAGGAGATGATTCTGTGATTAATACAGGCAGTTAGCGATGCATCGTCGTCGATGCGACTCGAACTTAGGAATGGTCTAAATATGTATGAAGCGACAGTATGAGGGAGCGTTTTGAAGGCCTACAGGTTGTTCCTGATGATACTACACAACTTTCGTACAAAGTCCCTGCAGATCTGTCAATGCAAACAAAAACAAACAGGCCAACTCCAAGTTACGCTCAAACACACAGGATATAATAAAATGGATTGCTTCCGTCTTCAAATGTCAGTATGGTATGGATCCTTAGCGGTTTTTCACAAAAAAGTCCAAAGTGGTGGAAGTGAAACTCGCAAAAGACGGATGATAACAGAAAAGATAACGATTTGGAAATTTGGCAGCATGGTGTGTTTTCATAGGCCCTTTGTGTATCGATTAGAGGTCGTCCAAACTCATAACTTTAATTTTGTTGACAAAATTTCTATTAAAATAGTTTTGTGTTGTCCACTGTTGTTCCTTACCTCACATTCATTGCCGCCAACGCTCCATTTTACAGGCATTCGCTGTGGTCTCTTGGGAATTAAGAACAATATTCCGGGCTCCTCGTGTCGTTGACGAGTGCATATTCGGCCACAGCAGCCGCACCGTATGAAGACGGTTTCAGGCACCTCTTGCATACCTCAGACGACGTTTGAGTTTCATTTCGGGCGAAAGTTGTTTTTGAAATACACACTGCCTGCGTTACACAACACTCACTGTCTTCTTCTTCCATGTGAGGCGCTACAGTCTGGTGTGCACCCGAACCTCAATCAACAAGCATTTCCAGCCATTACTTTTCACCATCCTTCGCCAGATGCCTCCTGTTGCGCACATCAAGTCCGTTGAGGTCCTTCTCACTTGTGTGTGATACTTCTTTCGGGGACGTCTTCCATTACGTTGTCTCTGTACACCGTTTGTAGTTGAAAATTCTCCATCAGAGCTCTTTCTCTAAAAACAACGAAGGATTCCTTCATCCACTTTGGGTAGAGTTCATGTCTCTGCGCCTAAGAGAAGGAGTAGGATAATGAAAGTATAATAGATAGGCAGCTTCATGTTTTGAGACATAGCTCTTAAACTCAAACGGCTCTTGATCTTGATACTGGCGTTGTTGTCCAGAGCCAGGGTGAACGAAATTCTTAACCACCACAAAGCTTCCACTGACCATTATGACGCTCTGTCTGAGACGTTACTGTTGTGTACTCTTCCTTGATGACCATTTGGACCTCATCCATTATGGCCGCTTCCGCTTCAATATTAGCAAACGCCTCATTGACGGCTCGCTGTGTTCGTCCAATCACGTCAAGTTACTTTTGGAAGATCGTGCCTCTGGTGCTGCCATTTGAATTTTTCCTCAAATGTGATATTAAATCAATAGTCACATGATAGCGTGTTGCCTTGTCCGAAACCTAATGGTCTCGATGAGAGCAGCAACGGAGCCTTTAAGGTGCAGCGGGTGTTCTTCATTGTCATTCTTAATAACATGATGAGTTCGGAAGGAATATCAGAACTGAACATGGCGCTCTATAAATCGTGCCTTTGCACGCTGTCGAATGCAGTCTTTTAATTAAAGGATGCGTGGAGATCTGTACCTCTAGGGTCCTTTTCAGGATCTGTTGTGGTTAAAGGTAGACTTCTCAGGCCTGAAACTGCACTAAATAGGACTTATTAGATCATTGGCGAATGGTTTCAGCCATTTACACAAAACGGCGGAGAAAGTCTTGAAGGAGACCGATCCCTCGATAGTTTGCTCAGTCAAAGAATCACCTGTCTTATGGACTGGACAGAACAATGCTGAGATGTCACTCTTCGAGCTGAACCTACACATGAGACTTCGCGAGCGCCCAACAAGATCAGCGGGCAATCCGTTAATTAATTAATTGAATGACACTACACCCCCCAATTGACCAGGGCCTAGCTTCTACGATAATTACCACTTGGTAGGCTAGCGTTCAAACTTTTTAGGCCGGATGACCCAAAACAATATTTAATGAAAGTTTTAGTGTTCTCTCCCTCGCTTTTAGCCAATGTGCTCATCGATATTGAAAAAAATTTGCTTTCAGTTATGCTTGTTGAGCTGACTGGTGTCCTCTTCCAGCTGAAGTCGGCATCGAAAAAGTTCATAATTTACGATTGATAGAGTTGACTGCGACAAGTGGTTCATATGTCCATTCTACATTTAGGTCTGTCTTATGGACTTATGGCATGGACCTGTATGGTCTTCTTTTGCCACTTTTTGGCTCGGGTTTGGAGACAAAAAATTTTCGAATCGGATCATAGATGTCTATTCACTTTAAATGACATATCCAACTGAAAGGAGAGTTTCGATTTCGTTCTCTGGTCAGACTGGTGGTGTTCTACTGCCTTGATGATGTTTTCAAAATGGGGGATGAGGCACTGTAAATGACCACCGTCCAAGGTAAGTATACAACTGCTGAACAACAAATACGAGCTGTGGTTTTACTAAGACGGGACTGCATGCGGGATATATGATGAAGTTTGGAAAAGTGAATTTGTTGCCTAATGGCGGGCAATTATTACATTTCTCGTAAAAACTTCATGTACATCGACGAAATCTAAAGAATTTATCAGGATCTGACTTAAAAATCAATACATCGTCCCAGACACACGTTAAATATCTAAATCTAACAGGACAATCCACACCTCGTCTATCCTTGATGTCCCCCCATAGTCAATCTCGCTTGTCCCTTTTTTGTGATTCCCCAATCTGGATGGTCGGACGATTCAATTCCCACACAAATGAAAATAATCGAAAAACCAATGCAGAGTTAGGCCAATGAACCTGTGTTATTCAATTTGTCAAAATGTCCTCGTTGGCAGGGCAGTCTGTGCGACTGTTGAATGTGTGGCACTGCTGTCCCCAGGACTGGCAATTGCATATGGATGTGCAATTGTGGGTGGGAACGTGGCCCAGGAGGAGGAGGTTGTGTTTTTGTGTGTCTTATGCAAATTGCTTTGATTTTATTGGAAGATGAGCGACATATCGGGAACGAACGCATAAACTGAAAATTTGCCATGGGAAAACGTTAGATAGACCAAAATGAAATCCCACTGCAGTGTGTGTGCTTTTTTTCTCTGCCGTTCCTGTTTGGTAAATAATTATGACTTGTGGTTTGAAAGGATATGCACATATTCATATCCTGCTGCATGAAGTGGGTATAACAAATTTTTCGTTTGGATTATCTGATAGGTGGAGGGAGGTGGAAGTTGTAGTTGCCTATTGTATTGCCTCTGTGGGCACTAATGATAGGAATATTTCCTTTGAAATTTTAGCATCGCAATTTATTGCTAAGGATGGAAGATTTGGAATTTTTCGTGAACTTCCTTAACAGTCGTGACATGCTACTCAAGGGTTATTATAAAACGCAAAAGAATTTAACTTAAGTCACGACATTCAAATCGTCATCCTCAAGTGTTAGGATTTTATTGGGGACTTTGAATGACTTAGGTCCTCGTGGAATGGCTTAAGTTCTCGAACAACTTTGCCATCGCATTCTCGAGTATCCCTTCGTACTAAGTGACCTCGGGCAAAACGGTACAAAAACAAAGACTCCGGTACAACTAACTCCCAATAATACATTTTTTTGGAACAATCAAATTTTTGGCATTTACAGACGAGAGAAAACTAAAGCGGAAGTGTAGAACCACACAACTTTTTCTTTCCTCTTCTTCTTCTTCATCCTCTTGTGACGCTATAGTCCGGCGTGAACCTGGGCCTCAACCTACATGCCTCTACAGCCAGCACGATCATTCGCCAGCTGCCTCAATCTACGCACTCCAAGTTGGGTTGAGGTTGTCCAATTACGGCTTCAATGAGCCCAAACAAGGGAGTTGCGCGTTGTCCTGTCCGGGAATCGCACATATACTCCTACAAGTGGGTCGACGCACTTACCCACTGCGCCATAGCGACCACACTAGCCCTATACTAGTCTCAAAAGTCAGTAACTCTTGCATTTTTCAATATAAGCGTGGGGACTCAAATAAGTAGCTTGACACTGTTTTTAATTTTTTTGTTTGCATTTTTAGGAGTTAATATTTCAAAGTTTACAAATCTTGGATTATCAAAATGTCTTTGTTGCAAATGATGATGATGATTGACCTTAACTACTCGAATTACTTCTGCCCGTCAGGGTTCCCCATACAAACAATCAAAAAACGCAGTTTCGAGGCAGCCAATTGACAGGACACAGCACGTAATCTGGACTCAAGTTTTCCATATTTTCATCAGTTGCTTCCTGTACAACTACCATTTCGTAGCAAGATCTCGATACCTTGGAGAAAACCGACCTTGTTGATCAATCTTTGAGCTTGAGTGAATGTACACAATCCCATCGTAGTTGTGCAACTTTTCCCTCTTTACCTTTCTCACTTGGTGAGTCATAAAGCACGCCTTCAATGTGGGAAGTTTGTGTTGTTGGTAGTGTTGGCTGGGGTGAGAACCCCAAGCTGATGGTCAGGTAGGCAGGACTTCTGAGACCAGTAAGTGTCGCTAGTGTAAAACGTTTCTTTCATAAGCCTTAAAGAATGGCCGACTACCTCTCGGCTTATAATCCTGTTTTCGTGGAGGACAGGAGCCTAATTTACTCGAAATTGTGGAGGATCTCCCAGATGGTTTCGGACCGATGTATTGTTCGCTTCGATACAGTATACTCTATTTTATCCCCACTTGCTTTAAGATCAGCACATTTTGGTCACTCTCCAAGCGCCACAAACTCAAAAAATGTCGTTTACCGTAGCTTCTGCTGGTATATATTATTTTTTAGCATGAACTTTCTCCGTATGGCTGTGGACTCACTCACTGTTGACGCTGACTGTATGTACGTCTCCAGTCCGAAGTTGCGGAAGTAAGACGACGAAGGAGGCGGAGATGGTTGAAGCTTTAAGTGAATCTAAGTTTAGGTTAAATTTGGATTTCTTTGTTGCATTGCAGGTTATTTTCTTCGTGTCTTGAAAGCGACTATCGTGCACGGCTTTGTATACCACGGTATGCAGCTTTGAGGATGATAAAATGGTGAAACATTTCAATTTGAATTTTTTCTATTTTCTGGGAAGTTGTACAACAACGATGGGTGTGACGCAAGGATGTATCAATGACATATCAGATGCTGTAATGGGTGGTATCGAGTTCGGCAGCATACCAGTTACGTCTCTTAAGTATGTGGCTGACATATTTTCCCTTTCCAAGACTGGATGGGGTTGCACCGTATGATAAATAGGCTCAGTGGCTACTGAAAATACTGGAACCTAAGCGTGAACTTGAACAAATTGAAAGTAATGGTGCTTAGAAACCGCGGCGGCAGATATTCTCAAGATGGACACATCAAGGAGAGACAGTGGAAGCTGTTCGCGAGTACAAATACTCAGGAATTTTTTGTGTCTTCTAATCCAAATATAAGGAAACATCTCAGCAGTGTGGGATCGCTAATGTAACCCATAGCTCGAAACAGGAACTCTTTTGCTCAACAGCAGCTTCAATTCTTCAATATGGTGCGCAGATGTGGGAATATCATTCCTTTGTCGAGATTGAGAAGTTTCTTCGCTATTACTTAAAGCGAATATTCCATTTACCGAGTTTTACGCCGCGATTTGCTGCACCTTCTAAATCTCAATTTGAGACTGATGTCGGGCCTGTTGCTTAGGGCTATATTTTGGCATGACCTTCTTCTGTACTTGGAAGTCACCGGATTTCGAGATCTGCAATATTCTCTGTTCCGGAGTTACGTATTTTACGCCTGCAGGAGACTGTGTGATTGTGATTTACTACGCGGTATTATCGACGTTGGCGAGGTTTCTGAATGCCTGGTCACATAGAGCAATTTTTTGAGCGATTGTTGCCGTTTGCGGTTGGCTCTACCATAGCCCATTTACCAAGTTTTTTCTGGCCATCCGCCTGTATTCTTGGAAATATTGTGATATACTCGTAGTAAAGGTTATGGCAATGAGCGAGGATAGACTGCCAAAAGTAGTAGAGTTTATTGAAGAACGGAAACGCATTTCATCAGACGGTGAAGTCAGCGGGATAACACTCGATGAAAGTCTGATCATCTGAGAGCAAACCACTTCAAGGTTCTATTGGAAAGAGTGAGTTGTCGTGATCAATTTGTATCGGATGCACAGTCTTTCCAGTATAGAACATATTGTAGTAAGCTGATATACTCGTACCATCTAGCAGAAGAAACTTACTTTTTAGACTGCAATTCAATAGAAAAAATTAGCCTAATTTTTCAAATCAAGGAGAACTATTAAATTTGAATTTTATTCTACACCGTCCAGTGCTACCTATCTTGTGTAGTCTTAGCAATACGAAGACGGAAGAGCATGCCCAATTTTAAAAGAAATTCGAATGAGGCTCTTCAGGTCGTATACCTTGAAAATAGATGAAGCTATTCAAATCTTAAATGGAGCCCGAGGGTGTGATGCGGAAGACGGAAGAGCATGCCCAATTTTAAAAGAAATTCGAATGAGGCTCTTCAGGTCGTATACCTTGAAAATAGATGAAGCTATTCAAATCTTAAATGGAGCCCGAGGGTGTGATGCGCCTTACAGCTATTGTTCAAATGCACTTCGAAATTTAAAACGTGTAATAGAGGAGATTTTTACTATTTAATGTTTTTTTTTGTATTCTCTTTAAAAAACAAAAATAAAAAAAATAAAAAATGTACGTAAATGTACGTTGTAACGAAAAACAAACGTGTAGTTTCGGCCTTTCTAAAGCCTCTGTCGCTCTATGGGTTGCAGCACTCGGTTGAGAATGTAACTCCACACTGAGCTGGAAAGGTCCCCTAACCGCCTGGCCTGAATCAGTAGGATGAACAACCTGATTCAGACCAGGCGGCACCTGTCTGCGATATTGAGTTTTAAACCACAGCCACTACGATACTCTCACAAGGGGGCCTACCGCACGCTCAGGCTGAAACCGAAGTTCCGGTGGCTCCTCGCCTCCCGTGATGCCAGAATATAGCCTCTGATAAAGCTGTCGCTACCAGTCAGGCTCCCTCGAAACTTGGGTCTGGTAGTTGCCATTCCGCAACGAAATGGACTTTGGCTCCATCAGTGGTTCCGTTTACACTACAAATAGTGCAACGGATCTGTTTTTGAATCAAGTGATTTAAGAATCCAGTCACATCATCTGGAGCTTATTTTTAACACATTTGTAGGAAAGGCCTTAACTACGCACGAAGCATGCGCATAGTCAAGCACCTGCACGTAGATTGCATATCATGGCAACACCAGCTGGCAGGGTTTTCGAGTCCAAATTATTGGCACAAAGCAACAGAAGACGTGTAGGAGAGAGCACGCAAGTGAAAGAGAGAAGAAAGACCGTTCTAGTCGAAGGGGCATGATGATTGAAGAAAACGTTGAATCACACTCTCACTACGAGCACACCATCTTCCGTCAAGCTGTCCAATTCCATGAAGCTGTCATATTTCAGAAAAAGAAAAAAAAATTCCCTTCGCAGTCCGCTCAAAATCCCTGAACTCCATCGCCGACCACTCACTCAATTCTGATTATTCCAATTAAACGCCGACAACTATCGTACGGTGTCAGATTAAATTGACTGCAGCAGCATTTCCGCTAAATTGGGTAACGTATTTCGATTCAATTCAATTACCTTTGCCCCTGCAAGCTGAGCCGTCTGTGCAGCCTCCGCCGTCGCCAAAAAATAATCCTGTCCGCTTTTGTCAACTAATTTAATTATCTGCCCTGTGAGTGGGGAAAAAAACGATTTCCTCTCCGAAATCGGGTCTCTATTAGCGCCGCGGGGCTTCGGCGAGAGACGCGGCGCGATGCCATAGAGAGGTTATTGGCAATTACAATCATGATATGCTAATCAGGAAATGAAAGCCGCAATAATCCTTAAACAAAAGCATTATAGTTATTATTGCCATTCAAAAACGCGTTGAGGTCGACTACACACATTAGCGCGTAACGAGCGAGGTTGACGGGCCAGTGAATCAATAGATACGCCAGCGGTGGCGTGCGGCGGGGCATTTTGCATAATCAATGCGATGTTGCTCTAATCCTCGATTATTATCCGCCGTGTAAAACAGTTTGCGGACACTAATTTGGGCGCTATTTCCAGTGTGGATTCGCCCCATGTGCCAAATGGTCTGATTAATGCAGAAAAACCCTAGCTGAGTGGATGGGGTGTGGTCAGTTGACGCCAGTCAATGTCATCTTCATGAGATGCAATCTTGCGTTTGCCCTACAGAGTACTGCACCGCACAACACGATTCCCAGGCACACATTTCTGAAATAACTCGTTTTACATGAATTATTCCTTTGACATGCAAACAAAGGCCCGGTGCCGGGCTGGGCCTCGTCCTCAAGTGTTTTTAATTAAATCTACGCATTTCAATCGATGACATGCCAATCTCCTTTGGCAGGCCCAGAAAGAAGTCCTCAATCCAAACCGACAGCACAACACGGCGGCGGCCCACAGACGGAGAGGAGAACGTCATTAGAAGTCCTCCTCCAGCGGCCGACATCAACTGTTTAACTCAGATTTCCGGTTGAACACTCCTGTTTCACCTCGCAAAACCAATGAACAAACACACTGGCACTGGGACGACCCCTTTGTGTCTTGAGGACAACAATTCACTCTCCGCCCAGCACCCGTTCCTCATTGATGCAGGAATCAAACCTCTTTTGCATAAACAAGTTCTAATTTCTTGGCTCGGTGCGTGTGTGCGAGAGGCCGCCCCTGGCCCCAAGAAGGGGTCGAACGAGAGACCCAAGTGGGGGCTCCGATAAATTGAGCACACACAAAGGGATGCCCGAGCCGGGGGGGGGGGGAGAGTGAGGGGGCGTGCTATGCGCCAGGAAACATCATCTCCTATGTGCGGAGCGCCCAAGTTTGCGTCTGATCAGATCAATTCAATATGACTTTGAGGTAACTCAATATCAACACATCGGTTTCGGATGAATGGAAACCCAAAGCCAGAACATTGCGTTCAACTTAAATTGCACTGCAGAGTGGGGGGGGGGGGGGTGGTCATTGTTTGCACACTTGGTTGCTGGGTGTACACTTACGTGTAGTTTTAAGACTTTTGTTTGCGCTCAATGCTAAAGGGAGCAGTTAACCCTTTTGCTGGGGCTCGGGGTGGTTGGGCCTGGGGGACCTGCAATGACTCTGTGGACTGTGTGATGACGAGTTTGAGAATGACCATTGTCAATCGATTGTCGTCCGAAGTGTTGCACTTGAAGTTGAGCTTGGTAGTGTTTGGATCGAAGAATGATGTTCATTCGGTAGAAGACAGGGTCGTTGGAGAGGGCAACATTTTTCCTTGGATTTTTATGCGCCACGAAAAAGGTTCGGGCTCTGATTTTTCTGAAATTCTTGACTCTGAAACGAGCATGTGGCTGCGTGGTCAGGCGTATGTGGAAAAGGTCACGAGTTTGAGTCTCTCGCTGGGCAAACGAATTTTTCATGTTAATTGCTATTCAACTTGTTTACGATTCTAGTCGTAAAAGAGCCACCAGTGCTAGGTGCCAGGCTATTGGGACCGAGTAGGAAATTGCGGAGCTAATGAACTTGCAAAGAACGCCCAAGAGCTACCGCCTAATGAAATCTTTTGTAATTTAAGGTTTACCTTCAAGTTAAATGGCAGAAATCTCATCCTGCATGAAATCTAACAAAAGAACCTGTCACATATCTTAAAAAATTTGTCACTGCCTCGATCCACAAAGATCACGTCATCGGGCGTCGTGAGTCGAACTGTCTTGTGAGTCTTCACGCAAAGTGACTTTAGGTCCGTTTTCTAATGACTGTTGCAGGTGGGGGGGAGGTGGGAAGCATCCAAAAACTTGTCGGTATTTTGTGATGAAAAGGAAGGATAACTTGTCACTTTTGATAAAAGCGGAATACCGGTGAATTCTCTGGTAAATCATGCAAAAAATGATTGAATATCATACTTTCTCAAACTTCAAACCCGACGTGGTAGTACAATAGATCTACTCTGGTCTAAGTGCATTCAAGCCGCGTTTTCCTACCTACGTCCTCAAAGACCATGCAAAATCAAAATATGATCTAAAAAGGCGCAGAATATCCAACCCACTCCCACACAAGAACTCAACACACGTCTTTTTTCATTCAACCCTCTCACATACGAGTAAGCTCAAAACAAAAAGTCCATATTTCATAACTTCAATCTCTAAAGTCACGCTTAAGAGAAAAAATAATTGAAAAAAAAAAAAAAACTCCGCAACTCATCACCCTTAAGCAGTCAATTTGTGAACACAGTCGTGTGTCTACACGCAAACGGTAAACTCAACAACACGGGCGATAATAATTGGCGACGAATAATGTGCAAAAGTTGAGCGAAAAAATTATAAACGACTTTTTCACCGCAAGCTGTGCAATGTGCAATATATCGCATGTTCCCTGCTGTTGCACGCAAATTCACTTTAATGTCGCAGTTTTGCGTTGAAGGGGTTTATAACTGCTGTGAGGAATTTCAGCGTTCCTGGAGACCTAAACTAACGAAAATGAATTCGATTTGCTTAGATTTGATCGAAATTTGTTTCAAATTTGTTGTTAGATGATTTGATGGATTTGGTATTATCTGGAGGTTGATGAAGGAATTCAGGGACCGTTTTGGTAACAAGATAGGAGTCAGGAAAGAATGTGTTTCCCACAGAATTCTAAGATTTCGTTGCGATGGAGCGAACTTCTTATAAAGAGTGCTTCATCGCAAGGTTTGATTTATAATGTAAAATAAAGCACATGAAGTTGAAAGTGAACTTAAAATTTCTACTATCGGCTTAAAGAATAATTAATGGCAATTCCTTTTTTATAATGTTATCCTCTAACTGTTGGTCACAACTACGTCTAAGGAAGTCCATGCGGAAAGTTCAATTTTGCGCTACTCGTTCAGACGAAGCGAAAGGTGTTCAACGGATTACAAGAGTAATGTTGACTTACAGCAGTGTCAATGGTACCTGTCACATTCCTGAGGACCTGATTAATATTACCAGCAAGTCGCCTATGATTGTATTGACCACCAGTTAAACATTTCTTTCGAACAAGATATATTTTTCAATTCGTCCAGAGATCAAAACCCTAATCTTTCGATCCTCATATTATAGCATTTCCACTCGGAGATTTTGGCAATCAATGAGGCGCTGTTTTGGCTGGAGAACTTACCATATCCAAAAGCAATGTACTCATCAGCCACTTTGCAAATAAGTTTAAGTATTTACTCGAAGATTTCCCCCAAGTGCCGTCAACCTCTAATGAGTTGTGGTTGCCGAAACATGGTAATATGCAAAGCAGTCGCGAGGCTAATGAACTTGGTAGGCTCGAAGGTGAAGAACCGGTCATACCCTTTGCTACACAAGAAGCACACACATTGAGCGAACAAAACAAAAGATGGACTAAGACCAAACTGATATACCAGGTCAAGTTGCTAATAAAAAGGGTTTTACAGGCTTGGAAAGTCTGACAGTTTGTTGAAGCTATAGAAACTGAGCCGCCTGTGCACGATCTCCTTTGCAGCGCGTCTGAGCTCTCTCCAACTCATCCCCAAAGAACTAGATTTCTCTTTAACTGTTCTGCGCCAATTTTGCCAAGGCCGTCCCGCTGCTCTGTCTGCTCGCGTTACCAGAGTTCAATGCATGGTATACAATGGAGTTGTCGTCACGCCGTAGGATGCGTGCAATCTACTACAATCCACGTATTATAATTTTTGTGGGTACTTGGCCAGTTCTTAGGTACAAGTGCTGGTTGAAAGTACTGTTCGCCCAGGAAATCCTGAGTGTGCTTCACAAACGTCTAGATATTTCAATGAAAAAAAAAAAACAAAACCAAAATTTGGCGTTAAGATGTGACTCACCGCGACTCACAATCATCGTTGTGCATGATTGTTGGACCACCCTTTAATTTCGTACTGTATGGTAGAAGCATGAGAACATCCCAACTCACGGAGCTACTGACGAGTAACTATAGATGAAGACGTCTATTAGCCAAAGTGGACCACACCTAAATGAATCTCTTCTTTCAGATGCCCTAATTGTTGACAATAGACGATTGAACTAAGGGTTTGGCCGTATGAGAGTTGCTAGTACTAGATGATGATACTCTGCCAATCCCATCAAATAGAGTGCAAAACCCTCCTGACAGTCTATCATGCCTTAGACACCGGTTGCGCTGACCGGCTGCAAATCGAAAACTACCGTTTTTGCTTGAAGTTATACATTTTTTTATTACCATTTATGAATGGTTCAGTAGAAATTTATAGATAGAAATTCGTTCCACGGTTCCATTATTCGCATTCAACGATTCGGTTTATATCTCCTCAGACACCGCAAAACGCTGTCCTTTCATGGGTCTCCTTATTCTTAGGAACAGGCGAAAGAAGGCTAAATTTGTTGAATACGGCGTCTCAGGCATGATGACGGTGTTGTTTTTAGACAAAAAATTACGTCAAAATTCGGCAATTTTAGAACGAACTTTGCTGTCTCACACTGCCAAATCTGGAAAAAAATTGCATGACCTGAGCCAAACGATATGCCGCCATCTTCAGAAACCTCTCTAGTGGTGATTCGAAGATTCTCCATAAAAATTTTCATCACTTTCTGAACATTTTTATCGGTTGTTGGTGTGCTGGAGCGTCCAGGGCGATCGTCATCATTCACCTCTTCTCGATCTTTTTTTGAAATGCTCGTACAACTTGTAAACATTTTTTTTTTGACTCGGAGTACTTTCCACTGTGAACATTTCAAGTTTTAAGCACTGATCCAATTTTTCTACAGTCGGAAATCGCCGAACACGCAAAATACGTTTCACATTTATGGCTCTCACATATTCTGTTTGGAGCAGGTTGAAATAATAGTGCTGGGACGTAACGTAGTTAGAGCCCACTGCCTAAGTTTTTCTTCAAGGACTTAATTGCAACTATTACGTCACCTCACACCAGCTCATCTGTAAGATATTGTCAGAGGAATGCATGTCCAATGAGTGAAATTTCAGTGCCATTTGTTCAATCCATAAGAATTGCTTTAATTACCGCGGGTCAGCAAGCTTAACATGGTGTTGTTTGCCATTTTGTGTGAATGCCTGAAGCCGCGAATAATCTTGCAGATCCGTCTCAATGTGGATTCGCTTCTTAAAAACGCATGATTGCTTAATTTTCCCACTGCGACAGATTTTGGACAGACTTAAGAAATCTAGATAGAGACCCACAACCTACTCGTCGATTTCAAGACCTCAAATAACAGCGTGCATTATCGCATTCATAGAAAAAATTAGATTGTATTAAAACTCTTTTCAAAAAACCGTAAATCAGTTAACTTTAATGTCCTTCATACTACTTTCGCATTTTGTAATATTCCTTCCGCCTCCAACACAATGTTTGACAACACAAGTAACTAACGTCGAGTCAAAACCAAACCAAAACTAACTGCCGTCCCAGTGGGATAGGACTGCTTAATTGTTGGCATTCCGAAACAAAGCTCAACTGCAAACAAACCAAGCGACTTTACCAAATAAGGCAAAAAGCGGGGGTTAAAGCTCCACCGGAGTCTCATCTGACTGCTTGCTTTAATTAACATAAAAAATGTATTTTGTGTAAATAGCTTCAGTTTGCGTGGCACTCCGAGCACATCCCATATCCGTATTTACAGTTTTCCTCAATGACACCAGTAATTAGTCCGCAGAACGCATTATTGCCGTTTAGTGTCACACGCTTGTGTACTTGCATGAAATTATTAAAATGACTCAATGATTGGGGGACTGTAATCTGGGGCCTCCAGTGGGAAAATTGACATATAACATGGTACTTCTGTTTGTTTTTCGTTTATTCGTAAGTTAGAGAAACAGGATATGTCGTTGAATATTTTTCTTTAACCTTAAATTGAGTGCCTTGGGTAACTGCCTTGGATGTGCCCAATTATGTGGTGCTCTTCCGAAGATACTAGCGGTTTGCTGTATCTTTGGAAGAGCCAGCATGCAAGTTAAGGTTATGTGCGCGGCGGAGACAACCGTCAAGTTTATTGATAAGAATCCGACTCAAAGCTTAAAATTTAGTTGACAAATATTTGTACCTAATTTGTTGCTGACACAACAGAAAGAAACTGTGAGAGTTGGTAGTTGCACTCCCCTGCCGATCTTGATATCTAGGTCTCCATGACGGGAATGAGCACATACGTCCGTCAACCTGCCACAACTTTTGGCTTGGTGCTAGTCCCGGGTTTTTTGGCGCTACACCCTCATCAGCTCGCCTGCAAGAATGTCTATGGGTAGCATTCCTGCTATGACGAACGCCGCCTCACCAGAAATAGTCTTGAAACTATGTTTGAAACTTATGTTATCATGCGTTTCAGTCGGCCTGAAGTGAGTGCTCTAGCTCAAATCGGAGCTGCATACAAGAGAACTGTACTGACTTCTCATGAGAGCAGGATTCCGTGTGCATATCCTTCTTCTTTTTTTTCATTTTGTGGCGCTACAGTCCGGGGTGGACCTGGGCCCCAACCAACATGCCTCTCCAGCCAGCACGATTTTTCGCCAGCTGCGTCGTCGTTGAATCTTCTCCTCCAGATGCCATCAACGCATACAGGACCAAAAATCGCACGTAAAACTTTTCTCTAGAAAAGACTAAGGGCTTCCTTATCCGCTTTTAGTAGCGTCCAGGTTTTTGCGCCATAGAGTAGGACTGAGATGATCAACTTGTTATATAAAGAAAGCTTAGTAATTTGAGAGAGGGCTTCGTTACTCAATTGAATCTTGAATCCAAAGAAGCAGCGATTGGCAAGAGTGATTCTGCGTATGATTTCGGTCCTGATGTTGGTGTCCCTATTTATCACCGAGCCGAGGTAGACGAAGTCCTTGAATGTCTCCAAGTTTCTGCTGCCTAGTGTGACGCTGTGTAGACGTCGATGATGTGCGTCTTTCATTAAAGACAGCAAGAACTTCGTTTTACCCTCGTTAACCACCAAACCCATTTAAGCCGCTTCTGCTTCCATGCCAACAAACGCCTAATTCACGGCTCGCTCTGGTGTTGACTTGTGAGTTACGCACGATCTTCTCATGAATGATGTTAAAGAAGTCACACGACAGTGCAACGTCAGAGCCTTGTCTTAAATCTTTTTCGATATTGGAGGTCTCGATGAGTTCGTTATCGATCTTGACGGAGCATTGAGAGTTCTCCATCGTCATCCTACACAATGTGACGAGTTTGGTAGGAATGTCTACAAGTCTACACATGACACTGTATAGCTTGCCCCTCTGCAGGCTGTCGTATGCGGCCTTAAAATCGACGAATAGGTGTTGAGTGTCGATTTGCACTTCTTAGGACCTATTAGGTCCTGATAGCTGGTCCTTGTACATGTGATGCCTTCTTACAGGCTTACTTTACGTATTCCCTGAAGGAAAGTTTGTTGTCCGACATTACTTCTAGGTACTTCCCAAACTCCTTGAACCTAATTGTCTGGTCTCTAACTATGAAGTTGGCATATTCCACCTTCTTGCGACAGGAAATTAGCATCGCCTCCGTTTTGTGTGCAAATTCCAGACCGGAATTTTCGAGCAACTCTTTCACATTCGAGATCGATGCATTCGTAGCAGCCTTGGGTATGGATTCCCCGATATGATCATCATTTTATATGATGAATCCAGTGGATTTTGATTTTGGCATGCCACTGTTTTCTTAAATTCTTTAATTGTTCATCCTGATCATTACTGATTTGATAGATGATACTGAATAAACCTTTTAGGTAGAGTGCAAGTTAATATTTCAATGAATTAATAAAAAGTTAGTAGGCCAGAGACTGGATTTTTTTAACCCACATTCGACACAAGATTATCAGTAGCTCCCTCACATCTTCGAGTAAAATACAAAATATCGAGGCAACCCAGGCAAGTGTATTCTCAGTCGCAAAGTGTCCTGCGTCATCGTGGTACAGCTAGAGGATTCTCTACATTGAGGACCATCTTTGCCGAAATCAGGGTAAACCCTAGGCCTCATACGACGTAGCCGCTCCTTCGCTTGTTTTATATTGCTTCGCCTTGAGATGGTGACCATGCTCTCCTTGTTTGGGACCCCATTGGACACTCAAACTTTCTTGCTGTTACTCCAAACACCTTATTGCTTCCGTTGGGTGCTGTCCCACTCTGTGGACGTAATCTTCCTGACTTGCTTCGGAGTCGAACTTTCAGAGCCAACAGCCGATTTTTTCCTAATCAAACTTGTAGTTGTTGATCAGAGGCGAAAACTATTTCAGTCAATCATTACTTGCAACGATCCGATTTTGTTTATGACTCCGCAGAGGAAATTTGAAGACCCTGCGTGCGTCATAGATATTGGTCTTCGTCTATGAAAGCTTTGCTTAAGATGCCTGTTAAAATGAATGTGGAAACCTTGATGGTTAAGAGCAAATTATTTTGTCACGTCATTTCCCCCCAAATGTCGTTAATTTTTCTGTCTTAGAATCCATTGAACGCGCTGCTCTGTAACTTGCTCAAAACACCACTTTGCCTTATCCGATCAAACCTGTTGTCTACTCAGCTCACCGAATTCACTGCAAACGTGTGCAAGTGCCCATGAGCTTCCCCTAATACCATTGAATCCATTAAACTTTCTCCATCGTCTAAGGGCGCCATGGAAATGACTGAAAATCAGAATAAAATCGATTCACCTCAAATGCAGTCTGTTATCCGCAACAGGAGTGTTGTCTGTCTACGAAGCGTTTGAGGGGAGGTGTGGTGAAATTTATCTGCACAGAGCGAAACATCTGCAAAAGGGGAGTTGGCAGAACGAATTTATGATTTCGAATATGCATCCCCCGCAGAGTGAAAGTTGGTCGGAGCAGAAGTGAAATGAAAAGCTCTGCTAACTACAGAATAATGCTATTGGCTACGATAAGGGTTGATGGCGGGCTGATATGGGGATGAAAAGTTATGCTGCCACAGATTGCCTAAGATATCGGTGGAGGGGATGGGGGGCGAACGTTAAATTAAATCATCTTGACTTGAAGTTCTTTTAATTTGTGGTCTACTCGTTTGACAGGCGACATGCGCTGTATGAGAAAATTATTTATTTCTTGGAGTTATTTATTTCTCGACCAAAACTGATTTTTGTCCTTTGGTAAGGGTACTGATTAAACATTGTATAGTTGGCCTAATAGAAAAAGAAATGAGGATGTGTAAAAACAAACGAGTTATAATTTAAACAATTGATGAGCAACTAATAGCCTGAAACCAGGCCTGTAAAAATGTAAGGTTCCCGTGGTCGACACACTTACTCACACGCCACGGCGACCACAACAAATAGCTGTCACTACCTATAAATATTCTGGGACTTGTCTGAATATGTTTGTTTATTTGAGGACAGTTTTAAAATCGTCTTCTTTTCTCCAAGTTTGGAAATTAGTCAACTCTTCAGAACCTAAGCATCATTTTTTACTTTTCGCCACTCGCACGCTTGGAGCCGATTTGGAGTGCGCAACTGGCGGCAGCTGGCGAAGGATCGTGCTGGCTAGAAAGGCATGTTGCTTGAGGCCCAGGTCCACCCCCGGCTGTAGCACCACAAGAAGAAGAAATAAGCCAAAAAAAATTCAATAGCTAAGGAATGGATTATTTGACGTTAAACCTCAATTATGTCTCAGAGTCGTTGAAAATATGGGCATTGGATGGGGGTATGCCACCGAAGCCATAATCCTTCATTCATAATTAAAATTTTAAGACACTTCTTGTTTTATTTACATCATCGTACGTTTCCATTGGACCGCCTTTTATGCATTTTTAGACCCTACTCTAGGCATACGAGAAATGTTTCTAAATTCAAAATTTTAAATCCAACCTTCATCGTCCTCATCATTTTCAGCGACCTTCAGGGTCTACAAAAGGTGCCGTGGGGGAAATGCACGCATGAGAAACCTCCAGCCTGTTCGATCGTCCATCACAGGCTCTAACTCACCAAGAGCTTTTCCCAGGCGCAAATAGCCGAGTTTATGGATTATGGAGTTTATTGAATCAACCACTACGGCTGGCGTCTTCTGAGTTGATGCTTAAATAATGGATTCGTACCCAATTCAGAAGACTATTTGGGCCATGAAATTTCTTAGTGGTACTTCATATGGCACGTAAACCAACATTTTCCTCGAGTCTGCTAGTTTAGAATGACTCTATACAGTCATACAATTGATGTTTAGTGCACCTGCTACTTCCAGTCAATGTCAACTTTCAAACACGTGTTCGTTTGACACAATCAGATTGGTGCTTCCCCATATATGGACACTGATACCATTCAGTGTAAATATGTTCTGATTGTCTTTGAACATTTTGTCGAATCTAACCCTTCGGGCTCTGTAAGGCGTTTCTCCACCGTTCGCTCCAGAGTAACACCGGGGCGCGTTCTTCCTCTGTTCTTGGTGCAGTTATCACCAGGCTGAAGAGTTTAAGGAATATTAAGTTCTTAGACTATCAGATCACATAATTGGAGAGGTTGACATTGAGCAAGCAGGTTCTGCTTTGCGCAAAATACCTGGCAAACTTCAGGCAACTGTAACATCATGCCTTGAAGCCGCAACTGCGAGACGGAGCATTTGTAGAAGAAGTGTCCTCTGGGAGAGAGAAAATCAAGAATAAATCTCGTTTAAAATAGGTCCCTTGCGGCGCTAGTGGACATTCCTCCGAGAGTTAAAGAAATCACTCAAAAAATGTTAAAAAAACGAAAGGCCAATTCCGAGAATTCCAGCCATACCGTTTACGTCGGTGGTTTCCTACCCGCAAATGGCATCAGACAGAGTACGGTCCCAATAGAAAGTGTCAAAATTGGCACCGCTATCGGTTAAGGCTCCGAACATGTGCTTTGCGGAACTGTTCTTCGTGATGATCTCAATGAAGGCCCATTGCGTTATACTGACTTACGACAGAAAGTATATTGATGTTTCTCAAGGTATCACGTTTGGCATTAATAAACAAGATGTAATTGGACTAATTTAGAGCTAAGCATTTTATCTGTCGCCATAACAACACTTCTGCTTCAACTTGTCACTACCATATATGGAAAAGTTTACCGCACTTAATTGTGGATTCCCATCTAGACCTATTCGTGTTATGACGTCATGGAGTTTACCCAGTGTATGGCCAAACTACTACTGTTTGTGGCCTTGGAGGTGAATGGATACCCGCCTAGGTAACTCCAAAAAATTGAAGTTAGTTTATGCCAGGGAAAACGTCCATGATGTTCCGGGGGCTACGTTCGACGGAGTCGCATTCGACGTTACTCAACCAAAAGAAGCACTGAGTTCAAAAATGTTCCTCTACCTCTACACTTTGTCCAGGATGCTAAAGACGACTCGAGTACTTGATATTCTCTTGTGTATATCAGCTGCTGAGCCATCATTTCTAGCAACAGAATTCCAAGGTAACAGCATTCGTCCACTGCTGCAACGTTAGAGTCGACAGTCTGAAAGTAGCAAGAGACGTTAGTTTTTTTTATTCACCCGATACTTGCACCCATTTGTGCTGCAAACTAGACAATTTCCTCTATGTGGGTATATATGTTAGATATTTGGCAGATGTTTTTACCTACTGTCTCACCCATGTCCAAGTTTATGCCTTCTCGTATACAAAACCAAATTGACAAAAGTACGCCGCCATGTCTAACTACAGTCTGGATTTGGCTTAGAATAACAACTGCAGACAATTTTTTTTAAGTATATACCTTTGTCAAACTGTTCTGTTATCTTTATTTCATATTGCTTGCCAAGTCATCATGGAAAGACTCACTCCAGAATAGCGTCTGTAAATTGGTCAGTTGCATTACGAAAATCACCGTTCCGAAAGAAAACTTTTTCGTTTGATTTAAGGAACATACAGTGCACATATTCGACCTACTGAAACCACTATTGTCAATACCCTTAGCAACTTTTAGTCTCAGTTTACAATAATGGATGTCACTGGACCGGTTACAAAACATGCAGTACGTAGACTATCACCGCTGTAGAGACAGAGAGAGAGTGTGTGTAGACCGAAGACCGTGACCGTGATCATGTCAACGGAATATTTGCCGCCTGAAATTCAACTACATAGTCTCGCTGAGCCATACAGCGCATGCAACAAGGGACTTGCTTAGAACTCATTTTGGTGAACATTTAATTACAGGTTTTGTTACAATGAAATAGCCGCCTAGATCATGCGATATCACACCTTTGCGATCTGGCGGTATGTAAATCTTAAGGTCTTCAGGAATAAGCCAGCTACGATTGAGGCTTTGGGGGTCAACATTAAAGAGTATCGAATGCTTTCACGAAACTGATGACCAACTTTGTCATTTGTTAGACTTCAGTCTGTTGGCAAAATAAGAAGTGAACAAATTTGATTAAAGTGAGGAAAGTTTAAGGAAAAGAAACCAGAGCACAATCCCCATGGTCAGGAAGCCTCTAAAGATAGATGAGCAGAACTTGATTTATCAGATAGTTTCAAAAATGTTCCCCCAAGAGAGTTGGTCTGTCGAAAGGGTGCCATTTTTTGCACAGATCCACATTTCTCTGACTGATCAAAAACTTACTTGGATAGAAATTGATAATTACATTCAACATGAGACCCATCAGATTATCATTTATTTCGGCCTCACAATTGTACACTCAACAAAAACGACGCTGTCCAAATCAGGAGTCTTACGAATGGAGCTTTTTAAACGTCATAAATTTCTGCCTGATGCGGAGTCCCTAAAGACACCAGTAAAGTCAATTCTTCACTCTCCATACATCGCTTCCATTTTATTTTGGAAATAAATCACAATAAGTTCAGAGCCCCTCAGAGCACGAAACAAGCCGTCAATTTTCGGAAATCACGCAGCACATCCGCCCAAAAAAGGGTGTAGTACGATTTCCAAAACATACTCAAAGTAGAAATGTCAGTCCTTTATCATAATAAATTTAATTGTGTAAAAAAGCGAAACAATTTAACGCGCCTGCACTCACCCGCAACACCTTCAAATCACCTTCGACACCTCGCTTAGCGTATGTACATATGTAAATCGTATCTCCTCCCTCACTCGCCTATATTCATACGCACATAGATGACTCCTTAGGCACCTCCCATGCAGAAGGCTGTGTGCTCTTTCCTTCGCCAAGCAGATACACTTACCAAAAAAGCACCATCAAATCGATTATCAAAAAAAAGAAAAGAGAAAAGAAGCAGTCCCACCGTCGCCGCCGTCACCGCCGACGCCTCTGCTGGCGACGACATAAGAAAGTCCGTGCGTGAGCTAAGAAAACCAATGGAATCCCGATAGCGAAGCATACGCACGCAGAGCATTAGGATATCTTCGAAAATTCCCTCCAAGCTGAGTCAGGGCGCTTTTTTACGACATTTTTGGTGTGTTGTGTTCGAAAGACAGCAACCACCATCCACCCACTGGGCGGCGAGTTATTGTTGTTCCTCGGCTACCACGTGGTATTCTCCGAAATGCGCATGTTTTCGAAAAACGCTCGTGTTTCTCCTGTTGTGTTTTTCTTCTTTTTTTTTGGGTGGCACAGTGAGCGAAGGAGAGAGTGAAAGATTTTCAGTCTGTTGTTGTCGCCGCCAATGTCACAGACCGTCATAGACTGTTAAAAGTTATTGTATCTGTTAAGTGTGCTGTCCGGAGGAATGAAAGAGAATTCACATTTCACCCGCCGAACGATGTAAAGGCGAGGACGTCACATTATCATTTCTTTGTTTTGAAAGCTGCATTTGCATTCGGAAGGACGAGTCCTTGTTGTCGAGGGTGCTGGAGATGTGAATTTGCAATTCTCCGAAGTGCATCCACTCGGCGGTGGTGGCTGGAACGAGGCTATTATCAAAATCATGCCACGAATTAACATAACACACTTTCGACTCAAATGAGGCTTTGTCGTAGGCGGATTGTTGACACAGATATTTCGCATGTTTATACACGCCTCAAGGATTCCGGCATAATTTTCATTATGCTCAGGGCAAAATATCCTCCGAGAGCTAAGGTAGCTCAATGTGCGTGTGACGTGATGCATTGGCAAACCGTATGCAGGTGGTAGAACTTTCAAAATTTTGATCAGTTTGGAGTGGTTATAGCCGGCTTGACGGGAGCTTGAGCCTCGCCAATAAATATGGAGAGGCAGAAAATTGTGATTCATGGACAATAATGAATCTAATGAATCTTAATGATTACCTTGGAGCACATTGGATTGTGCTGACAGTTTAAATAGAACAGGATCCGAATCATAATATTGTCAACTGATTCGCCAATTTTAACAAGATGACGTTAGTATGCTAGAAGCCAATCGCTTACACGCTTTTGTATTTTCTCATGAGGTACATGTTTACTTGGACTTGAGATGAATTCTAGAAAAAAAGGGTCTTAGAACCATAAATCCGCACAGAAGTTGTTCTAGCAAACCATGCACCGACTCAGACGAAGGACGTTCAACATCATCGAAGGTGTCAAATCCAAAGATGGGGTACTTCTTTCTAATGAGGTGGACATCTCCCTCAGATAGAACGAACTCCTTCGGAGCTGTTCTGAGCAGGGCACATAAGATGACAGACTTGTTGTCTCGTGTGAGACGGAGAGTAGTTCAAAGGTGGAGGAGCTCACTTTGGAGTTTGAATCGTTAAAAGTTGGCCAATTCGCCGGTGTGGAGGAAATCCTCCCAGAAATACTGAAGGTGATGGGTAAAGATGGAGTCTTGTGGCCTGGGAACTGACAGACTGGAGTGATTGTTCCTTTTTTCAAAAAGGGAGACAAGAAAGAGTGCTTCAATTATAGGGCATATCTCTTTTAAGTGTGGTCACAGTGGCATAGAGGATAAATTCGTCGACCCACACGCAGAAGGTCAAGGTTTTTTCAAGGCACCACCCCTTTGGAGTTGCTCAATCACACTCAAAGAGTACTAATTGTATATGAAAACCTTGCCGTTCTACTCGTGCGAGAATAGAAGCACGCACTAGGAGAAGCTAGGCCCTGGTCCCTTGTAGGCTGTAATGCCATTCAATTAAAATATCTTTTAAGAGTTCTGAGTAAGGGCTTTTCTAAGGTGTTGCAGATACCTCCCAGAACTCTGATTAAGTCCAGGTTGAGGGATGAACAGTGCAAACTTCGTCCCGGAAGAAGGATAGAAGACTAGCTTTTTACTCGAAGAATGGTACTTATGAAGACTTAAGAGTACGCTAAACTGATCCATAGTTGCTTTCTAGATTTAGAAAAGGCATACGACCGAGTTCCTCGAGCTAAACTCTAGAGCGTTGAACAGGAGTTTGGGATTAAGGCTCCAATGTTGAGTGCTATTCAATCTCTATACACCAACTGTAGCAGTTTTGTCTGAGTACAGAGTAGTACATGAGTACCTTTCACCGTCGGCGTTGGGCTTCGTCAAGGGAGCGTGTTGTCACCTCATCTTTTTATTACATAACACATCGCTCAAAAAGTCCCGGGACATATAGGACACGCCACATAAAAAAAATTTATATTGTATGAATAATTTTTGTCAGTGGCGCCCCCTATATGTGTCGGGACTTATTGAGTTATCTGTTATATGGCCTGGATGTTGCAGCGCAGCCGAGGCGAAGAAAGTTTTAAATTGAGAGATTTGAGGGTAAGTCATCTTCTTTTGGCGGATAACTTAGTTGTCCTCACATTCTTCCAAACGGAACTACGCTTTTTCTTATTCTGGAATGGAAATAAATGTGTACAAGTCCGAAACTATTTTTATTTCCAAAACAACTTTCCCATGGATTCCACCTGTTAGTGGAGTCCCATTAAAATCAGATGGAGAAGTTCAAGTATCACGGGGACTTTTTCAGTAGTAATGGGAGAAGCACTACTGACTGGCTAATTTGAGTCAATTTTGAAACAAGGTGGAAGTTCAATGATAGGAAACATCAAGCTTGTTGATCGATTTTTAACTCAATGTTTGTTCAAGCCTCACCTATGGACATGCAATTTGAGTTAATACGAATGGCAATCAGCCGTAGAAAACGGTGTCCAAACCAGAATTAACTGTTTTCTGTGGTAAGTGTGTCTGACACGGTATCATAGACTATGAGCTACTCCCCTACAGCCAAATTCAGTCATATACTAGGAGTCTGAGGAAACGATCCTCAGAAGCGGTCAGTTTTGGCCAAAAGAAGAGAAGGTGTCCTGCACCGGGATAAAACCAGGCCACATAGGTCGATAGTTACTCCCTACGGAGTAACTGTCCGTTACTGCCCGAACGGGCAGTATTTGCAATTTGCTGTTTCTGAGAACTAGACATTCTATGAGAGATTCAAAATGGCATACAGCCAACAAAACGGGGCATATTTGACCATTCTTCCTCTTCTTATTGCGCTACAGCTCGGGGCGGAGCTGGGTCTCAACCGACACTGTCTTTAATATGCTGTGTCCAAATTTGCACCCCAAGTTGGTTGAGGTCCTTCTCCACTCGCGTGTATATATGTAAGTAAAATACCGCGATATGACAAAGGTTAAAAGTTGAAGAAACTCCAAGCTGGAGCAGTGTTGTATATAGTCACATATCACTTCCCCGCAGCCTAGATCCGTAACAGAACCACATGAATTCTCTTTCACTTTAGATCCCCAACACTGCATTCGGGATTGTTTCGATCTGCCGTGATGGATAGCTGTTCACAATGTAGCATCAGTTGTTTTCAAAGAGCGAAGGCAGATCATTGCACAAATGCTGTGAAAGCACATTTTATCAAGTATCGGGGAGAGTATCTTAGAATTAGTTGTGGGAATCTTGGTTCTTCGGTTTACTCGGAGCCGTGGTAGACGAAGTTCTTTAATACCTCAAAGTTAAGCTACCTATTTTGACGATCTGATCGAAACGTCGATGTTGTGCAATCGTTCCCTATGACAGCATATAGTACTTCATTTTACCCTCGTTCACCATTAAACCCATTTTGATCGCCTTTGCTTTGATACCAACAAACGTTTCATTTTTGGCTCGCTGTGTTCGACCAATCACGGTAAAATCGCACAGTGGTGTCCTTGTATGGAGAACGCGGAAATAAATCTGTAACTTTTAACCCGCTGATCGATCTTTATGAAATTCGGAATAAAGTATAAGTGCCATAAAGCCCTTCTGGTTTAAAAAAATTGTTGATATAGCATGAAGGATAACGGAGGAATCTTGAGATAAAAAATTGAAAACATGCACTTTTTTTGTTTAATTGCAAAAAAATATATTTAGTAACACTTTACAACAACAAATTTAGGTTCAAAATAAAGGAAACACTATTTACTAACACAATTTCGTCGTAAAAAATTGAAAAGTTGGAATTTAGTGTAAAAAGGCTGGCGCTTCACTACTTAGTGGGAGTGAATCCTTTGCTTTCGACTCAACTGGGCCTCCTCTGACAAAGATCAGACGGTCCTATGAACCGGATGGATTCGAATCTTCATTTGAAAATGTTTGCCTAAAATTTGCCCAGAAGATCCATGACTGCCCCACTTGGCCAAAAGCGTAAGACTAACGATTTCTTGCTATCGGAATAAAGTGCAATCTTTAGTCTTGATAAGTCTGTTTACAGTGTGGTCAAGTACTTGTTAAAGTTAAGTTTGAGCTTCAATTTCAGAAACAATGCAGTTTTGCGTTTATGCCTTGTTTATATAAAGGAGATATTAGATGGCTTATGTTATTTGCAATTTTTCTTATTACTTCAGATTGATTTTTGCTTAGTTTGGTCTGGATTATTAAATCTAATGTTTCATCAGGACTTAAACTAAAAAGCTTTCATTTTTATTATGCTACACAGGAAGTACTTCCTGCAAAAGGTGGCCTTAACAAAAAGCCTAGTTTAAAAAACTGGTGCTCAAAATGAAAAAAACTGTTGATGCAGTTGGAAAGTTAAATGGACGTTCTTTCAAATAAATATAACATTGTGTTCCAAAAAGGTTTAAGAAATATGCTACATCGAATTTATTTGAAAAAACGTCCAATTTTAAAAATTTCAAAGTCCCAACTTTGAGCTAGTCCTACACCGAAACGGCTCACTAGGAGTCAACAAAGTTTTGGCTTTCTAGGTTCCTAAATATGTAGAATATTGGCCAAGAAAATTATTTCAATTACTACATATTGACCGCTGCGGCACCACTGTATGTCGTCCGCGTATGCTAGCAATTATACGAATTTTCTGAAACTGAATTTTTTTTCTGGTCCCTGCAGATGAATTCTGGAGAGAAGTTTATATCATAGTGCTGTCTTCTACAGGGTATTATGTTTTTCGATTTTTTACTTAAAATTTTACTGTACCCTCTCTTTTGAAATTGACTGAACCTTTGTATGTGTTCTTTCAGTGGACGAGAAGGACAATTTTTTCTTGCGAACAAATCGGTCAAAACATCGCTTTCTAATAAATCTTCAAAACATGTTTCAAATTCACAGACTTACATAAACTATGCATGGCAACCAAAACGTCAACACATGAGACATTCAATCGCGAAGGAAAACATCCCTGAATCCAGTCTAACATCCATGCATCCTATTATTCCGGCCGATAAAACCGTCAGATTTCTGTCGCAGAATGCAGCAATTGCCAACTGCCAACTTGCTAACGGCTGTCTAGTGTGGGAGGTGTATTGTGCACAGGAAGGAGCAAGTTTGCCAATTATCCCGAAACCTAATTAACGCTTAACAAGGTAACAACTCGTTATTTTGTCATTAGTGCCTCGTCCGCAATTGTGAAAGGTTCGGAATATGCCGTCCATGCGGAGAGTTTGACAGGAGTTGAAAGTTTGAAAAGTTTTCAGTGTTGTTTCAGTAAGTGGAATATCGGGATTATGTGGAGAGTTCGCAAGTCATAAACGTTAATGTGAGACTTGATCCCTGTTGCGCTTCAATGGTGAATCTGAAATATTGTTGACTTTAGTTGAAATTTGGATTTTCCAAGGGGTGGTGTTTGGATTTTGAAATGTGTGTGGAATGATGGTGACAATTAGCATCAGGGTGATATCCCAACCTTTGCGAATGACACGCAAGATACGAGTAAGTTGTGAAGAAGCAAGGCCCGGTTAACTTTTTGGGCTGCAGCATGATTCTATTCGTTTTATTTACTCAATTAACGGACACCAGTAGGCCAATAAAATGTAAAACCAGTCGAAAACATCACCACTGACCCCGAGAATTGTCACAGAAATCGGTAACACTAGAGTTCTCTTATTTGACTTGAGTTTGACTTTTTGCCGACACCAACTTAATGAATTTTCTATTATGAGCGTAGTTCCGTACAGAATTAAAATGGATCAGAGGAGGAGTTTAAACCATCATACAAATCGACGTGTGCTTGCTTAGTGAGCACACTCGCATTTTGAATTTCTAATTTTGATCGTTAAATCACAATCCATTTCCGGATGAATAAATCTGCCAAAAAATAAAACTCCTTCATTTTAAAAATACAAATCCATTTGACAGGCACGTTGCCAAAAGGGAGTATCGAGGGTCGCTTTAAGGGATGAAGTCAACCCCGAAAGTGTTTTAGCTATTTTAGTATCCTCGCGGACTATAGATGTTACTGCCACTGAGCAACAACTGCTTAACGAACCCCAAAAATTGTATACTTCGATATGATCTTGTAGGTTTTGTTCCCGTTAATGGCAAAACTTTTCAAAACCTAACAAAAGACCATACTCTAGCAATGTGTCGCACTAAAGAAGAATTGTATAAGCCAAGGCTATCATGGAGCCGCAAACACGACAAGTCACTTAGTGGAGTACAGTGTAGGATTAGGGAACAGTTTCCAAAAGTTCAAGACATATCTTGAACCTGTCCAATGTCATGTAAACCCCTTCAATTTAATACTGCCTTTGCTTTTTTTTGTTGGAGGTTGGGAAACAATGAGACTCAAAAACTTGTCCATTCTACTACCAGCCGGTAAACTACATTTAAAGTAATTTCTTGTTCTTTCAGCTTCAGTTTTCACCTCCCACCACATGAGCACCAAACAGCCGCCACTTGATACGAACAAAGGCGGAACATTAACTGAGTAAGTTCTCTGCATTGTCTTCACCTTTTCTACAGGCGTTGCAGAGGGTGCCATTATTAAGCCCAAACTCACTTATGTGCTTATTGAACGTGGAGTGTCCCGTTTGTATGCTAATAAGTCGCCTGCAGTCTTTTCTGTCTGGGCTAACAGAAATGTCCCGGATATCTTGCTGACATTTAGGAGCATGCACTTGGTCAGTTTGCATTCTGGAAAGTCACGCCGTCCCTGGTGGTGCTGTCGACGGACCTGTCTGTCGATGATGGCCGTGACCAAGGACGCGGTAGTCCCAAGGTGGATTCAGGTCATCGACAATCTCGTTTTTCTTAATCCTGAATTCTTTATTATATTGTAAAGTAGACAGGATGGGGTTATATATGGAATAACACATCGGCCAGATGGCCGCCGTGGCTTTGCTGCCATATACGCGATCTTTTAGTGAAATATTCAATGACCATTTTGCGAAAATGCTGCGGTATTTCATTAATGCAGTGTCCAATTTCCTCTTGAGTTTCAAGAAAAAAGTTCATTGGTGTTAAATCGCACAATC
This sequence comes from Eristalinus sepulchralis, assembly GCA_944738645.1. Taxonomy (NCBI): domain Eukaryota; kingdom Metazoa; phylum Arthropoda; class Insecta; order Diptera; family Syrphidae; genus Eristalinus; species Eristalinus sepulchralis. The sequence goes on from OX122886.1 coordinate 11,555,563, forward strand.
TAGGCGGCCAATTTCTGGTCTTTCAAACGCGAAATAACACGACCGGGAAATGACTGATGCAGCAAGTAAATTATTTCTCTGGCTGTATGAGATGTGGCGCCGTCTTGTTGAATCCACATCCCCTCCACATTCATTGCTTTAATTCTAGGCACGAAAAAATTGGTTATAATTTCACGATACCGAACACCACTGACTGTTTGCGCTTGACCTGACTAATTTTCATAGAAAAAGGTCTAATGATTCCTTCAGCCCAAAATCCGCACCACACAGTGACACGTTGAGGATGCATTTGTTTCTCGTGAATCACTCGAGAATTTTCCTCGCCCCAAGCGCGACAATTCTGCCTATGGACGAAGCCATCAAGATGGAAATGGAACTCGTCTCTAAAGATGATTTTATCAGCAAAATTTGCATGTCAGCTGGCTTCAGTTCCTGAGTCAATTGAACTTTGTATGCATGAAGATGCAAATCTTTCGTCAGAATTCGCTGCATAGTGGATTTGGAAACACTAATTTGCTGAGCTCGGTGTCGAATTGAGGTGGATGGAGTTTCAGCGACAACATCATCATGCTGCGATATTTTCGGTCGATTGACCTGGTCGAAGGCGCGTTGTTGTCTTCACATCAGTTACAGACCCTGTTTCAGCAAATTTTTCCATTAATCCCTTGACAATTGACTCTATTGAAGAATCATTGTAACCCCAAATTGATCGCAATTTGCGAACTGTAGCCGCAAAACGTTCACCATTTTGGTAAAATAATTTCACAATGAGAATGCGTTGTTTATTCATGTAGCGCTCCATTTTTATTAACCTTATACCTTCGATTAACAAACAATAATAATTGTTCCAATGTCAAACAATGATAATTCGAATGGCGCCCTATTTAAGACTTGCGTTCTTGTAGGTACACCCTTTACTATCTTGGAAGTGGTAAGATAGTTGAGTAAGGCATCAAGCACAGCTTGAGTGTCGCTACAGACCCAGATACTTCTCCCCGTTCACCTATTCTTCTTGCTTTTTGTTTAAGGAAATCCTCGCAAGACTTGGGAGCAGGCCGTCCCTATAACCCGAAATCCTTGCAACAGCTCACATACATGAGTGTTCAATTCATTCTAAAAACCTCCCTGTTACGATGGAAACGTCTATGCACTACAACCAGTGATGCCGCAAATTCGTTAACCTGTCTGAAAAAGAAACGTCTCCTGGAGATCTGTAAAGTAATTGTCTGTGATAGCGATAAAACCCCTAATTCTACTTAAACTTCTGCCCGGTGTGTGAGTTTTACCAAACTTGGGAATTAAAAGATGTCGTACGAAACCAAGTCAAAAAACAAGAAGAGAGCGAAACAACCAATTTGGTCGAGGGTATGTCAGAGCAGATGTTTGAGGGTGCGGTGCTATGTTGAAGGAGGATTTTTTCTCCAAATGGAATCGTTTTTCCCACAATGTGGCATCGAATTGGCCCAATAATTTGACGTGGTAGAATTATGTACTGAATTCGCCCCTCTCTGGGTAGTCGATGTAGACCAAATCTTTTGAATCTCAGAAACGGTTGCTGTCGCTGTGCACCGAAAGAAGTCCTCCGTTCTTTGATCTCCGGATGCTTCTTCTTTGATTGCGAGGGAAACTCCTTAGGGTTACGCTCAAACAGAATCCAACACTCCTCATCACATAGTTGTGTTTGCTGGACGGGTTGAAGAATGAGGACACCCATCACGCAGAGAACTCTCTTCTGCTCAATATTTCATATCTTTTGAAATGCCTTCTTCCGCAGCTTAGTAGCGTGCCTTAATTGGCTGTCTAAAAATTCAAGATAATGAATTTTTATCACGTTATATCCTAGACGTAGCACATTAAAAAGTGGCGTGCTCTTTGATTTTACGGTGCGAATTATCTTCCAAGGACAACAATTAAATTACAGACCTGTATGGCTTCTTTTTCCATTTTTCTAAAGTCCGCCGACACGCCCACTTCCATGTGCGGTAAGAGTTACGGTTTTAGTCCTATTTGTCTGCCAAATTTGACTGTCTGCAAAGATATACTTCACGAGACAGCTTTCTATTGCGACAGTGGCGCCATCGATGAGGCAACCAAACCGCCCTCATATCTGTTGTGTTATCAAAAACCACCATCTGTACGGGAAGTGCGGCCGCATGCATCTAGTTAGGCGACTTCCGATTAAACGATAAAGGCTGCCTAGGTCGGGTAGAGTGAAGGGACACCACACTTCCCTGGCCCGAAGAGTCTTTGATTTCGAGCCATTGCGACAACGTAAAAGAGAGCGTCCTCGAACGAAATGATTCACATAAGGGGAGAAGGAACGCAAACACCTTGGAGTGCACAACTGAAGACAGATGGTTAGAGATCGTGCTGGTTGGTGACACGTGTTAGTTAATGCCCAAATCCATCCCTCCATCCAGTACAGCGTCAAACAGAAAAGAAGAAGTCATTCCAACACTACCATTTCGGTTTGGTTAGTTTCCTCTCACTTTCCTGCGCCTTTATCATTCCTTGAAGAACTTTGTCGTCATCCAGACTTCCGACTAAATTATGAGTGAATTAGTGTTTCCCGTGCTCGAGTTAAGACTGATTGTCCAACACCAAATCACATTCATGTTCCCACAAGTGCTCCTGCTATTTGGGTCACCGATATGTGAAGCGTCCCCTTTGATATTATAAATTCAGGGCATGACTCAAATCAAACATCCTCCCCCTTGACGGCCACCGCTCCTGTGTTAAGCGTTCTCGTCCGTTCACCTGATTTCGATCGAATCGATATCACATTTCCTGCCCACGGGCGCGGGGACTGAAGAGCGGTCCCCAGACGACCGTACCAAATAAATGTGTCATCGCACATCATTAATAGGATTTTCACGTGTTTACTCATCGGCGGACAATGATTACGCACTCTGACATTTGCTGGCCGATGGGTGTGCCGTGTGCCGATATCGATTCGCGTCTGGGATTAATTAGGAAGCGTGCGCCTTTAACGAGGTATTTCCGTGAAGTGGAGGAGTTTTAAGAAACGCTTTCGTCTGCAGGTTCCTGCTCCATTTGCATTCGCATGCAACGTTCCAAGTACAACGATAATGCCGGAGACCTACACATTTGTTGTGATTTCGATGTAAGAGATGTTTGTGCCAATAGCAAATTCGACATCCACATGTCGTTCTTGTTCCCGATTGCTCAACGATGACGACAATCACGATGACGAGGGGCACGTCGTCCTTGTTATGTGTTGACTTCGATTATTCGGTTGGGTTCGGTTCGTGCGATATGTCCCCCGTTTGTTTGCTAGCCGGGACATAGAAAGAGAGTGTTCATCCGAACGGTTGCGCTCGAAGGGACACACAAAGGATTACCGAACTCTCGGTGTATGTTTGCTTATTGTAAAACATCCTATTGACTTTCGGTGGACACTCATTGATGTGGTATGGTTTGTCGAAATGATATTGGTTTCTCTTTCCCAGTCTTGCAGGTTCATCGTCCATTTGATGCGCCGGAGCGTTGAGACTGTCGGTTCGCCAGTGTCCGGGTGTGTACGGTCGGAATTTACACACTTATGTTAATTAATTTTAAGTTCGGAGTCGGAAAGGTCTTGCACATGTTTCGGGTGGCGGAGAGACAATAACAATTCTGCTCGTCCTGGTCGTATGTAGTCATCTGCATGTATTTAGTTTTGTTCGGCGTTGTCCTTGTTTTGTACTCTTTGAACTAAGTTTTCAGGTCATGCATAACTTTCCTCATTATTTGTCTGTTTGATGTGAGAAATGTTGGTGTGCAGGTTCTGTTTGTTTTTTTTTTTTCATTTTAATGAGGTCGTTGCTGAGTAGAACTCAATTTGTGTCAAATGCAGTCTTCAAATGAAGCCTTCAAATTGAACGCTTCAGCAAATGCAACTTTTCAGTCAGTGACAACAGGTCTCTAGATGCAATCCTAACGAACATAAAAACGAAACAAGGTGATACTGAAAATTGTTGAGACCCGTCTTTGGGTTGGGTAAGTTAAGGTTTAGGGTGGCTTTAGGCAGGCACTTATGTAGTTCGGTTCAGGAGAAGCCTGACCGCGTTTTGAAGCGTAATAAATGAAGCAGAAGTTCAATAACTCTGCTGTATCAGTTTCTTTTAGGTCATTGAAGGTATCGAAGAAATGTGCGTCCAGATGTGGGTGTGTTAAAAATATGTTTTTTGTTCATGAAACTACTTTTCTTAGCTAATTATTGATTGAAATAGAAATTTAAATAAAAATACCTACAAGTCACATTTACTCAATAATTTGCCAACGAGCAAAATTATAACAAACGAAACCCTCTACGCGCGAGTACACCGCAAACGACTTTCAGCCTCAGACATTGTCTGACGCACAAAGCAGTAGATGACTCACAATCTTTTGCACTCAATGATCCACCTTCTGGCCAACCACTAGTGGTTGTGCACTATTTCAGTCTGTCAGCATTTTCTGAGGGAACGCTCTCCACATTGACTGAATAAGTATCCTATCAAGCGCTCTGACAGCTTTCAAAACAACATAAACAAACAAACATACATCCCCGCTGCAGTTACCTCCATACATACATACGAACGTTACATACCACCGTGCACGGAGAGTTAATTAAAATACCACCGCAGAATGCGCAGCATGCGGAGCATCATAAATATCACGCTCCATGGATGTGCATCATGTTCACACCCCGTCTGTTCGCTAAACCGCTGTGTCAACAATTGACGAGACGCAAATAATTGGTTTATCATTGTCTTCTGGGGCAAGTCCATTAGTCTCTGCGAGTAATCCGTGTATATATGCAAACACGGCCATTATTTGATACGTTACTGCGCGCATAAGGGATAATTAGTGTTCAGGTATTTGGATAACGAGCGATTGCAAATTACACGAGTGACGATGTGTGGCATTGGTTGTCGAATGATGTCCTGTAGAGTGTCCTACAGAGTTGTGTGTGTAGGATAAAGGAGTGCCAGTTTTTTTAAGTGACGTTTGATTTGAGGACAAGGAGGACAAGAGACATTCCGGTGGCGGAAAATTTCTTTTTCGTCCTGTAGGAGAGGCTGACATTTGTAGATTGAAATTGGTTCCATTTTTAGTTGGCCATTTGGTCAATATAGGCTCTACAGGGTCTTTTAAGTGGATATGACGAAAGCCACAAAAATACCTCAAATACGATCAAAACTACATCAACTGCATTACACTTGAGTTTAGAGACTCGTTCTTAAGCCGCACTGCGCGATTATGGAATGCTCTCTCCAGCTCAAAATTTCCACCACATCACAATCGATAGGCACTTAAGACCAGAGTACCTCCTCTTCCCCTTTCCCTCTATACCTTCGACCCGTACTGTGTCTTTATCCCGGTCAATAAAGGCTACCAAACAGTCCCTTAAGAGCGCGCCAATTATAAAAAAATTAGTGTATTCTTAGACTAACTTTCAATAGATCTGTTTGTCAAGAGTTTACTATTCAGGACGTTGTGAAGGCTGTTGTAGAAAAACATTTCTAACGATATCCTCCAGATTTTTTAGAACTAGTAAAAAGTGACAACAAAGTCGTCCTCCGCATCCCAAAACGCATTTAAATCGGGGCTCTTGCCCTTTTAAGACGCTTGTTTTTTTAACGGTCCTGAAAGCAGGGTGAATGCGATTTGCTAGATGGCTCCTATTCAGCTGATGACTACCAATAGATGCGTTGTGTGGTTCAACCTCAAGAGACCCTAAATAGAAAACTTTCAGGTGATTGAGGGGCGTTGTCTGAGACACTGTCTTGAACTATTTCGAACACCAGACACGGAGTAGAAACCTGTTTTAGTACAACGGAGCCAACCTGAATAGAATTAATAATTTTACCTTTAAGCTTATTCGAACTAACTTTACAGTAGTACAGAGTAATGTCTTCTAACTACAGCTTAATTTTTTGCGGCCTACAGCTCCTATAAAAGTGTGCCCGCACCCGACACTGTTCTACTCTTAGACAGTCGAGGGTTGATACAGGATAGAGAAGCAGTTTTTCTTATCTACCGCGACAACTGAAAAGCTACAGATAAGCAACTCCTTTACAATCAAGACGTCCTTGAGTGCCTTCGGTTCAGTAGGACGATGTCCAATCGGGACCAAAGAGAAAAGGTGAAAATGGAGAGTCAAATTTGTTAACTTAATTCCGATAACTGATTCATAAAATGAAGGTCTGGACCAACTTACATAGCAGCAGGGTACAAAAAAGATTAAAATACAGAAAAAAAAGTAATTGGTATTTTTGAGTAGCTGTTAATAGCTTTGTTTTCACATTTAATTAGCTTCTATTTCGGCATGGACCTGTGCATACGAGGCAATGTCGTTGATCGCGCTTAACATGGCGAGCTGCCAATACTATCCTCCTTCCTGCACGTCAAGTTGACATATAGCCTCCTTGTGGCGCCCCTGGATAGCCATCACAACATCCATTGTGTAGTGAACTAATGTATGCAGCGAACGCCTCCGGTCGAGGGTTAAATAATGGGCCTGGCCTACCAGTCTGTAGGTTGTGCGTGAGGCTAACTCCCTCACCACACAAAAACAAACCCAGTTCAGAGACAACAACATGCCTCGGATATGGACGGATCTTATGTTGACGGCCCTAGCAGACGTATGAATGAATGTGAGGGCCCTTAACCGACCACATGCAGCCAAACAACTTGCGGAGGCCCTTGACTGCTACAAAGCAGATATCACCGCCATCCAGGAAGTGCGATGGGATGGGTCGGGCAGAAAGAAGATGAAGAACTGCGACATTTCCTACAGTGACTGCTACAGGGAGAGAAGGCAGCGCCTATTCGGATGCGGATTTGTTGTTCGAGGCAGAATTAGGCAAAAAGACTTAAGCTTCGATCCCGTAAGGAACATCAGTATGATATGCGCTCACGCCCCGACAGAGAAGAAGGATGGCAACAACAGGGATGACCTCTAAATTCTCCTAGAAAGAACATACAATCGATGCCCCAGCTATGACACCAAGATCATTCTAGGAGATTTCAACGCTCAGCTGGGAAAGATGCTGGCGTCATAGGGAAACACAGCCTGCACGACACGACCTCCGGAAACGGACTCAGGCTGTTGGACTTCGCCGCGGGGCGGAACCCCCAACATCCATAAAGGAACCTGGCGATCCCCTGATCAATCAACCGTCAATCAGATTGATCACGTTCCGATCGACATCAGACACTCATCCAACTCAGATCATCACCTTGTTGTAGCCAAGGTAAGAACCCGGATATCGAGAGAACAACGGAGTCGAGATAGGCCAAAATGGTTTGACGTCGGAATGCTACAATCGCAACAGATCGCTGGGATCTTCGCCGACCGAGTCTCCCTAAGACTCTCCCAAAGTTCGACGCCGCCTGCACTGACAATAGAAGAAGAATGGAAACGTTGTCAAAAAGCCATCAAAGAATGCCACTGATGTGCTGGGTTTCACTCCACCACCAATTCTAGATGCATTGGTAGCTCTTGCAATGCTTCTGCTTCATGTTCACTCCAAAATCCACAATTATGGTTTTTTTGCGTACCCATAGAGCCAAAAATGAGCTTCGTCGCTGAACACAATTTTTCGGTAAAAAAGTGGATCTTCGGCCGACTTTCCAAGAGTCCATGCACTAAAAATGTTACCTTGCGGTAGGTCATTCTGCTTCATTTCTTGCACCAGCTGTTGGTACTACGTCATCTTCTTCCCCTTTCCATGGCGTTACAGCCCGGTGTGCACCTGGGTCTAAACCAACAAGCCTCTCTAGCCAGCACGATCTCTCACCAGCTACCTCCAGTTGAGCACTCCAAGTTGGTTAAGATAATTCTTCACTTGTGTGCGCCATTTAAAACACGGCCGCCCTTTTTTGCTTTGTCCCAATGGCTTAGATTGGAAAACTTTTCAGGCTGGAGCAGTGGTGTCTATACTCTCTGCATAAAGCTCTTCTTTTCCAGACACCATCAATACAAACAGGACCAAAAATCGCAAGCAGACCTCTTTTTTTTTAATAAAAAGTGTTCGCGTCATAAACGAGGACTGGAATGATCAGGCTGTTATACAAATCCAGTTAAGTCCTTCGAGAGGGTGCCTCTCAATTGCCTCTTGAGTCCGAAGAAGCAGCGATTGGTAAGAATGATTCTGCGTATGATTTCGGTCCTGATATTGTTGTCCCTATTTACTGCGGAGCCGAGGTAGACGAAGTCCTTTACTACCCCGAAGTTGGTGCTGCCTAGTTGTACGCTCTGTCCGAGACGTCGGTATTTTGCGTCCTTCCTTGATGACAGTATGTACTTCGTCTTGCCCTCACTTATCGCCAAATCCATTTTAGCCCCTTCTTCTTCAATGCCAACAAACGCCTTATTGACGGCACGCTGGGTACGTCTAATTACGTCAACGTAATTGGCGTAAGCTAGCATTTCAAAGAACTTTTATAAGATCGTTCCTCTGGTGTTGACTTCTGACAGCGCGTCTCTTTGTCGGATTGCTTGAAATTACATCTGTCTAAGTCGAACGTAGCCACCACCCGCAATATAACCTAATCTACCTGCGATAAGTGGACAACAGCTCTGAGAATCCGACGTAGCTGGCTTGAAAGCTTTTTCTGACCTCCATGATTTCTGCTGGTCACACTCCGTGTTTTGGACAGACCGGGAAGCATTTCTCTCACACAAATATTTTCAGCGCAAGTCTTCTTCGGTATTAAAACGCTTTCATTTTTTTACTCTGAATGTCACTGCTGGTCGACTATCAACTTGTCAACAGTTTTATTTCGATTTTTTTTCATTGGCTGCCGCAATCTCCAGTGATTCCAAATTAATTATCTGCCCCATCAAATAGAAATTTAATCGACATTCCAAATCGAAAATTCCTTCAGCAAAACAACATTCATTGGCAAAGAGTTCGCGAAGCAGGCAAAACAGCAAGCAATGATATTCGAGGACGGGCGAGTCTATCTCGGTAGCATACATAATCCTTTCATTAAATATAAAGCCACTGCCAGCGTCGGATCGATATCACTTACATTAATGTGAAAAAGATAAACTGAATGGTGAGTCGAAATTCGCTGAAATACGCTGCAGTAATCAGCGCGCAAAAAAAAACCAAAGCGAACCGAATGTGTGCGGCTCAATGGCTGAGCGGAAAGTAGAAGAACTTATACAAAGTTTCCAATAGACGTGAAGTTTCTTTGAAATGTAGGGAGCTTAGGGCGCCGGCCATGGAAGCAACATTTCGCTTTTGAAGTATTGATTCGGAGTTCTCATGCGAAACAACAATTTATTGCTTTAAATTTACATTCGAAATCATAAGGATTTGCTGAAGATGGTGCAATGATGAGTGCAGTCATGAGTTGACTATGCACACTCTTGGGTCCATGGTACATTGAATTTTCAATTCTCATTTGTTTGGACGAGTTTTTGACTCTGAATGTTGAAGTTTGGGGTTTTAAAATGTCAGACAAAGAGAATAATACCATTTTCGGAATCAACGACGAAATAATGACAAGGATTGTACATTTGTGGCGCTCCCGACAGGAACATACTCCTCACTTCAAAGAACAGGTCACATGAAAGTTTAGCCCTTTAAGGCCGAAAAACATTCTAGAAACAGCTGACGGTCTTCTCCTTCTACCCCTGTAAGGTGATTTCAAAAGTTTTTTTGTTCGTTATTTTGAATGCTCATCTTTCAGACGGAAATTGGCTAAAGCGCGATTGTGTTCAATACGCACTTTAAATTCGGAAGTAATAATTGAGAGGCACTACAGTTCCAAGGGGCCAGAGCCTAGCTTCTACAACAACTACTCGTGTTGTGGGTGCTACTGTTCTCTCACGAGTAGAAGGGACCTACAGTTTTTTGCCGACTCCGAACGGCGAGGTTTGAGAAGCTTTTCATAGACAATTGATACTCTTTGAGTGTTGTCAGCAACTCGAAAGAGGTGGTGCCATGATAAATTGCGAGGCTTCCCGTCCGGGAGTCGAACCTAGACCTTCTGCGTGTGGGTCGACGCACTTACCCACTACGCCACGCCGACCACATCATTTATAAAATATTACATTTAAAATATAAACTAGACAATTGTAAAATTAAAATCGACTGAACAATGATACCAGCGGCATATTTTACAAAAATGAGTCATAAACTGTTTGGTTTATATTTAGGCTTGTTGTTGTTCATTCCCTGTAAGGTCTCCGCAGTTCCAATATTATTCCAATTGGCTGTCTGATTTTTCACACAATTCGGGGTATGTCGGCTTGAACATGAGTAATGTTGTTTTTTTTTGCGTCTAGAGTACGCAGCCCTACAAAAAGAAAAACTTAACAGTGTTAAATTGCATTTGTGGCTATTTTACAATGTACGGGTCATCCGTAACACATACCTTTACAGCAGCAATATTTTCAAATGTTTGCATATAACGATGATTAACCGGCCTTTGGACATTAGTAACGATTTCTATATCTTTAAATATTTACACAACTATACCCATGGCTTGGTACTAAGTCCCACTTTCTTTTATAATTTCAGTATCCGATATCCCTTGTTCTCCTTCTCAAATATTTTAGCACAGAACGCTAACCGTCACAATTCACTAGACCCATTTTAAGTTATCCATAATAAATGGATAATAAAACTGAAGGCTGATAAGACCCAAGCTATGTAGCATAGTTTACTAGACGCAGTCTCAACATCAATCAAACTTTTCACTTGGACTGGTACAACATCGAGTGGTGTGCAAGGTACAAAGTTATAAAGGGTGTCCCAACAAGAACGCAAGATTTAAATTTGGCGCCATTCGAATTGTGATTGTTTGACATTTGAACAATTATTTTTGTTTGTTAGTAGAAGGTATAAGGTTAATAGAAATGGAGCGCTACACGAATGAACAACGCATTCTCATTGTGAAATTGTTTTACCAAAATGGTGGTGGCTACAGTTCGCAAATTGTGCTCAATTTGGGGTTACAATAATGCTTCAATAGAGTCAACTGTTAAGTGATTAGTGGAAAAATTTGCTGAAAATGGGTCTGTAACTGATGTAAAGACAACAACGCGCCTTCGACCAGGTCGATCGAACGAAAATATCGCAGCAGTACGCAATGATGTCACTCAAACTCCATCCACCTCAATTCGACACCGAGCTCAGCAAATTGGTGTTTCCAAATCCACTATGCAGTGAATTTTGACGAAAAATTTGCATCTTCATGCATACAAAGTTCAATTGACTCAGGAACTGAAGCCAGCTGATAATGCACAGCGAAGGGAGTTCGTTAACTGTTGGAGAGACAACATGAAAATGCTGATTTTGCCGATAAAATCATCTTTAGTGACGTGGCCCATTTCCATCTTGATGGCTTCGACAAAAGGCAGAATTGTCGCATTTCGGGCCAGGAAAATCCTCGAGTGATTCACGAGAAGCAAATGCATGCTCAATGTGTCACTGTGTGGTGTGGGCTGGAGGAATCATTGGACCTTTTTTATGAAAATGAGTCAGGTCAAGCGCAAACAGTCAATGGTGTTCGGTATTGTGAAAAGATAACCAATTTGTTCGTGCCTTGAATTGAAGAAATGAATGTGGAGGGGATGTGGTTTCAACAAGACGGCTCCACATCTCATACAGCCAGAGAAACAATTCACTTGCTGCATCAGTCATTTCCCGGTCGTTTTATTTCGCATTTAGGAGACCAGAACTGGCCGCCTAGATCGTGCGATTAAACACCATTAGATTTTTTTCTTTGCATTTTTTTGAAGTCGATGGTTTATGTGACGACTCAAGCCTTAAAAGAGGAAATTGAACGCCGCATTATTAAAATACCTCAGCATTTATCCCAAACGGTCATTGAAAATTTAATTTAAAGATCGCGTATGTGCCAGCAAAGCCGCGGTGCAATCTGGCCGATGTGTTCTTTCTCACATAACCTCATCCTGTCTGCTTGTTAAATTTGCCTTGGGATTTTTTAGCTATAAGACAGAGGAAATATTAATACAATTTCAGGTCTTATTTAATTTTAATTTAATTTTTTGAATTGTTTAAAACCAGAATTTCTAAATAAATGTCCGTATTTGGAGAGCCAAGTTACTCACAGTATCTTGAGAAATGCCAATCGTAGGTTTCTTACTTTATACGTTTTTTCCTTATCGTTGTCTTATAAAACACGTAATTTTTTTGTTGCATATAATCTGAATTATTTTGGCTACTAAAAACCCTTGTTCTGTGTCTTTAAAAACCAATTGAACTTATTCATGAACTGTGAAGTAAATTTAACGCACTTTTCGATTTTTAAACATTTTACGATATTGAATATCGTAAATGGCAAATATTCATTCTATTCGTTTTTCTCTTTCACTTCGTTTGGCGCTTAAGTCTTGGAAGACCAGGGCCTGTCTTCGATCTGTCTTCTTATTCCTTTAATGGCACTATAGTCCGGGGAGGACCTGGACCTCAACCAACAGGCATGTCCAGCCAGCTGCCTCCAGTTGCTCACACCAAACTAGTTGTGGTCCTTCTCAACATGTGCGCCAATAAATGCCAAGACATCCTCTGTTACGTTGACCCAATGGATTGGCATCGAAGACTCTTCGAGCCGGATCTGTGTTGTTTATTCACTCTATGTGACCCAGACATCTCAAGCGTTGGATGTTTTTTTTCTTCTTCTTTTGTAGCGTTGGATCTGCATGCCATCAACGCTAACAGGACCAAAGATAGGACGCAAGACTTTTCTCTGAATACAACCAAGGAATTCTTCATCTGACATACAGTCAATAAAGTCGAGAGATAGGTTTTCTTGAATGGTGTACCTGACGAAGATGTCCCATGAAATCGCAGGCGATGGAGTCTATTCCTGGATATCATCAGCTGATCGAAAGAAACCACACGAGAAAGTGTGTAGGAAATATAATTCTGGAATGAAGTCGAATGCATGTATTGTCTTGGATTAGGGGATTTTTCAGTCGAAGACGGGCATCTTTATCTCTCACCGCTTCGAGGGCAACAAATTTATGACATGATATATGTTCCCTCTTAGTTGATAATACCCTGATGTGCAATCTTCAAACCCTTTTAATACCGCATCAAAATAGAAGAAGAGCTGGTGCTGGAAAGGAAGAAATTGGTTTTCGGCTGGTTCTGGTTTCCCCTCGTCCATAATCAACTTCCATATATTCGGGGGAACATTTAGTTTATTTAGCGAGTCAGTCAGGGCCCGGTTATTTCTTCCACAACCAGGCGTATATTCGATCTTTTTCGAAGGATTCGATCTGAAGGCTGGGGTCCTTTTAGCGGAAACATGATTAATCCTTTCCACAAACGCATTTTGTTCTTCTTTGAGCTGATAAAGGAAAAGAAATTAAATTTGAAGCGGTAACTGTTTGCCATCAAAATTCCTTGAAAAAGTAATTCTACTTGCAACAGGTCCCAAGGACAGCTAAGATGGTCTTCGGTATCCCAGCCTTCGGATTCAAAAAGGAGAGAAAGACCGAACCGAACGGTGTAGAGGCCAAGTGTTTGCGGATGGTAGAGAGCTTGATCTTGACAACTGAAAGCAGCGTGGCCGCAACCGTCAGTTATAGCTTAGGCTCAGACACTCTTTGGGCCGCTGGTGTGATAAGTAAGTAATTAATTATTTAAATTTTGGCTTCGTATTGCTATTATTTTTACCTCAGCTGTATGTATTTCCTTGTTGCTTGCTACTAACCTGGTTTTAAACAAAGAGAAACCATAAATACTCACACATGTAACCCGCAGTTGCTCAGTATATCTTTGTATACATTTTATAAGTGAACTAATTTATATTTTAGAAGATTATTCCACTTTCAGGTAAACTGTCGCATTTTTTCCGTAAATATGGGCTGGCACTTTTCTGAGATTTGGCTCACTTGCACATTCTTTTATATTGAAGCAACAAATTGGATTTTGTTTACTACTCCCCTGAAAGAGAAATATTCCACAGTTAGGAATAAGCTCCCTTCTCAAAAAGCCTTGCTCGACCTCCAAAAATAAAATTGTGTTTCCTCAACCTTCTGAGTCAAATTATAGGAGTGACTAGACGGATTGCATTCCCTGTAATTTCGTCGCTGCTAGTTTTTCCCCACTTTCATTCTCCCTTGACCCTCACTAAATGTGCGGAGATATACACATATTCAGCGCCGTTAATATCCTAATGCGCAATTATGATTAAAGTGGTATTCAGGTGGAGGCTTAAACGCGTTAATTCGTTAAAGGCAGGCAATAAGTTGCAGTTCAAGCAATAAATTTGTTTGCGTGTCAGTTTGTATTTGGCTTCCCTTCGATATGGACGAACACGAAAAAAAGATCTGCTTCAAGCGTTCGCTGCGAATACTGTTGAAAATTTTTCAATTCTTTGGACTGGCGACCTTCAAATACAATCGATCAACCAACCGGCTGGAACCGAGCTCGTGTAAACGTTTTATTTCGACACTCGTCCTCCTGTATTGTGGGTCGTGCAGCCTGGGAGCGACAGTGTTATTGCTTGCAATAATTCTATCTATCTACTATGCAAACAATAGCATTCTACTGATTCAATCGGACGAATTTCTCTCATCAAGCCGGATTCTGTTTAAGGCGTTCAACACGTTCTTTTTCATCGTCAACTATATCCGATTCAAGAACACTTTTGTGGAGACGCTCAATGAAATTTTCGTCCTCTTCGACAGGGTGCACAAGCTGACTAAAGATGGAAGCCTGTATTATCCAGGAACGCTTCAAAAGTTGATCTACCTTCGAGTGTTGTTGTTCTGTGCATGCTGGATCATGCAAAGTCGCACTCAAATGCCGATGTGGAACGTTCTTGCCTGGTTTTGGTTTGGACACAGCTTTACCATAATGGAGCTCTCCTTTTGGACACATCTGTACGGAAATTTGACGTTAATGTGCCTGTATCACAAGATGAACAACATGCTGAGTGCCATACAGGCAAAAAGAAAGACCAAGAGGATTAATCGGAGTATCCAAGAAGCAGTTTCGATTTCATACGAAATCCACCGCGTGAAGGAAAAACTCAACAAAATCTTCACTGTCCTGCACTCTGTGTGTTTCCTGGGCTTCTTTGGGGATGTCTTTGCAGTCTATAGGTTGCTCAAATTACTGGCCATTCTAAAGTTGAACAAAATGCACCTACCACCGTGGCAGATTGTTAACTTAGTCCTATTAATAATTTTCAATGGATATTGGGCGTCGTACGATTTCCACTTGACTAGCTACACATCGGAGACCCTAGTTCAGTTTGAGAAGATATTCCGAAGGAAACTAGTGACCCTTGATATTCCGGCACCAGATATAGTAAAGCACCGGGTGGTGAATTCTGGGTGACTGTGTGGCAACGAGTCGTTGTTAACCAATTTTGTATTTGCAGATTGAAATGGCTCTCTTGCATCATAATGTTCAGGACATTGCCACAAGGGCGTTTGGGGTATTCGTTGTCGATCGTCGTTTTTTGTACAAATTTGCCACAGATCTTGTCATTTCCTATGCAATTGTCACTTTCCAAAGGTTCACTGGGGAATTCGTCCAGGCCTCCGGAGAACGCTTAGGTGAATGCTTTGACTGTTGTCGGTGTCAAGTAGTTTTTAATCAAAATGTTGTTTTTTTTCAGAAATGATGTTAGAGACGGTAACTAGTTCTTCGGGTGTTATCAATGTCCAGAAAAGGAGACCACAAGAGTAGCTCTAGGTTTCCATTCTATTTGTTTATATAGGTTTTATTAAAAATTTATTTTAGTCTTTTCAATGAAATATAATGAACAGACTTTGGAGTCTTTTTTTGTGTTTTTTATTCCTTCTCCTACTTATAACAATAATTGGGTGACAATACAGATTCTACAACAACTACTCGTGTTGTACGTGCTACTGTTCTCTTACGAGAAGAAGGAACCTACAGTTTTTTGCCGATTCCGAACGACGAGAATTGAGAAGCTTTTCATAGACAATTGATACTCTTTGAGTGTTGTCAGCAGCTCGAAAGAGGTGGTGCTGTAAAAAAAAAGCGAAGTGTCCCATCCGGGAATCGAACCTAGACATCCTGCGTGTGGGTCGACGCACTTACTCACTACGCCACGGCGACCACAAACAAACTTTGATTCTTCTTCTTCTTCTTCTGGCGCTACAGTCCGTTGTGGACCTGGGTCTTAACCAACCGCCAGTTGGTCCTTCTCCGCTTGTGTGCGCCACCTTAGCCTAGGCTGTCCTCTGTTGCGTTGTCCCATTGGCTCAGATTCGAAGACTTTACGCGCCAGAGCAGTGGTTTCCATACGGTCTACACGGCCTAGCCATCTTAAGCGTTGTATCCGGGGACGCTTGACTAGGCGTATGTCGCTGTACAGCCCAACTTTGATTAGTCGGAAGAAATAACATCGTATTGGTTCGAATGAATATGCTCTTGAACCTCAATCGTCTTTCTCAGATTTTCTTTGCAAATTCCAACTTCATTATTGACTTATCTGCTCTAGGTCTAGCTGTCACAAGCTTATTCTTCATTGCGCTTGAGGAAATTTTTGGAATTTTAAAACAGACAAAAACCACGCACATATCTTCTACAGAACGATTTCAAATGCCCCTGAGCGTAACATCGGCGTAAGAACAATCAGAAGAAAACTTATGAACTCTAAGCATCCATTCAAGTCACTAAGGAACGAATGACGCTTCTAGCAGTCAAAATCTGTTTGGCATGCTTGTGAATTGTTGATTCTGGGTCCAGAAGAATGACCGGAAACATAGAAAATTTGTTCATTGTTTTGATTCGAGTCCAATTTAGATGCTCTTGGGCCACAGGAATTGTTTCTCGTTCTGCTACCAGGGTCGTCGATTTGTGTCTCTTTAAGCGCTTTTGATGGTAATAATTTGAAGCCTTTTTTTTTTTAATTTTCAACTTCAATAACCTTCAGCAAGATGACTTGGGTCAGCATGAATTAGTGGTTGTGGGAGATGTATGGTGCGGTGGTGCGTCTTGATCAGCACAAAAAGTTTGAAGATGAGGAACTGGAGGCTTTACTACTTCAAGATCCGTGTCACACGCAAAGTGAACTTGCAGATTCATTGGAAGTGACTGAACAAACAATTTACGTTCGGTGAAAGAAATTGGGATTTAAAAAAAAGAAGGAATTGGACGCCGTTCGAGTTGAAACCGGGAGTTATCGAAAAGCCTAGGAACTTTAAAGACATCAAACAAAGGAGTTCTTGCTTCAGACCGTGGGTGGAGATTAAAAGTTTATATACTGCGATAATCCCAAGAAGAAAAAAAATACTATGCGAAGCCTGGTGAACCCTTTCCACCATCTGTCATGCTATGCAGTCCCACACTAATCGGATGAGGTGCACCATGACTAGGTGTAACCATTGATAGGAAACGTTATCGACCATAACTTATGGGCTTGAACCATGCATTGCCTGAAATATGTCCAGAAATGACCGAAAGGCAATTAAATGACGCTCGGTCCCATGTGGCTGTAGTGGTAAAAAACTTCCTGGAAACACTGAAATGGGAGGTCTTACCAAACCCGCTGTATTATGTAGACCTTGCTCCTTCTGTCTTTTTCGACGGATGCAATACGACTTGGGGGGTCACCGGTTGGGGTCTTTTAATGATATCGAAGAATACCTTAATGATTATATCGGATTTTAGAGATGGTATTCGAAAATGGCTTAAAATGGCTAGGCCTTGTAGAGTGTACGGACACCACCAGTCCGCCCCAAAAGTCTTAGACATTGCGACAACAACTCAAGTGGACGGCTTAGGCTGAGGTGGCGCACATAGGTGGAGAAGGACCTCAACCAACTTGTGCGCAACTGGCGGCAGCTGGGGAAAGATCGTGCTGGCTGGAGAGGAATGTTGGTTCAGGCCCAGGTCCACCCCGAACTATAGCGCCACAAGAAAGAGAAGAAGAAGATTCGAAAATTACCAAAGAGATGTGAAAAAATAGTAGCTTTCGACGAACAGTTATTTGACAACGTCATTTCCACTTACTGGGTCGAACAAATATAGGAAGCTTACATAACGCACATTTAGCAAAAGTTTAATATTCACCTGAAAATTGAAATATAACTCGAAAAGGTGTCGGGCCATCCTACAATGGCCAGAATATCTTTAACCTCCAAGAAACCCTGACAAGCAGAGCGTTTTGAAAATACTTCAACTAACGAAGCAAAAAGGACTTTTTGACCTTAAGGAAGACAGGATAACAAATGTTGTCTACTTCAACTTCAGTCGATGTCGACTAACAACGCATTTTCATGGAACGAATTAGCAACAAAAGACGAGAAACCTGCCCGACAGTTGCCATGGAAGTACTACTGACTCACTCGGTGTACAAACAAAACAAACATGAGGATATCCAAGAAAGGAATGGGTGCTTCTTTGAGGTCAAAACTTGGGTATTTTTTTAAGCCTTTAAAATACCCCAGACAGAGAAATCCAACGGATTTGCAATCCATTTTTTTTTAAGAAATTGAGTGTGGAACCATTCTTGGTTTGTATGCTTTTTGTGAGATGATGCCGCTTCTTGTCCACGCTCCGCCACCGAACTGCTTGTTTTCCCAAGTCTACAAGACAGTATTAATTTTGACGCCCCAGCTCAAAAATACGACCGGAAGGCGATCATCGGGGTTATGGGGCCCATAGCTGATGATAGCTTCCTGGTGGCCGATTGAAGTGAACATTTCTGAAGGACCTCTCTGGCAAGTAACCTCGGTGATTATGTTTGTTGACAAACCGCTCGAAAGCAAATGGCAACTCATCGGAAAAACAAATTCGGTCCTCACCAACAGGCAAAGCAACTCTTTCGGTCTATTGACTTTAACTTTTTCAGTTTGTTGTGTAAGATCTGTCCTTTTGGAACTTTAATGGCTTGAGTCCAAGCTCCAAACTGTTCTAACAGTGTGTTGAGCTGACGAGAATTTTTTCTTCCACTACGCGAATTTCGCTTGTGTCAAAACTTTAGCACACTATCATGAACTGCAGTCTGAAATTGGTTGCAACTCGATATAGTCCGGTTATAGACATGTTTTATATACAAAGGCGAATGCCACCAAAAAATTTAAACGATTTTATTTAAGCTTAGAATCCATCGATTGTCCGCAATTTTTAACAAAATTCGTGAATTTTCAACCATTGTTGTTTAAAAGCCACTGATCGGCAACCATATTGATCGAAATGCGGTCAAGACACTGCGATTTTGTAAATATACAAGTTTACGCAAGCGATTCACAATAGAATCACAAAATCCACAAA
This sequence comes from Eristalinus sepulchralis, assembly GCA_944738645.1. Classification (NCBI taxonomy): domain Eukaryota; kingdom Metazoa; phylum Arthropoda; class Insecta; order Diptera; family Syrphidae; genus Eristalinus; species Eristalinus sepulchralis. Next base: position 11,574,798 of record OX122886.1, read on the forward strand.
TCCTGGTGTGGATGAGAGGTCAAAACTGGTCGACGATGAATATCTGTCTCATTGATTTGTCTTTGTTCTACACCTCCTAATTGAGGACAACGTAAAAATTCGATAGGAAATTTATTTTAGCCGGTCTTTGAATATATGTACATACACCTATGTGCGTCGCCCCACTGCATATATAGTAAATTGCACAGAATCCAGTGGCGACAACTATAAGATCTCTTTCAACCGAGAAATGAGAGCGATACAGAAGAGACTTGGCAACTCGATTACAAGTCTATACGTCAGAAAATTATTTACTAACTACTCCGGGTTAGGGTGTGGGTGTGCAAATTTATTGGTTAAAACTGAGTACGTTAAAATACAATATACGTGACCTTTTCGACTCACTTTAAATTTTTAGGTGGAAAAACTGGGAGTACATATTACATTCTACACAGAAAGAAGTTAAATTTAATTAAAGTTTAACTGTCAGGTACACACTTAACAACAAAACAAAATGGAAAGGAAACTGAGTTACTCTTATGGTTATAGTCTATGGAGTTCTCCAGTAACCAAAGACGTAGTTGCCGCCCTTAGCATCAATTCTGAAGAAGAAACATTTTAATTCAAAATTATTAGCATCGGCATTGGTCTATGTACTTACGTAAGTGTTTTCCAGAGGCCGTAATGAACTCACCGGTGAACCTTTGGAACGTGACGATTGCGTAGGAAATGACAAGATCTGTGGCAAACGTGAATAAAAAACGACGATCTACAACGAATACCCCAAACGCCCTTGTGGCAATGTCCTGAACATTATGATGTAACAGAGCCATTTCAATCTGCAAATACAAAAATTGTTAACAACGAGTCGTTGCAACACAGTCACCCAAAACTGACCACACGGCGGTTTTCTGTATCTGGAGTCAAAGACTCAAGAGTCACTAATTTCCTTCGGAAAATCTTCTCAAGCTGAACTAGGGTCTCCGATGTGTAGCTAGTCAAGTGAAAATCGTGCGACGCCCAATATCCGTCAAAAAGTATTAGCAAGACTAACTTAACAATCTGCCACGGTGGCAGGTGCATTTTGTTCAACTGGATAATGGTTAATAACTTGAGCAACCTATAGACAGCAAAGACATCTCTGAAGAAGCCCAAGAAACACACAGAGTACAGAACAGTGAAGATATTGTTGAGCTTCTGCTTCACGCGGTGGATTTCGTATGAAATCGAAACTGCTTCTTGGATGCTCCGATTAATCCTCCTTGTCCTTCTCTTCCCCTGAATGTCACACAACATGTTGTTCATCTTGTGATACAGGCACATTAACGTCAAATTCCCGTACAGATGTGTCCAAAAGGAGAGCTCCATTATGGTAAAGCTGTGTCCAAACCAGATCCAGCCAATAATGTTCCAAGTAAACTTCTTATAAGTTTTCCCGCTACTTTGGATAATCCAGCCTGCGCAGAACAGCAGTATTCTAAGATAAAGTAACTTTTGAAGCTTTCCGGGATAATACAGGCTTCGGTCGTTAGTCAGCTTGTGCACCCTGTCAAAGAGGACGAATATTTCGTTGAGCGTCTCCACAAAAGTGTTCTTGAATCGGATATAGCTGGCGGTGAAAATGAACGTGTTGAACGTCTTAAAAAGGGCCCGACTTGATAATAAAAATTCATCCGATTGAATCAGTAGAACTGCGTCGCTTGTATAATATGCAAGCAGTATTATTATAAGCACACAAATTGACACTACCAGACTGCTCGTCCCAAAGTAAAGGAGGACGAGAGTCGAAATAAGACGTTTACGCGAACTCGGTTCCAGCCGATTGGTTGATCGATTGTATGTGAAGTTCGCCAGTCCAAAGAATTCAAAAATTTTCAACAGTATTCGCAGCGAACGCTTGAAGCAGATCTTTTTCTCGTGTTCGTCCATTTCGAACGGAAGCAAAATACAAACTGACACGAAAAGAAATTATTGCCTGAGCTGCAAGTTATTACCGGCTTTTACCGAATTAAATTGGCTGCTTCAATCCGATGATTCCCTACGAAAATACTTCTCCAATCGGTCAATTCAAAAAACTACAGCACAATACCTCGACATAATTATGATGAAAGTATTACTGCGCATTTGGATATTGATGCTGTTGTATATGTGCACAAGTAGTGACGGTTAGGAGAAAGTGAAAGTGGGGAAATATTAACAGTGACGTCAGCGTGTGACGTCTGTGTAGAAATTTCAGGAAATGCAAAGAGAAAGAGCTAAGTGTGCGTATAGACATATTTTTAGTCTCTCCACTACTATGAGTGATAACAAATTGGCGCACGTTTTAATAATGGTCACTCGCTTAGTCGAGGATATTAATGAGGAATTTTGGGAAGGGAACTTATTTTTAGGTGCGTAAAAGAGTGTACAGGGATGATTGCCAAAGTGAGTTAATAGAAATTAAATCCAAGGCCAATGGGAAAAGATTGTATTTGGCAAACAGCAAACAGGTCGGAAGGACCCTTGCACACCAGACGTATGGAACCAGCTTAGAAGCAAATGCCAATCAATGGAAGTTCTGTAAAATGGTTCAAAAATCATCAAAAACTGAAACACTTGTCACTTTAAAACAACTTTACTGGCACTTTAACAAAATCTTATTTAAGACTTTCCAATTCCAGAATGTGTCCATTTTATTAGAAAGTATCAAATTTGTAGAAAATATTTGGTAGGTTATCTGTAAGTGGAAAAATATACGAGGTCTGTTTAAAAAAAAAAGTTAAATTTTGAATTTTAATGGGCGCACATATCGATTTTTTTTTTCTTTTGTTATATTGGTACACATGTCTCGAGCATATGCTTACAGATTCAGCTCTGTAGCATATTTATTTTCTTTGTGAGAGGCATACACGTTAGACGTGTTTTTCGGCGTTCGGTGATTTCCTGCTGTCGACAAAAATGGATCAAAGAATTTGGATTCGATTTCGTGCGAAAAATAAATGAATGGTGCTCAAAAACACTTGACATCTTGACAGTGACATGTGGTGAGTGAACTCTGAGTCAACAAATTTTACAAGTGGTATAAGCTTTTCAAAGAAAGTCGAGAAGGTGTGAATGTCTACGATGGCCCTGGACCCCCCAGTACATCAACAACCGATGAAAATGTAAAGAAAGTGAAGCAAATTGTAGTGGAGAGTCGTTGAATCACAATAAGAAAAGTAGCCGAAGATGTCGGCATAACGATTGGTCCATTGGTAATTTTTTGGAAAGTTTTGACATGAAGCTTTTGGCAGCGAGGTTCGTTACAAAATTCTTGAATTTTGACGTAATTTTTTGGCCCACAACAACACCGTCATCATGTCGCAGCCACCGTATTCACCAAATTTGGCCCCCTGCGACTTTTTTCTGTTCCTAAGACAGAAGAGACCCTTGAAAGGACGATATTTGGCAACGACTGAGGATATACAAAGCGAATCGCTGAGAGAGGTCATACCAAAAAGAACACATCAGCGCTGCTTCGAGAATTGAAAAAGACGCTGCCACAATGTTATTATATCTGAGGGGGACTATTTTAAGGGCGCAAAACAGAAATTTATGAATAAATAAATATTTATGCAGAATATAGAAAATTCGCCTTAGTTTTTGAAAAGACCTCGTATTAAGACAAAAATTAGTTCATTCATAAGGAGGGATTTATTTCGTAATAAAATGCCAACACTGCTCAAAGTCATCGTACAGTATCCATTGCAGGGATTTGGCAAATAAGATATCTGAACCAGTTATTCTTATACAGTACCTCACAAAATTGAGCATACACTCACAGCTTAAATATATTTTTATCTTTTTCGCCTTACAAAAAGTAGTTAATTAATAAAACTTAAATGCAGTTCGAATTGACATATTTCAATTGCTAAAAACCATAAACAAAAATATGAAAATAAAAAAAACTTGCTATTTCTAAGCAAAATAAAAAAGGCACTTCATTTTAACACACAAATTTAAGCATACACTTAAAGGAAATTCGAGTTACGACAAAAACACAAAACGAAAACAGTTACAAGTCAAATTTCAGTAAGTTTTTTTTTTTAGTGTCCCTTCATATCTAAAATTGTTTATTATTTTTTGTACCGTTGCATGCGATCGCCCTACAGTTTCTCCTGTTTTTCGCATTGACTTCCCCTCCCAAAATAGCTTAATGATGAGCATTCTCTTTGACAAAGTAGTCTGTTTTCGCATGTTTTCTAATTTTCGCACCAAGAAGAGAATATCGGTGTTTTCAGTTCAAAAGCGTGTGCAGGAATGATCATCAGGGACATTTTCTGCTTCATTCCTTAACAAATTTGCATGTATCGATTCTGCGAAGCTTGTGTATAACGCACACATGATACAAAACAATTTTGAAGAGAAACATAAAAGAACTCCAACTTAAAAAAACAAATCAAAATAAAAATCGTACCCCCAATACAACTTAATTGCACCCGCTTTCAAATGATGCCGCCACCTGCAAGTTGTGGCAGATCTTAGAAGTGATTACCTACTTCACTGAATGGACGTGACATTTGCCATCAATAATGAGCGTTCATCAGGGTCTCTTTTAAACACTCCCGCGTTTCTTTGTTGCATTTGCGGGATGTTCTAATTTTTTTTTTAATTTATGGAAAAGTGCAGGCGAAGCCGCTGAATGGTTGTAGAAGTTTATAGCGAATGCTCCGACCGATAAGTCATGCAAAGAGTGGTTTCGACGCTTCAAAAGGGGTGGTTTTGATAGAGCGCAATGCCCAGCCCAGAAAAATTGGGTGCCATACGAGTTGAAACCGATATCAAAGAAGGGGATTTTTGCACCGGATCGCGACTGGGGATGAAAAGTGGATATACTACGATAACCCCAACAAAAAAAAAAAAAAACTATGCAAAGCTTGGTGAACCCGTTCGTCTCATCGTCTACATCCTTGGCTTAAAGGTTATGCTCAGTATATGGTAGGACCAGGCCGGTGTTGTGTAGTATGAGCTGCTTGGACTAGGCGATACCCTTGATGGAAAACATAATCGACAGCAACTAATGAATTTGAGCCGCTCATTGCACGACAAATGGCCAGAAACAACCGAAAGGCATGACAAGGTAATTTTACAACATAATAAAGCTTGGCTCCATCCGGCTGTAGAGGTCAAGAACGACTTGGAAATGCTGATGAAATCCTTTTTTAAATACTTCTGCTTGTTAGCCAGACTGTATGTCGTTGTTCGTACTACCTATCTCTTCATTGGCCATCTGATCGTACGATTCACCCGTAACGTCTCCAAATCAGCTAACAGCATAAGCTTAAGTTCTTAGTCTAAACATATACAACAGAGAATGTACAGTTCGGCCCTCTTAATAAAGTCAAAACACCAACAGATCGTTGGCCTTTTACTTTTCCGTTCATCCGTTTATCTCCTTCGCTTGAGACCCCTACACTGAAATGGAAGGTCTAGTCTCTTCACAATGTCCTGAATGTTGTCTAACCGGTCAAATATCTTAAATTGGTATTAGCTCCGTAAATTCCTCTCACGTAAACTTAGTAATGGTAGTTATAAATGAAACAAAAAGCTTTCAGTAAAATTTGTTAATATTTTGCATTATAATAGAAGGATCTACGACAATTATTTGTGACAAAAACTCTCGATCAAAGGGTCTTCACAACTTTGGTGACATACCTCTATCCGATGGTCCATGGTATCGGTGGCCCTGAGACATATTTTATCCTTAAGCTCTTGAATTGTTTTTGACTTATTAAGGCACACTTTTTCATTGAAATTCTCCAAAAGACAGAAGTCCAACGGTTTAAATAGTGGCTGCCAAGTAACATCGAGACAACGTGAGACAACACGGGTATTAAATTGTTCTCGCATATGAGTCAATGAGTTGGTTGTGGGGCAAGTGGAATTATCATCTTGTAAGCACATATCGTCCAGGTCTATATCTTCACAAGAAGTCCGTTATCATCTCGCAATAGCGGACACCGTGCACAGTAAGTCCTTTATTAGAACTGAAATTGTAAAGGTTTGCGTCACTGAGGTAGCGCTTACCTATGCATGTTAGCATCTCTTACGTCAGTTGTCTTGTTAGATGCGTTAGTAAAGTACTCGTTTGGATCCACAAGTTCAGGTTCGAATTCCGGATCCTCATCTACGTTTTTTTCCGTTTTTCGAGCTTAATTTTCGCGAGTTCTAACACCATGACCTTGGACCAACTTGGTTTCGGAACTAGCGGCATTGCGGATGGCATGATGTTAAGAAAATAGGCTAACTCTCCAAAATGCACTCAATGCGAGAGATGACAGCTAGTCAGATTTTCTTCAGTCTGGTTTGTGGCTGCATGGTGTTGTAGTTGGAATTGGAGGAGGAGTTAGTTGAAGATATTAAGAGTTTGCCAAGTGATCCAGTGAGTTTCGTAGTGCATTGTTTTACTATTTCGTGAAAAGAAAAGAAGTAGGAATGTTTTACTTTTAAAAGGAGAAGTGTTGGTAATGTGTTCATTTTTTTGTAGAGTTTCGAGGCTTTTCCGTTTCCTTTTTCCATTCTTCCTTCTGGTACGTTGATTGATGGAAACAACCCAAGCTCTAGGTGAAATGTATTTGGAACCGCCGCAGAGTACTCCAGACTGAAGAGGAATTCCAAAGAGGGGAACATTCCTAGTATTTCGGAGCGATAAGACGGAGGCACTGGCGTTCGAAAACGTTGTGTCTTCGAACTACCAAGTAAGGTGTTACAGATATTCGTTCCTCTTGTTTTCTACGTTCGTCTCGTCTGACGGTAGAGACGATATATATATATATATAGATAGAAAATACGGAAGATACGCGGATAGTGAAATTTGAGATAGATTACACCACCGAGTGTATCTGTCTTATGTATGAATTCGGCAATAAATCTTTATCCAGTTAGTGGTGATACGCATTGGTGGGCGGTTTCGGCTAGTTGAACCGATTGTTGTGGCTTCGATCCCGGGTTACTAATTATAATTTTTTTTATTGAATTCTCTTTTTTTTTCTTTTCTTTTTTTTTATTTTTTTTACTGAAATTGAATGTTAGTTATAAGTTAGATTAAGAAAAACATTGTATAGTTTTAAGAGTAATAAAATTGTACAGTTTAAAGCGAACTGCCATCGTTTTGTCGCGATTCAAGGGGTGGTCGATCGTACGGGAGGTTAATCGCGTGGCGCCCTTAATTAACATACATCCAGAACCACGACCTTCTCCACAGCTAGTCAGGCACCCTCCCGATCGAGGTCGCGTACCGACGGAAAAAAAACGGGTAACACCTTGTGGAACGGCTTTTCAACAATCACTTAAGGATTATCATTTGCCTAAATGCGGCAATTCTGCTTGCTAAGGAGACCAATCGGTCGATTATGCTGACCAGAAAAATCACGAAGTGCACGGAATGCATTTTGGTTTGAATGTTTTCTTTCAAATTCCTTTCGCAATTTCCATCTTTGTAAAAATCTTTAAAAATATGAACGCGTTGCTCAATTGTGTACTTCCGTGCTGCGATAGCGGCTACCAGATCTGAGAGATAGGTGCACCATAACCAGAAGACCCTAGAACTTATTTCAAGTGGAAGATCCCCTTGGACGTGTGTCTTCTGTTTGAACAGAATCGAGGTTGGTGTATTTTGCTGACGGGTCTGACTCAGATTGTTTTCTGATCAGGCCAGGCGGTTATGGGAACTTTCCGGTATCTGTGTGGGGTCATAGCGCACCCGGGTGCTATAGGACAGCAGAGATCTTAGAAAGGCCTCGCTTCCCACAAAGGAGGAGTGATTTACACTCAAATTTGGGGCGTCATTACTTACAACTCTTGGATAAATGATATTAGGCCTTTGTTACAGATCACTCAATTCTTCATATAATTTTTTTTTTGTTAGTGGCGCCCCCTATATGTCCCGAGACTGATTGAGTTATGTGTTATAACGCCGTATAGGCATTTGATTGCGTAAAACAAAATTTCACATCTGTGCTGTGAAAGTTTGACCGAAGCCCTTAACGACACTACAGATTTCGCTGCTCATCGTGGCGCCCTATGCAAGATGACAATGTTGTGCGGACTTTCCTTATGAAGACTGGCTTTAGCCCTCGTTTATGGTGATCGCCCTCGTTTATGGTGATCGCCCTCGTTTATGGTGATCGCCCTCGTTTATGGTGATCGACCTCGTTTTAGTGCCAGCTAACGCAACATTGATAATTTGCTAAGTTTACCCAATGACATCAGCTGAATCGTGCCTCTAGTAAGTCGTGTTAGGAGTGCTGTTGAAAAACTCACGTTTTGTCCAAAACCTATTTCTTTCGAATTAAAGTTCGTTGCCGACGTTGGCAGTGCAGTGACAATTCTTCGTTGTCATACAATCCGACGAGTTTTGCAAGGAAATCGAAAACTGCACAGGACACCGCATAGCTCGTCTCTCTGTTTACCACCAGAACTTGGAAAAAAGAGGGTCCTATGCTCCAGTATTTATAAAGCCTTTGGTCTTGCTTAATTGATTAATTCTCATTTTCGATACTTATGGCGGTGAATAAAGCGATAAAGCAACAAGAAAGATGAGGAACATCAACTTTAAGCAAGATGCAGGTATCTAGAACCTAAATAAAGGTAACACAGACAAACAAGAATAAAATCAGGCAAGACAACTCCGCATTAAGCGCGAATTTGAACAAGAACGTGCTCTGCTACAAAAATTCCCCCAGAATTTCAGTGTGCAAAAAACAGCGAGTCGAACGAACACGAGTTCACCTCGTACCCTAAAGCCGATTCAATGGACCATCCCAGGAGAGTGCATTGGTATATGTAGCACACCGTCAGTTCTTCATTTGAGCACGATATAAAAATATACAAGACCCCGTAGGTGCAAGGAAGTGTTTCTTGGCATCTGCGGCGAACACAATGCCTAGTGTGTGGTGAAACACACAAAAACTACTTCACTTCCTTACAAGGATGCCAAATTGAATGGAATCAGATTTCCTTGTTTTCTTTTTATGTGATGCTCTCTGTGGGCACACCGCGTGGACAATGAGTACGTGTAATGTAGCGTTTCTGTTATTTTCCATCGTTGCCCTCCACTTCCCATCTGCCCTCATCCTCTTGGTCTATTTTCCGCCTCCCAAGGTGTTGTTTTATTCCTTCACATTTTGGTTATCACTTCGACACGTTTTATGAGAGGAACATGCACTTAAGGAACGGAAAACAACTTGTTCAAGGGATTCATTGTTTATGTCATTTCTTGGTTTCTCCCCACTCACTCTCTCCCTCTCTCTCCTTCTATGACTACACACAAAGAGGAGGAAAGGAATGGAATATTATGTGGGAGAAGATACTTAAGACTTACAACTTTGTCTTGTGAGGAAAACGTATGCGCTTATGGAGGGCGTGCGTTCTGGTACTGCTTTCAGACAAAAAAGGATTTCAAACCTCTCCTGCATTCAAACTGGGCCAGATGAGACTTGTATCTGCACCATGTATGGACTTTATGTTCTATATTTTATTGTGCTTGACATCAAGCTCTCTTGTGGAAAATTCGTTCTTATTGGGCAATGAGTATTTTCTTCGCAATTCAGTTCGAACAAAACTAACTAAAGACATGCTTATCACAGGCAACAGCGGCAACATCTTTGGCACTGCCTTTAGTCTGCGTCTGCGATCTTATCCTTCTCAAAAGTTGCGCTACAGTCCACAGATGACACGTTCTTCTGTCAGATTCCTTCAGTTTCACACACTGACTTCATTGACGTCCGTCTCCACTTGTGAGCATCAACTTGGACAAGGATACCGTCTGTTGCATTGACCTACTGTATCAGATTCAGGGAAGGATAAGATATTGTCTAATCATCATAAGCGTTGTATGCTAAAACGCCTCACTAGAGCATACCCCAATACAGCACAACGAGTTTGTCGATCAGTATAACTAGAAAAGGTTGATGTCACTTCTCAAATAAAGGGTGATTCATTGTAAGGTTTGATTAATAATATTAAATAAAACGTCTAAATCTGAAAGCAAACTAAAAATTTGTACTTTTGGTGAAAAGAACATTTCATGGCAATTATAAAATGTTGGGTGTCCAAAAAAGAAAGCAAGATTTAAATTTGGCGCCATTCGAATTGTCATTGTTTGACATTTGAACAATTATTATTGTTTGTTAGTAGAAGGTATAAGGTTAATAAAAATAGAGCGCTACACGTATGAACAAAGCATTCTCATTGTGAAATTGTTTTACCAAAATGGTACAGTTCGCAACTTGCTATCAATTTGGGGTTGCAATAATGCTCCAAAAGAGTCAACTGTGAAGCGGTTAATGGAAAAAAATTGCTGAAACTTAGCCTGTAACTGATGTAGAGACAACAAAGCGCCTTCTACAAGGTCGATCGACCGAAAATATCGCAGCAGTATGTGATGATGTCGCTCAAACTCCATCCACCTCAATTCGACACCGAGTTCAGCAAATTGGTGTTTTCAAATCCACTATGAAGCGAATTTTGACGAAAGATATGCATCTTTATGCATACAAAGTTCAATTGACTCAGGAACTGAAGCCAGCTGACCATGTACAGCGAAGGGAGTTCGTGAATTGGGTATTCGAGAGACAACATGAAAATGCTGATTTTGCCGATAAAATCATCTTTAGTGACGAGGCCCATTTCCATCTTGATGACTTCGTCAATAGGCACAATTGTCGCATTTGGGGCGAGGAAAGTCCTCGAGTGATTCACGAGAAGCAAAAGCATCCTCAACGTGTCACTGTGTGATGTGGATTTTGGGCTGGAGGAATCATTGGACCTTTTTTTTATGAAAATGAGTCAGATCAAGCGCAAACAGCCAACGGCGTTCGGTATCGTGAAATTATAACCAATTTTTTCGTGCCTAGAATTGAAGAAGTGAATGTGGAGGGGATGTGGTTTCAACAAGACGGCGGCACATCTCATACAGAAGTCGATGGTTTGTGCGAATAAGTCGACTACGACCGCAGCATTTATGCCAAACGGTCATTGAAAATTTCATTGAAAAATCGCATATGTGCCCGCAAAGCCGCGGCGGCCATCTGGCCGATGTGTTATTCCACACATAACCTCATCCTGTCTACTTTACGATTTTTTCACGAGGATTGTCTCAACTTGATAGAACTGACCAAGCTCCAACTTATTCATCCCGTCGGAAAAGTACGTTTTATGGGAGACTCGAATGTGGACCTCTCTGACGGTGAGAGGTACTGAGTACTGAGTTCCAGTTCGAGAATTGTTTCACAATAATCCGACAAGATGTCGGATTATGCCTCTCCATTAGATCCTCATAGGAAAGGAAATTCCAGTCAGTACGGCAAGCAGGCTCAAATCTTTTGTTATGGAAGATTGGTGCATCGTGAAGTAAAATTAAACACTCTAAAGTTGCTGGTCCATAGCAAAATATTTGACCTCAATTGACATACAGGCTGCAATCTCTTACGAGGGTCTAATGGAGGGACTAAATGGAGAACATCCAGTACAGAGGAGAAAGTACTTTTCAGCGTTCCCTGTTTGTATACGCTAACATGTCAGCAGATGACAGGTTGGCAACAAATTGGACGATATATCGGATGTTAAATCTTCCTTTCCTTCTCAGACCTGTGGACTTTGATTCCAATTCTGCATTATTGTCCATTTGCTTAATCTGGCGACTGCGCGCCAGCAACGCGCCGTTTCCTAACACACTACCTCTACATCTTGCTATAGACTCGATTGCCTCACGGATTCTTTAGTATTTTTCTTCATGCTGGTGGTAAATTGTTCTGGGTTTGTGGAATATCCCCAAAGGAAGAAGTCCAACGATGTCAAATCACATTATCGGAGCAACGACGTGAGATGACTCTGCTATTGACTTTACACAATGCACATAAGATGCATTGTTTCGTTGGCTGTGTGGTGGAACTTGGCACCATCATGTTGAAAATATATATCGCTGTTCTTTCTTTCTTTCCTCAATTTCTGGCTACAAAAGATCTATCTTCGCGATAGCAAACACCATTCGCGGTAACTGCTTGACCGACCTCGTTTTCGAAGAAGTGCGTCCCGATGACGCTGCCCGCCTATTAACCACATATTTCGCAGACGGTCACCTCATGATGCAGAAACTCTTTCAGATTGCACTTAAACTGCGCCAAACTCTGCTCTGAAATGGTCACGCGGTTGCGTTTGTTGTCTAGAGGGTTGATGCAGGATATGAACCCCACTGTCTTTTCAAATGTCTGGCTTCACAACTATGTCGGGCACCTTCAGTCAGTGGACTGTGAATATGATATCTTGGATTTTTAACACGCATTCCCTTATGGTAGCCGTTTTCGGTGACCTAAACTCTGGGTCACTGTACGCAACCTTCGACCACTCTTTGATTGCCCTGAGCGATTTCCTTTCCAAAAACAAGAATCAAATCACAAACCGACATTGCTCTTTTTCCTTTTTTCTAAAGTCCGCTGGCACGCAGCTTCCACACGCGGGCAGAGCAAAACTGCAAGTCTTATTTAAGTGTGTAAGTATTGACGCTAGCTGTCTATGAAATTTTACTAAGACCCCTGTACCCTGCAACCTGGAGAAGTGCATATTTAATAGAATCTTTCCGAATTTGCTCCTTTGAAATTTATTCACTCAGAAAATGGCTAACTGATGAAACTCTGAAGAATTAAAGAAACAAATGTTATGTCCAACACAAATCCAACCCCTTTAAGGTATACGTCTTTGGGTAACAAAAAGTTTAAAAAAAATATGCTCCCCTCTATCCGAACACTTCCATCGCACTTCTTTCTTTGCATGCATTTGTTTCCAACCCTATTTGCTTGCTACAACTCAAATCGATAAACTGAAAATTGCTTAAGTACACATTCCGCCCTTCTCGGGCTTTAAAATTAATCAAAACAAACCCTAACATGTTTCCAGAAGTCTCTGACACATCTCCGAGTGAGTCAGTCAAAGTTGAAATGCAATGAACTTTGTCTCGGAACTGCGTCAGTGCTGCCGATTTTACCTTTGCCTCAAAGTCAGCCTCGGATCAATGACTTCCTACGATCCCACAGCCAATGCCACAGACCGCTCCACTCGCTACAGCAGTAACCTGTAATTCACAATTTTCGATTATGAATGCTCTTATTCAATTTAGACGACTGCGGCAGCAGGAACGACAACGACAACGACAACCACGTTGACTTTTACTTTCGGAAATCAACCCTCCTCCCCCCCACACCCTACAACTGGCACACTTCACATTCCCACCGATGTCGCCGCCCGGAAGATTGAGCCTGAAACTGTTACCTGTAATTGAATTTTACACAGAACCTCGTCCCCCGTAGCGCTGCAGAGCCGTCGCCGGTTGCTTGTCGCATTACCACAGAGAATAATAATTTACTAAATGGACATTGAGTGGCATATACTCTCGAGTTGCAGGCCGGTCATATCTGTACTCGATACGGCATTAAGACCGACGTTGGCCTGCAGCATACGCCCACAAGGACACGGATGCACGTGCACAATCAAAAATTCACACATCCGTGTATCCGGGGCTGTGATGCATTAGTAACGGTCATCTCCGACAAATGCTGCTGCTTTACAATCTGCTACCTCATTCCACCTGCCTCGCACTCGTTCTCCTGGCACTCGGTCTTGGGCTGCAGCCATAAAGGTCACAGCAGATGCAAATAGATTAGCCTAATGAAATCACGGACATTCTTCAGGCGCACCGGCAAAAGTGTGTGCTTTGCAAGACTTTTGACCGGGATGGGCGGGGGAGAGAGAGAGGGAGGGAGCTGAGTGAAGTCTTCCTTAGTGGTCATCTGTTATGCACTTATGGACTTGTGAATTACAACAGTCAGATACTTAACTTGATTGAGATGTCGTTTAGGTTTTGGAGATGACATTGGATTACGATTAGCAATTCTCATATTCTTTTACTTTCCAATAGTTGTGTCCAAAGATGAGGATGCAGATATGTAGACCCAAGCGGTAGAAGATCGTTCTTTCGTCATCACTCAATTCTTAGACGTTTTGAAAACTTTTCATAGTTTCGTCACCTTGCTTCAGATGTTGCCCTCCAGGTTCTTGTCTAGCTTCCCGCTGGAAATTGTTCCAATTCGTATTTGTTGCTTCAATCCCCAAATTCCAATTAAAATATGCCACAAATCACAAAGTTTGTACAAAGTTGGGGAAGAAGATTTGAAAAGAATATATTTTTGGAAAATCATTTTTTTGGTTTCGAAAGTAAAACCCAATAAAATACACACAGTGATGCATTTTTGACGAATATTTAAATTTTTTGTAAAGTTTGGACGTTGGCATTAAGTGCAAAAGACTTGCATCGGGAAGAGTTGCTGGATACACTTCTTCTTCTTCTTGTGGCACTACATGCGGACGGGGTGAACCTGGGCCTCAACCAATATGCCTCTCTAGCCAACACGATCTTTCGCTATCCGCCAGTTTGCGCACTCCAAGTTGGTTGAGGTCCTTCTCCACTTGTGTGCGCCACCAAGCCTAGGCAGTTCTCTGTTCCATTGTCCTAATGGCTCAGGTTTGAAGACTTTTCGGGCTGGAGCAGTGGTGTCCATATGTTCTACGTGGCCTAGCCATCTTAAAGTGTTATATCCGAAGACGCTTTGCCAGGCGCCTGTCGCTGTACAGACCATAGAGTTCTTCGTTAAATCTTCTCCTCCAGACGCCATCAACGCAAACAGTCTATCGGAAGGATTAAGGGCCTTCGCAACCGCTTTTAGTAGCGTTCAAGTTTCAGCGCTGTAAAGTAGGACTGGGATGATCAAGATGTTATATAAAGCCAGGTTAGTGTTTCGAGAGAGGGCTTTATTACTCAATTGTCTCTTGATTCTGCGTTTGATTTCGGTACTGGTGTTGTTCTCCCTATTTACCGCGGAGCCGAGGTAGACGAAGTCCTTGACTACCTCGAAGTTTCTGCTGCCTAGTGTTACGCTCTGTCCGAGACACCGACAGACAGCAAGAACTTCGTTTTTCCCTCATTAGCCCAGACCCATTTTAGCCGCTTCTGCTTCAATGCCAGCAAACGCGTCATTGGATGTGATATCCTCATAAACATGTTGAGAAGGTTAGCGGCTAACGTAATGACTGACCACAGTTCTCAGGATAACGGCTTACAATTCATCAGATCCAGAAAAAGTACTACAATGTCCCCAATGGTAATAAGAACTTCTGGTTAATTGTGAAAATCATCCGGAGTACAGCCTTGTCTTCGAACCCTATGCCCATTGCATAGGTCAAGCATATCTGCTATGCTGTATATTTGCCAGCTTGTTAAAATCACTATCACAATTAAAAAAAAAAACATTTCTTAAAACTCATCAGAACCCAGTTAAGAAAGCGCTCTTGAAGGCCCCATAACAACATAAACGCACGGATATTAGCCACGTAAAAATGACTGTTAACGTCTACGCACATCATGCATATGTATGCATGTAATTGCGAAACGAACCACTCTTTCGCAAGGAATTACATTTAAACGATTGGAAGGGCAATTTAGCAGTCACTTGGTGGTCAATTGTGGCACCCTCGCATAACTCGCATTGCACTGGGTCATAATTAACCCCCATTTGTCGGCAATAAGGCAAACGTAGAAAAGTGGAAAGGCAAACTTATATCCTTCACCCTTCGGGTAGTTTATGCAAATGAATGCCACACCGGCACACGCACACATCCAAAGACGACGTCTGCAGGACACACGGACGAAGAACAACAAAAACCAAAAGGAAACCAGCTCTATGACGACTGTATAAGGGCACTGCCAATCGTAAACATTTTTGGCTGTCAGCAGTTATAAATTTCAAGCAAAGGAATTGGCCTTCCATAACGTTCCGTTTGGTTTCGTATTTAAATATTTTCCACACACTGCAGTGGCTTTTTGGTCTCCGGTTGTGGAGTGGGGGGAGGGGGTGACTTGGGGTCTAGAGAGCTTCTGGCGCACACCGGCTGGTTTTCGTTTGCTTCAGTTGCGCGGCGATGTTGAGGACAAACTGAAATGTGTGTTCAATAAGAGCGGAAATGGGGTTGAGTTTGGGTCAAATTTTTAGTGTCACCAGGACGTAGAAGGGCGTGAATGGATATCTGCGTGATTAGTTATCAGAAAAACGAGACAAATAGGACGTTTTCGTTTTTGTTGATGTGTTTCTTTGCATCCAAGCCACATTTTCAGTCGTACTTAATTTGAGGATAGTTGGCCATAAGAGAGACAAGCTTACACCTGTTCCAAAATCTAAAGACCTACGATGCGTATGTTTTGCCATCGGAATCATTTTAAGGAGAACGAATCAGATCATCTGTTAAATTAATCATTTCGAGCTACATCCACAAAATGACATTAAGCTGTATCCCTGATTAACGTTTGTTTCAAGATCCTGCCCAGCACACTTAATGTGCATACTAAATGTGGGCTGGATCCTGCCGTAATATGGCCTAAATCTATGGATAATTCTGCGCTGTGTGCGCAGAATTTGGAGCTTTGGACCTTTCAAGATAATGGGCATTTCGGTTCGGTCTTTGAGGGATTTTGGGTCTTTCTGGGTCTTGGGCCTTTCGGGATATCGGGCCCTTTGTGAATCTGAATCTTTTGTGCTCTTGGTTCTTGCATTTGAAGATTTTCAAAATTTCCAGAAGTGAGCCTTTGGGGAATTTTAGGCTTTTTGTGATCTTGGGCCTCTCCAAATTTCTAACTTTTCCGTTCAGATGTGGGTCTTTTGACCACTTGTGCTTTTAGGCTATTCGGGTTTTTGGGCTTCTTTCGAGATTTATGGCTTGTTGTGAGCGAGGGCCTTTAAAGATCTTGAGACTTTTCGGAGATTGGGTTCCTTGAAATTTTAGGCTCTTCTTTGAAATTCAGGTGGACCTTTCGGAATTTAAGGCCTTTTAGTATTTTTAAACTTCCTCGATTTTGGGCTTTTCGTGATTTGAGATCTTTCGGAATGTTAACATTTTGGGCATTTCGAGATTTTGAACTTTGTATGATTTTATGCCATTCGGCATTTCGGACATTTCAGAATTTCGGGGATCTCGTGATTTTGAGCCTTTCAGAATTCTGAGCTATTCGGGATCTTGGGTCTTGTGGTGTTGTGGGCGTTTTAAGATTTTGGTCATTTCGATATTTTGCGATTTTGTCTCGAACCCATTAACAGGGCTTAAGGATCACAGAGCAATTTGAGACTTACATCAGGTTTTTGGCAGAGAGACACGCTGTCATTTTTCGTTCGTTATTTGTTGCTGGTGTTTTATGATTTTAGGCCTTTCGGGATTTGGGGCCTTTTGGAATTTCTGGCCTTTTGGAATTTTTGGCCTTTTGGAATTTCTGGTCTTTTGGAATTTCTGGCCTTTTGGAATTTCTGGCCTTTTGGAATTTTTGGCCTTTCAGCATTGCAGACTTCTAGTAATTTTCGATCTTTCAGAATTGTGATCATTTCGAGATTTCGGACTTTCGTCCCAAGCCCATTAACTAGGTTTTGAAAAACTCAAGCAATTTGAAACGGATTTCGATAAAGAGATAAGCTGTCGTTGATTTTGTGATTTCTTCGTTGATTTCTTCTACTTAGTTCCAAAACGATTAGTTCGGAGAGCATGCGGTGTCAAAAAAGTCGCTAAATTTTTGAAACATTCACAGGGGATACGGAAATAGTTGTGCGGTCCCAATAACATGTTAGAGGACCATTTACGACAGTTGTAAACATGCAGTGTGAGCTTGTCTTAAGGTTTATGAAGATATACAGCAGTCACGAATCGTCCTAAATAACTCATCATTGTCGATATTAACCACTACAACTTTGAGGTAGCTAAGGAGCTTAGCCCAGTTGTGTTTAACATGAACATCGCAGGACTACCTTAGCCGGTTAAGCTATTTCGGTGCTTCCAAACAGCTAGCCAACTCATGGTCTACAAGACGCCTATTCTAGATAGACAGATAGTTTTATTTCGCTCAAAAGTAATATATTACAATATAGTATCACGCATTTTACAGAGATTTGATATATTATATCTTTCTTCTGAAACATTATTTAGTTTGTTGATAAGATGTATGATGAAAATAGACATATATTTAGAAGGAAAATACGAAAAACAAAAACCTTCTATAAAAAAAAAAAAAAAAAAAATAAAAATAAAAATAAAATAAAATAAATAAATAAGTAAATAAATAATAATAATAATAAAGAAAAAATTATAAATGATAAATAATCAATAATAAATAATAAATAATAAATAAAAAATAATAAATAATAAATAATAAATAATAAATAATAAATAATAAATAATAAATAATAAATAATAAATAATAAATAATAAATAATAAATAATAAATAATAAATAATAAATAATAAATAATAAATAATAAATAATAAATAATAAATAATAAATAATAAATAATAAATAATAAATAATAAATAATAAATAATAAATAATAAATAATAAATAATAAATAATAAATAATAAATAATAAATAATAAATAATAAATAATAAATAATAAATAATAAATAATAAATAATAAATAATAAATAATAAATAATAAATAATAAATAATAAATAATAAATAATAAATAATAAATAATAAATAATAAATAATAAATAATAAATAATAAATAATAAATAATAAATAATAAATAATAAATAATTAATAATAAATAATAAATAATAAATAATAGATAATAAATAATAAATAATAATTAATAAATAATAAATAAAAAAAAAAAAAAAAAAAAAAAAAAATAACAGAAATCAAAAGGTATTAATAAATAGGTTACTATTTAGTAGAACGACTAATGATTAGAATCATTCGCCTTGTACTAAGCTCGAATTTAAATTGTTGACTAGGGGATTTTGAGCAAGATCACAGTTTTTTAGAAAGCGTAGTGTAATTTTCTGTATTCTTTCAGAGATCAATTCAACATTCGCTCTTTTATGAACATCTAATGTCGAGTGGTGCCATGGTAAATTTAACATCATTTTTAAAAGCTTGTTTTGTGCTATTTGTAATTTTTTAACATGACAATTTGCACAACTTCCCCATACTTGACACCCATATAATAATATAGCCTGAAAGATAACTTTATGTAAAATAATTTTATTGCCAATTGAGAGTTGAGATTTTCGGTTAATAAACGGATATAACATTTTAGTAGCAACTGAAACTTTTTTTAAAGTTTCTGATATATGAGTGTTGAATGTTAATTTGGTGTCAAGATGCATCCCTAAATACTTTATTGAGGATGACCAATTGATGTATTTTCCATTTATATTCAATTGTCCACTAGGCAAAAAGCAAGCTTTTCTTTTTCTGGTAAAGAATATGGCTTGAATTTTGTCTTGATTCAATTTAATCTTCCATTTGTTGCAGTAGTTCAAGAATATACTCATCGCATTGTTTAAATTCCTCTCAATGTCAAGAGCGAATTCATGAGATGTGTATATAGCCGTATCATCAGCAAACATAGCAACTTCACAATTTGGAAGGGACGGGAAATCAGAAGTATATATATTATACAACACAGGCCCAAGAACGGATCCTTGAGGAACACCCATAACAAAATGAATAACATTTGAGACACTACTATTTACTTGCACCCTAAAAGATCGATTAGATAAAAAGCTACGAATAATTCTACATATACTTGGCGAAAAACCAAAGCACATCATTTTATATATAAGACCTTCGTGCCAAACAGTGTCAAAGGCTTTCTCAATGTCAAGTAAAATCATTCCCGTTGATTTACCAACTGAACGAAATGTTTTTATATGATTACAAATCCTTAGTACTTGATGTGAAGTACTATGGGATTCTCTAAAACCAAATTGTTCGTTTGGGTAAAGATTTTGCTGTGAGATATGCATAATTAATTGTTCTTTTAGTACCTTTTCATATATTTTGCTCAAAGAGCTAAGTAAACTTATTGGCCTATAGCTTTCAACTTTTCCAGGTGGTTTACCTGCTTTTGGAATAGCGATAACCTTGGCAGTTTTCCATGCATCAGGGTAGTATTCTAATTTGAAGCAGGCATTTATAATAAAAGTTATATAACTTACAGCCGCTTTAGGCAAGTGTTTTAGGTAAATGCTTTTAATTAAGTCTGCACCATATGACTTTTTTGGTTTTAGATCTTTTATGAAGAATTCGATGTCTTCATCGGTCACATAGCTATTTACACATGATTGACTAGAACTATTGTTTGCTAAGTTTTGGATGGTATAATTGACTAGTGCTTTTGTATGAGGGTCGCCTAGGTTAGTAGAAATAATGTGATTCTTTTCGAAATTTGAAGCAAGAGCAAGACGCCTATTCTTGTATTGGTAAAAGAATCCGAATTCTGGATAATATTTAAATTTGATCACAGAGCAGATTGGAGGGGCCTTTGTGAGAGACGTTCCATGAAGAGAGCCAGTTGATAAGAAGACACAACCGATAAGCAGTAAGATGAGGAACGTATCATTTACCCTTAAGGCAAAATGCTCCATCTTAGAGGCTGTTTTTAATCTGTGGATCCATATGCGAGAAGGGAGGGAAAAACTGCTATACCGGGTAAGTGTTCACAGAAGGAATGCAATTTGGACTGGAAGCAGCTTTTTCAGGACTGTCAGTGATAGAAGGCGGCATGTGGACAGTATCAAACTCTTAATGGTTTGAATGCCAAATGTGCACTTGCGCATAAGCATATCATGCCCTTCTTACAATTTTAGAAGATTCTACTTCAAGTCGCGTCACATCTAGACCTTAAAGGCATTGTTCACTATTTAAATCTAACTTATTCCCATTCGTCCAACAACAAACAATACGAATATCCTAAGCCTCTTTTAAATCGTACCCCTTTCAACCGTTAAACTTGCACAAATTCTGATGCCACGCTACGCTCATCAGCGGTGCCATCACAAGCCAACAATTATGTCGCGTTGGAAAATTTGTTGTTTCCCACTGAAAGCGGTAGGCACACATTCTCAATTTGCTAATTACAACTTGTCACTAACTGAACGTAAACTGAAACTGAAACGAAACCCGCAACTCATCCTCGTTCTATTGTACTTCGCATCTCGTTGCCTGGCAAAGTTTCATAGCAACCTGTCATGTGTGGTGACAGGATACTAATTATGATTTTTCAAATACGACAGGCAAGAGTATCAAAGTTGAAGCACCGGCAGCGACATGAACGACAATTCATAAACACAATTTGATCGAAGATTTATTCGGCGGCAGACTGATGATGAGATGAATTTGTGTATCGGTACCAAATGGGGGTAGGAAAGTTTGTAATTGTACATGTATGGACTGGGAATTTAATGATTTGAGTTGTTGGCATAGCTCTGCTTGCATGAAAATAATAATGGAGTTGTCTCGTGGCTTATGATGATCAGGTGTAGCCTTTAAAACCCACCCAAGTGCATAAATGTGGCATTAAAACAATCAACTGGTTGTTTCCTACGAAAGGATTTGGATGACTTGATATTATCAGACATTGGACATTTCTTAAGATTTTTTATGCAAAAGTGCTTCTCTTTGCTGTTTCAAATTTGAGTCAAAATAACGTCATGGCAAAGGACGGAGCAAATGCTTGGATACAAATTAAGGAAAAAAAAAATGGTGCACAACGAACCAGGGCCTAGCTTCTACAACAACTACTCGTGTTGTGCGTGCTACTATTCTTCACGAGTAGAAGAGACCTACAATTTTGTGCCGACTCCTAACGGCGAGATTTGAGAAGTTTTTCATAGACAATTGATACTCTTTGAGTGTTGTCAGCAACTCGAAAGAGGTGGTGCGTGAAAAATGCGAGATGTCCTGTCCGAGAATCGAACCCAGACTTTCTGCGCGGCGGTCGACGCACTTACCACTACGACACGGCGACCACGGATTGGAGTTAGCTGATCACAAAATGGAAACCGTTGTTATAACCAACTGAAGGAAGCTGGAATATGCAACTTTTCGAGTAGGGAACCGACTTGTAAGATCCCAGGAGTCAGTGAATAATCTCGATTTTATGTTAGACAACAGACTGTTCTAAAAAACAAACGTGAAGTATGCAAGCAAAGGACGTCGTCGGTGCAAGAAGCGCTGTCCCACATGCTTACGAACATAGGAGGACCTAGTATTAGCGCAGGGTACTGCTGTCAGTTCTGTTCATCTTTACGCTGCTCTGGTTTGAGCAGAAGCTCTGAAAATCAGGCCAAATAGAAAATTACTGACACTAGTTTACCAGCTCTGCGCAGTATCGTGTTTCAGGACAACTTCGGATGGTGCTGCGTGCGCGACATTGTGCGAGTTGAGGAGGGTGTTCTACAAGCGAACATCAGATCAAAGTGGAAGAAGGGCATCTTCATTAGCTCTCTAGCTAGTGATGGGTCTGTAGGCTCTCTTCAGTAGAGATTTGTAGGCTCTCTTCGCCAGAGAGCTAGAAAAAGGTAGATGGATGTATAAATTCATCGTAGATATCACGGCCATTTGGAAACTCTTTTCCGATCATGGAGGCTATCGTAAAACCTCGACAAATGGGGACACAATAGCTCTCTCATTTGCCCGGAATGCCAAGCCGGGCACGACGAAGCGGCGCATGCAGTCTCTCACTATAGTCGCTTCTCAGAACATGGGTAGTTAATAAATCTGAATTCCACAAGAGATCATTTACTAAATGACAACATGAGACAGTAATTACAGAGAAATGTGCTCATTCGTGATAGCTGTGCAAGAACAACAGCGAAACACAAAGAAAAGCAGATGATGCCGACTTTTTGCGTTTAGAGTTAACCAGCCCAGCGATTTTGAATTATGTAGGGTGTGGATTAGTAGATATGTCGTCCCACATCGATTATCGGGGGTTATGGTGGGTGCATTCAAAAAAAAAAAAAGAAAAACTTACTCATACATGGACCAAGGGCGAAGAAATCAACATCTTAAGAATTATAAAAAAAATATTCATAATGACCGGAAACCTATACTGACTGAAGAAACTGCTGCCTGATCACCGATTTAAATCTTTAAGACTACAATCGGCCTCACAGCAAGTAAAAAGAGGCAGTTACAATATCCTGACGAAATTGGTTGGAATGCTAAAACTAGACATGGCGCTGTATAGCTCAATTCTATCCTCGCTATCATATGCGGCCTATAAAACGATCACGCACCACGAATATGTGTAACCCTGCAACTTTTGGGTCTTCAGAATCTGCCGTAGTGTAAAGATTTGGTCGCTGGTGGATTTCCGTGGCCTGAAACCACTCTCATAAGGTCCTATAAGGTAGTTGACCAACGGTTTCAGGCGTTTCCACAATACGGCAGAGAGGATTTTGTACGCGATGTTAAGGAGACTAGTCCCTCGACAGTTTGCGGAGTCGAGAGGTGTCTTACGGGCCGGACAAACGATACTGGGATTCCACTCATCAGGCACTTTTAGGTAGAACTTTCGGACTTCATTCCTGCTATAGCACCTCTCCTTTTTATGCTCTCTCTTTCTTTCTGAGAAGCCGGTTCTCTTCCCTTCTTTTGTGTTAGTGGAGCTCAAGAACAGCTCTCGATGTAGCAATGCCTTGTAGATCTTCTGTTTAGTTGAAATGCCTCCCTGCACTCTTTGACAAACCATGGGTTCCTTCTGGGTGGTGACGTGAAACCCAGCACATCAGTGGCAGCTTCTTTTATGGCTTCTTGACAACATTTCCATTCTTTTTCCATTGTCAGTGAAGGCAGCGTCGAAATTTGGGAGAGATTCAGGGAGCCTCGGTGGGCAAAGATCCGCGCGACCTGCGACTGCGTTGCTCTCTCGATATCCGAGTTCTTACCTTGGCTACAACAAGGTAATGATCCGAGTCGATGTTGGTGTCTCGGAATGTTCGGACATCGAAAATGTTGGAGGAGTGTCTGACGTCGATCGCAACGTGAACAATCTGGTTGACGGTTGATTAATCAGGAATTTGGCAGGTTCCTTTGTGGATGTTGAGATGTTGGAACCCAGTACTAATCACGGAGGTTTCGCCCCGAGGCGAAGTCCAGCAGCCTGAGTCCGTTTTCAGATGTAGTGTCGTGCTGACTGTGTCTTTCGATGATGCCAGCAAAGATGTTCTCCTTTCCCAGCTGAACGTTTAAGTCTGTTAAAACGATCTTGGTGCCATAGCTGGGGCATCGATCGTATGTTCCTTCTAGAAGAATTTGGAGGTCATCCCTGTTGTTGTCATCCCCTTGCTCTGTCGGGGGGTGAGCACAAATCAGGCTGATGTTCCAAAATTTAGCCTTAATGCGGATTGTCATGAGGAGTGCGGGGTCGTAGCTGAAGGCTTTTTGCCTTGAACAACATATCCGCATCCGAATAAACGCTGTCTTCTCTCTCTCTCTTTTTCTATGAAGGAGCCGTTGTAGTAGATGTTAATTTCCTCTTGCCATGCCCATCCCACCACTCTTTCATGAATGGTGGTGATATCTGCGTTGTAGCAGTCCAGAGCCTATGCATGTTCTTCGCCTGCACGTGGTCTGTTACATTTAACGTGCAGATCCGTCAGCATCCGAGGGTGGATGCCCTTCAACATATTTTCTTTTATGCGGCGAGGGAGTTAACCTCATGCACAACCCCCACACTGGCCAGGCCAGGCCAAGTATTCGCTGCATACATTGGTTCACACACCAGACACCAGACAACCGGCACTATGATGGCTATCCAGAGGGAGCCACAAACAGAACAACGTTCAACAACTTTCGAATATTGTTCACAAATAGAATCTTTTCTTGAGAGAAAGGTTTCCTGTGGAATCTTATTTATAGCCTACATGTTAAGGATTGTTGTTTCAAAACATGAACTAACCTTCAATTCCTGGTATTTTGAACGCTATCCAAAATTAATTTTACACTCCTCGGCGTCACCTCTATGTAATTTTTGCTGGGGCATTGCACTTGACTCCTGTTGTTGAAAATGTATTGTGGTAAGCATTTAAGCAATTTCATGGTCACTCGGAAAGGTCACATAACAACTGAAAATTTGTCGCATGAAAGTATCGAGTAACAATCACTCGCCCCATTCAAATTTACCATAAAATTGTTTTAATAACACATTTTGAATCCAAAAAAAAATCGAGAACAAATGTCTACCACAGGACTGACAGGCCAAAGGGTACCCACCTGCATAGCACACGACAGACGCATTATGAACCAGTTTGCATTAATTTCCCATGTAATTTGTAATAACGATACCGTTGGAATAACACCGCACGCACCTGCCCTTAATTCTGCGATGAAAAATGCAAAAACCGAACCATTAAACGCAAATTAACTCACCCCCTACCCCCTCTCCGGTAGAGTCATCCCGAGCGCGTTGATGATGGCGTGCTTTTACGATGGGACATAAATAAATTTGCCTTTTAATCAGGCGGTTAATTATGTCCTAGAAGAGCTTTGTAATTGCAGTTCAATATTGTGGTGTGTTCGAGGCTGATGAAGAGCAAAACGAACTTCTATGTATGTCTGGTCCATCAAACCATTGTCTGGGTGCTCGTGGAGACGTTTGACGCATGTGACTGCATTTTTCAAAAAATATTGAAATATGCAAAAAAAAATTTTGTCGCCGCGGCGTAGTGGATAACTGCGTTGAACCATCGCCGAAAGTCCAGGTTTGATTCTCGGACTGAACACCTCGCATTTTTCACCGCGCACCTTGTTTTGGGTTGCTGACGGTGAAAAGCTTTTCAAATCGCGCCGTTCGGAGTCGACAAGAAATACTTTACTCGGTAGGGAGCAACAGCACGCACAACAAGAGTTGTTCATGCAGAAGCTAGGCCCTGGTCCCACGTGAGCTGTAGTGCCGCTCAATTATTATTATTTAAAAATAGAAAGTCATTCATTTCTTGGTTTCCAAAGTAAAGCTTAGGAAACCACACACAGCGACACAATTTTGATGAAAATTTTAATTTTTTGCAAAGCTCGGACATTACCATTCTATGTGAAAAGCAATTTAATTGAAATGGAAGCTTTGGGGAAATTTCCAGCGTGCGATTCTTTTGAGGTAACTCCTAATCACTTTTTTGCATATATCGGGCGGTACCTTTGTCATATTTACACAATTCTTCTTCAACTTCTTTTAGCTGCCTAAAAAAATACATTTTCGAGTGGTCTCGAAATCAGGACTCCGTGGCGGGAATTAACTGCTCATTCGCCTTGAATTTCTGCTCGGCGAAAGAATTTCTCACGTTTGGAAGCTAAACAAAAGCAAATGGTATAAATTCTGTGGATGGAGTTCCAGTTCGGAGGCTGGTTTGACCAAGTTGGCCGTGGCGACCATAGAGTACTTTCGTCCAAGGGATCGTCTTTTCTACAAGTCGGTATCGAATCGTCTAAATAATTCCACGTAGTAGGGTCCTTTGACCGTTTTGCTCGACTAATAAAGTAAATGATGGACAGACTTGATCTTCTTTGGAGCACGTTCGCTTTGTGAAATCTTCTGTTTCGACTGTTTCTCGGCCTCTGCTCTATACGAGTAAATAATTTGTCATCGACGGTCACAAAATGATCCAGAAATTCCTTCAAAGGGCTCGTTTCAAGTTCAAAAACAGGTGTGAGGTGGTGCCACATTTGCGCTTGTTTTTCTCATGCCATATATTTGATGCGGGACACGACGCACGTCATCTTTTGAAATGGTTACTGTCTATCGATTCGTCAGTTGTGGATGTTTCGACACTAGCAGAGTACAAGGATGTGCGGGTACTAAACGATAGTGTTGCCATTGGACGGTGAAGCAAAATAATTATCGGTCTGCCCTCATTAGCAGTAGCAGTAGTATTAGAAAGTCATTGAGGTGTCGATGATTTATTTTGTGCTCTCTAACAATGGGTTTTCCAATAAGGGCTTGACAATTCTTTTTTTTTTTCAATAAAAGCAATCCATTTGAGATCTTTCAAGGACTTTATCATGGGCTTGACGTACAATCCTAACATTAATGAATGGTACTCGACTTTGTTCATATGGCCGTCGAGGACACGCTTTCAGTGGTCAATTTTTAACGACTTGGCCACACATTTCGGCCTCCATTCGTTCAAAGTTGGCTCTAAGTTTTTCCGGTGTCATCGGCATGTTGGCGTAACCACTGACTTAACGTAGCCTCACAGAAAATAGTCAAGTGGCGTTAATAGCACGAACGAGGGGGCTAGTCGATTGGTCCATTTCTTGAAATAATACGCATGCTTACTATTCAGTAAGTCGATTGTAGCGTGTGCTGTGTGAGGTGTGATTGCTTTCTTCAGACGGTCTCATTGTTGACAGTACAAGATCGTGTTAGGTGTCCGTTTTTTTTGTTGGAGGTTGGGAAACACTGCACTGTTGCGCTCAGACTCAAAAACTGGTCCATTATACTATCTGGCAGGAAACTTTGTTAACTGTTGTTTTCTGGTTTTCCGAAGAAAGACCAGCAGGCACGTCTGTGATAAAGATCTTAAGTTTTCAGCTCCAACCACATCAGCGACAAACAAACGCCACCACCTAAGATGAACAAAGGTGGCACATGGACAGAAAAAGTGCACTTAAGTGTCATAAAGGGTGTCATCACTAAGCCCAAGAAGATTTAAGTGCTGAGCGAAGGTGAAGTGTCCCGTTTGTACGCCAACAAGTTTTCTGTACTCTGTTCTCTTTTCCGTCTAGAGATAACAAAAAAGCCACGGATTTCTTTCTGACGTTCGGCAGCATGCACTTGATCAGCCTGCACACTGGAGAGTCATGCTATCTCTGGGTATGCTGTTGGGAGAATAAACCTTCGACATAAGCCCTAATCAAGAAAGTGGGTTCGGGGCCAACGAATGCCCCCTTAGAACCTTGCCTAGCTAGCTCATCAGCAATCTTATTTCCCGTGATCCTGTGATGTCCTGGGACCCAGACAAGTCTTAGCGAATTCAGTCTGCCGACCAAATAAAGGGAGGACTTGCAATCCAGGAATTCTTGCATTTCCAGGAATTTGGAAGTGGTTAAAGGGTTGAGTAAGGCCTTAACCACTTCCACCAGTTCTTCACAATATAGCTGGTGGCCATTAGGATCGCAAACATTTCCGAGTGGAAGGTCGATGCGTTAGGAGTAACTCGTGGTTTGATACCAATCGTAAGAAACACAAAGCAAAACCTTGCTGGTAGTCATTCTGACTTGAACACCGATTGCGCCGGCCGATTATCATTCGATGATGACGGTTTTCACTTGATGTTCATCATGTGGTCGTCCACTTCAAAAATGTATCAATTTCGTTGCAGTTCAGTAGCGGTTCTCAGATAAAAATCCGGTCCTTGGGGGTTTTCTGAATTAACTCTTATCGTACCCATACATCGATCTGGCATTATTCAAACGGCTCCAGACGGGTTTCTTGTTTGCAATGTTCATGATAGTCGGCTTCATTGGCTTTACCATCAGCGTGGTTTACCTGAGGTATCCTACGAGGGGCGTTCAATATATTCTCGGTATCGATATAAAGGAAAACCCGAATTCAATTTAAATTGTTTTTGTTTTTCAATATAATCTTCCCTGACATCAATGCATTTGTTACATCTTGAAATAAGCTTTTTTAAGCCAAAAAAAAAAAATTAATTTCCTCATTCCCTGCAAAATACCCATTTATTGCCGACTTGAGTTCTTCATCATCCGAAATTCTTTTTCCACGAGGACATTTTTTCAAGTCCGGAAACAGGAAATGATCACTAGGGGCAAGGTCTGGGCTCTAGGGTGGGTGTTGGATTTCTTCGAAACCACAATCTCGCAAAGCAGCCGTGGAAAACTGCACCGTGTGAACAAGAGCGTTGTCATGAAGAAGCAACACACCCGCTGCGAGTCTTTTCTTTTTAATTTCCTTCCGCAAACTATGCAAAGTGGAAGAGAAGGATGTGGCGTTGATGTTTTTTCTCAATGAGCAAGATTCCCTTTGAGTCCCAAAAAACTGTGGCCATGAGCTTCCCGGCAGACGGAATGACTTTGAACTTTTTTGGGGGGTCTGTTCCTTTCTTTTGCCACTACATGGCCTCTTGTTTGCTTTCAGGGTCATAGCGGTGGACTCATGTTTCGTCCCCAGTAACAATGCGACCCAAAACACCGTCCGCGTTCTCACTACACATCTCCAAAAGCTCTCTACAGAATGCGATTTTCACTTTTTTCTGAGGCGTGGCACCAACCTTGCACTGACCTTTGAAAGGTTAAGATGGTCATGGAGAATGGTGTGAATTGTACCAATTGAAAGCTTGGCTATCTCTGCCATCATTTTCACCTTTATTCGGGCATCCTCAAGAACAAGTTTTTCGACTTTTTTGATGCTTTCTCCCGTACAAGCAGTAGCCGGGGCGCCGGAGCGGGGGTCGTCTTCAATGCTCTCTCTGCCTCTCTTGAACTCACTTGACCACTTTTGCACAGTTGATAATGAAGGTGCGGAAACCTGGTAAACAGCAGCTATCTCTTCATGAATGGTTTTTTGACTTTTTCCTTGCTTAGTGAGCGCGATGCTCAATTTTCACCTTCATCGTTTCAGTTGCCATTATGATTCTGTTTAACTAGAGATAAAACGCGAATTAGTAATGACATCTATATGAAATTTTACATGCATGCACTCAAATAATAGTATTACTTGATAAATAAGTCAATTTATATGTACAACTACAGATTCACTCCAATACCGAGAATTTATTGAGCGCCCTCGTAAAATTTACCGGAAAGAAATCGTCGAAGTCAAAGTTGCGCATAAATGTCTGTTTTAATATCAGAACCTAAAACTCCATTCACAATTTCAGCCTGCTGAGTTGCATGCACGCCTTTATCGAAGAAGAACTGCAAGATGTAGCGTACTTTCTCTTTGCAAGGTTTCATTTTTGACACATACCCAAACGAAACTAGATCAAGCAAATCCAAAACGGTCAAGGATGCTCTTTTGGTACTAACAGACTTTAGACGACATCAGTTGTAAGTTAATTATTAAAAAACTAACCACTTACTAAAGCCGCAATTGGATATTTGGCTCACTGCAGAATTTTATTCGTGGCATGCACTTGTCTCCGCTCAATTTGACTCCTGGAAACAACAACGGCCCTTCCACCCAACAACCCTACACATACCTCCCGAAAATGATGAAAATATTTCAAAACGTTCTTAATCAACTGCTTGACTTCAACAAAAAAAAAAATTACCGCACTCGTCCATCATTTCATCGCCCTCAAATCCCCACAGACGCAGAGGCTCTGATAAAAGTGATTGATGCAACAGGGAGTGAAAGAAAGTGCAAAAAAGAACGAATGAGCGAAATGTAGATGTAGCGCGTAGTAGTATATCTTACACGGGAAACTAATGTACCTTAAGTGAATTAAGTTGTTGCCGCACAGTGACAGTGAATCCTACTTACATATTCAAACAGGTCTACACCGCAGATTAGTCCTCGGAGATGTCATTCGTTTTCGTTTTACGTTTCCTCGTTCCCGGGAGTGTGAACGTATTTCCAGGAAGAGCGTTACATCGTAGGTCTTGAGAATAAGCAAATTTATTTGTGTTTCTTTTTCTTTGGCACGATGTAACAGTCGTTGGGGACGATGAGGTTTGTCAATAATTTATGGAATGAATGGGGAGAGAGAGTGAGAGTGACTTGTGTGGCGCGTGTTTTCTTGAGAAATTCGTTGTGCCTTGTTGTTAATAAAAATGTAAGTAAGGTCACTGATAGAGAGAACATAGCTCAAACAACTGGCAAGGAATATTTTTGAAAATTTGCAGAGATGCTCCTTTTGTATTCC
The DNA here is from genome assembly GCA_944738645.1 of Eristalinus sepulchralis. Classification (NCBI taxonomy): domain Eukaryota; kingdom Metazoa; phylum Arthropoda; class Insecta; order Diptera; family Syrphidae; genus Eristalinus; species Eristalinus sepulchralis. The sequence continues at coordinate 11,605,495 of OX122886.1, forward strand.
ATGTCAAATGAAAGATAGGATATTTCAAAAATTCGATATATTATTTGAGGATATGACTGGAATCCTGATCAGCGTGCTGATGTCTGTTTTGAAAAATGCTGCGGTATTGTGACTTGCTCTCTCGCTAACATTTGCCCATTGAAATGCTTCTAAAGGCTGATTTTTAAAAGCTATAGAAAAGCTTAAAAAAGAACAAATAAAATACAAAATAATGCATGAAATCTTTATTTGAGTCGATAGTATGGTCCAAATAGTTTAATGTTTGAAGATTGTTTCATGCAAATGTTGACCATGACTGCGCCTCAAATGCTTAGTCCAACTCTAAGCATATTATACAATAGTTTTTGTGTAATCGCGTTACTTACTTTTTTCGGTTATAATTGTCGGGCTGCGGAAAGAGCGAAATTTAAAATAAAACGCGTGTTCTTCGGTTGGCGGCGGTTTACAGAATGATTTTATTTTCCGTTTGTTCTGTTTTTATTCTGTTTTACATGTATGTTCGATTGATTTTAAATTAAATATGGCCGGTAGGCGCCAAATTCAAATATTATACCAATTAACATTTTATATTATAAGGGCAAATTCACAATAATTTTTTAACTTAGTTTGTAAGTTTTTTAATCATTATTTTTAAAGTATGTAATTTTTTTAGTTCTAAGTGGTTCTACGAAACACCGGCCCCATTGAAGGACTTCGGTCTTCAATTTTGTTCTGGTAGAACCGCTAATTTCACAATAGGGCGTCTAATTACGCCGCTTCGGGTTTTCAGGTCCGCCACTCGAACCTTGCCGTCTTCTCCTGCGATGACCTTGACGATTCGCCCTATTGTCCATTGCTGTAGTGGCGCGTTTTCCTCTTGCACGACGACGATTTTTCCCACGGCGAGATATGGCTGCTCTCGGACCCACTTGCTGCGTTGTTGTAGGCCCGCTAGGTAGTCCGTTGACCACTTCCGCCAGAACTGCTGCTTGAGACAGCATACAAGCTGCCATCTTTTTAAGCAGCCCTGTTGATGGTCCGGCACTTGTTCCGGCGGCAGTGCTCGCAGGGACGTCCCGATTAGCAGGTGTGCGGGTGTGAGCGCCTCGCCGTCGTTTGGATCTGCGCTGAGTGGAGCGATGGGCCGTGAGTTGAGGATTGCTTCTACCTCGCAGAGTACGGTTTGCAGCTCCTCGCTTGTGAGAAGCGCGTTGCCTACGGTTCGCTGCAGGAGTCCCTTGGCTGACTTCACGGCTGCTTCCCATAGACTGCCGAAGTGAGGGGCTCTCGGTGGAATGAAGGCGAAGCTGAACCCTTCCTCTGCCGCGAACTGGTGTATTGCTTCCCTCCCGCGCTCGAACTGCTGGCGAACTTCCTCGAGCTTCCGTTGAGCTCCCACGAAGTTCGTCCCGTTGTCGCAGTGGACTGTCTGCGGAACTCCTCTTCGGGCGATGAACCTTTTTAGGGCGAGAATGAAAGTGTCCGAAGACAGATAAGTTGCTGTTTCAAAATGGACAGCTTTGGACGTGAAACAGACAAACACAGCGATATAGGTTTTGACTGGGGGTCTACCGCGGATTCTAAGGGACGTTAAAACAGGACCACAAAAATCAACGCCACATATAAGGAATGGCCGTTGTGCTCTTAAACGGTCAGCTGGTAGATTGCCCATTATCTGCGTTAGCAGTTTTGGCTTGTACTTAAAGCAATGTACACAGCTTTGTACCGTTTTCCTGCATGCTTCTTGGGCATTGACTAACCATAGTTTCTGCCGAAGCAGAGCTACTAATGCTTTCGGACCAGCATGACAGTTCTTTATGTGCAGGTACCGCAAATACCCTTTGATAAAAGTGGTATTTTTTGTTAGTAGAAGCGGAAACTTGGCATCGTACTCAATCGGCGCATGAAGAAGACGACCACCCACACGAAGTAGGTTAAAAGTCCACTTATTGTCTTCGTATTCATGCAGGAACGGATTGAGTTTTTGCATGTTTGACGGAAGTGCGACTTTGCGTTTTAACTTGCGAATTTCTTCTTCGAATTCGAAGTGTTGAACAATCTGTATCAGTTTTAGAAAAGCCAACTGTAGTTCTTTTGCCGAAGGTACCTTTTCGATTTTATTCTTAAGTCGTCGAATAAACGAATAAACATATGCGAAAATTCGTACTAATTTTGCATGTGACGAAACTTTGTCGATTATTTCCATCCCGATATTTCGAGATTTCTCGACGGCTGTTAAAGCACATTTCGTCTTTCGCTTTTCCAGTACCTCATCACTCAGCGATAGTTCAAAATGAGCATTGACTGGCCAAGTAGTCTGCTCTTCCATAAGGAACTGTGGACCAGTGAACCAGATAGAAGTATTCAGTTCGTCCACGTTGCATCCTCTGGAAACTATATCCGCTGGATTCTGTTTAGTAGGGACATGTCTCCATGAGCAACTTTGCGTCCACTCTTGGATTTCTGCCACCCGATTTGCTACAAAGGTTGCTAGTGTTAATAGATGAGTCCTTATCCAATGTAGCGTAATTTCGGAATCTGTCCAAAATATACATTGTTTTACTTGGAGATTCAACATTGCCGATACTCTCATCCATAATTTGGAGAGAGTATGCGCTGCGCAAAGTTCCAATCGCGGAAGCGATTTGGTTTTTAAAGGGGCCACTTTGGACTTTGCAGTTAGCAGCGTCAACTTGATACCTTTTTCGGTTTGACTGCGTATATATATACAGCAACCATACGCTCTCATCGAAGCGTCGGCAAACCCGTAAACTTGCAACTTCGCGTTAGAATGTGTATTCACAAACCGTGGTATATTGATGTCGCGAAGTTGAGACAAATTCATTTTGAAGTCTGCCAACTCGTATCAAGGCGCAACGGAATCGACTCATCCCAATCTAATTTGGCAATCCATAGTTCTTGCAATAAGATCTTTGCCTTGGTAACTATGGGGCAGAGTAATCCGAGAGGATCAAACAACCGCGAGGAAACAGGCAAAATATTTCTTTTCGTCGCTGGTAGCTGATCAAAGTTATTTTCTAGACTGAACCTGAAAACATCTTCTTTTGGTTGCCATTTTATTCCAAGCGTTTTTGTTGAATCCAGCTCATTGAAGCTGATCTCCTTTTGTGCACTATTGGCTTCGTAAAACGCTGGATGATTTGAAAACCACATTGCTAAGTGGAACCCGCCTTGTTCCAGAATATATTTCACCTCTTTTTGGGTTTTTGCAAGGGTTTCAATATCATTGGCACCAGTTAGGAGATCATCAACGTAGAAATCTCGCAGCACAACTTCAGACCCCAGTGGGTGTGAGTTTTTGTAAGAATCCCCCAGCATCTTCAAGCACCGTATTGCTAAGAACGGTGCTGACGCCGTACCATATGTGACAGTATTCAGTCGAAAATGCTGTAAGGGTTGTAATGGATGCTGCCTCCACACTACGAGCTGGTAATTCGAGTGCTCTTCGGCAATTCGAACTTGCCTGTACATCTTCGCAATGTCCGCCGTTAGGGCATACCTTTTTGTGCGAAAACGGAGCAACGTCGAGAAAAGCTCCTCTTGAATGGTTGGCCCAACCATCAAGATGTCATTCAATGATTTTTGAGTCGAAGTGCGACTCGATACATCGAACACCACTCGCAACTTTGTGCTTGTGCTCTGTGGTTTTAAAACACATTGATGCGGAATGAAGTAGTGTGGGCTACTTGGGATTTCATTACCTATCGGTGACATATGTCCCAAATTTAGATATTCATTCATGAACTCTAAGTACATTTTTCGGAGTTCATTATCTTTAGATAATCTCCTCTCTAGTGAGAGGTATCGCCGTTTCGCAGTTTCGAACGACGCTCCGAGTGAGGTAGGTGGTACCTTAAATGGTAGTTTTACCTCAAATCTACCTTCTGCAAGAATTTTGTGTTTTCAATAAAGTGCTTTTCGCACATTTGTTGCTCTGGAGTTAAACTTTTGTTTAACTCTCCAGGAATTTCTTCAAGTGACCAAAATTTCTGAACGATTTGGTCAAGAGAGGTGGCCTCCTCGGTTTGGCATACCATACTACACAATTTTGTGTTTGTATTTCGACAATTCGAATATTTTCGGGATACTATCCAACCCAGAAGTGTTTTTTGGATAGTTGGGTATTCCGGGCCTTTTTTAATTTGGCCAACGGATAGCAGTTCGAAGAATGTTTCTGCTCCCAGCAACAAATCCACTTTTTGTGGTTCTTGGAACCATGGGTCTGCTAACTCTATATTCCGGGGGATATCCCACTTTGCGGTATTTATCGCATGATCTGGATGATATCCGGAAATAGATGTCATGACCCAATAGTCGGCCGAGAACGAATGCTCATTCAATCGGGACTTAACAACCGCATGTACTTTTTTGTTAACTTTTGAGTTCGTTTTACCGATACCAAGCAGGTTCAACGAATTGTCTTCTTTGCGAAGATTCAGCCTCTGGACTAGCTCTTCAGTTATGAAATTAACTTGTGAGCCCGAATCAAGCAAAGCTCGCGCTGGCAAAAAGTTGCCAGAATGACATGGTCAGTTGACGCAGAGGCATGCTTAGCTTGGGAGGTCGAAGGTTGTGCACTGTTAAACGTTGTCACATACTGATGCAACAAAGAATGATGCGCACGATTGCATACACTACACCGGCTGAATTTGCACTTTGAAACTGTGTGTCCTTTCCGAAGGCAGTTAAGCAAATCGGCACACTTTTTGCAAAATCGAATCTTTGCAATACCGGGAGTGCGGTAAACGACTGACACGCGGTTATGAAATGATCGTCCGATTTGCAAAAGACGCATTTCAGTTTGTTCGATTGTTGTTTTTGTATTTGTTGTTGCTGGGGATTTTGTTGAGAATTAAGACAAGAAAACGATGATCGTTGGTTCTTTTGTCGACCATTAGACAATTATTGTCGTACACTCTCTTCAAACTAGCCAACGCTTTTGGATAGTTTTGTTCAGTAATTTGAAAAGCCTTAACTGTACCAAAGGCTTCACCGGAAAGACACGATATCAGATGATTGAATTTTTCAATTTCTGGAAGATTGGGATCATTGTCCACTAAACTTTCGAATAAGCTGATAAAGTTTTTGTATTCAGCATATTTACCGCTAAATTTGGGAAGAGACATCTTCGGGAGTCGAGAGTGTTGAGGCCCAGCAAAGGAAAATTCAGCAATGCTAGATTTCCGCCTCTTGTTTAAAACACTCATTATTAACGACTTTGTGCATACACAAATGTCTTCTAATTCCCCGCGGAACGTGTCAGTGCGATCAGCTAGTTCTATGTCCGATTAATAAGTCATAGTTTGATCGATATACGAATTCAACAAATCCAATCGACATTCAAGTTCAATTGGATTTTGTGAAATTGTCTTTTGTTCTAAAGCCGCTTTTACCCGAGAAATATTTGCTACAATGATCGACCTCTGACGCTTTAATTGCTCAAGAGAGTCGTCTTTGTTTGGAGAAGCTTGTCTCTTTGGTGCCATTTTAATTTGTATAAAACGAATTGACAGTTAAATCACTTTCGTATTTTATGCGGAATTAGTTTATCCACTGGTTATGCACTGGTTCTCAATTAAATTGCCGTAAAAGCAAATAATTCCTTTAAAAATTATTATACGGAAAGCGCACGTACTGTACGTGATTGGTTTGCCAAAAAGTACGCAAAATGTAAACAAACCGAAGGTAAGCAATGAAATTTCAAATCAGTTTGCGTTTGATTAATTCCGCGAGTAGTTTTCGATTAAAATTTGATTTTATGACCGTATCGAGTTCAAGTGATCAGATAGCGAAGTGCTGGAAAGCAAAATGTAATCACCTTTGTGTCAGAGCACTAAAGGACAGTGGCGGTGCAGCGGAGGAGATGATCGCGGTGGCACAGACAAACAAGTAGCAATAATATTTTCTAAAACCGATTGTTTTAAACGCGAGTGTTACTTTTAAGTAACTAGTAACCACTAAATTCATAAAACTTATTAGTCTGATACAAATAAATTGATCATTAATAGGAATCACGCACTTGTTTCACTTTGTACTTTTGTTAGTACATATGTATGTGTATGTGTGTATGGACTTGTCCCTTTGTTTCAGGGCATATGTCAAACAAATATACAATTTTGGCGACTATATATATATATATATATATATATATATATATATATATATATATATACATGCAAAGGATGACAAGAATTGAAAGTGGATTAACTCAATTGGAGCACAAAACAATTGCTCTACACTTTCAATTTTTGTTAAATACCTGAGGCAAAGACACTTCCCTTGTGCAATCTTCGCAGTTGCAGTTCGGATGGACCATTTGGGTTGTTAAATTTGTTGCACGGCGCGAAATTTCGTTTATGTATGTTTATATATGTATATAAATGTTTATATGTATATACAATTGCACGTCGCGGTTTGGAAGTTTTTCCTCGCACTGAATTTTTTTTTGCACTGAATATTATGCACTATAAATATATGTATATGAATATAGCACTTATGTATTTGGTTTCACAAATTTTCCTTTAATATATATTTTTGTATATATTTCTGTATATATGTATATTTCTATATATATATATATATATATTTGTTTGTCACTTTTTCTTGATTTTTTTTTTTTACTTTATTCTTAGTCCCTGCTCGGGCGCTATGAAAATTTACACAATAGTTTTTGTGTAATCGCGTTACTTACTTTTTTCGGTTATAATTGTCGGGAAAGCGAAATTTAAAATAAAACGCGTGTTCTTCGGTTGGCGGCGGTTTACAGAATGATTTTATTTTCCGTTTGTTCTGTTTTTATTCTGTTTTACATGTATGTTCGACTGATTTTAAATTAAATATGGCCGGTAGGCGCCAAATTCAAATATTATACCAATTAACATTTTATATTATAAGGGCAAATTCACAATAATTTTTTAACTTAGTTTGTAAGTTTTTTAATCATTATCTTTAAAGTATGTAATTTTTATAGTTCTAAGTGGTTCTACGAAACAATCTTTCCAACATTTCAGCCGGTATCTCACGAATAAATGCTCCAATGTTGTCTTCCAATGCGTCAATTGAAGCGAGCTTATCTGTATAGTGATGAGCATTTACATAGCCCCACAAAAAATAGTCTAAAGGCTTTAAGTCGAACGATCTAGGGGGTCAATTGACCGGTCCCGAACGTGAAAAAAAAATGTTCACTGAACTCGCCTCTAAATGAGTCCATTGTTGCGCGTGCTGCGTGGTATGTGGCACCGCCTTGTTGAAACCATATATCGTGCAATTCAAACTCTTGCATTTTGGGCAAAAAAAAAGATAGATATCATCTCACGATAGCGCTCACCATTCACAGTTACGTTACGATTCGCATTATCTTTAAAGAATTACGGTCCAATGATGCCACCAGCCCATAAACTGCACCAAACTGTGACTTTTTCTGGATGCATTGGTAGCTGCTGCAATGCTTTTGGCTGATATTCGCTCTAAAATCGACAATTCTGCTTATTAACGTACCCAATGAACCAAAAATGAACTGACCACAAAATGGAGGGTAGATGTGACAAGACAAAGTGAGTGACAAAGATATGTGTGGCCTTGCATTTTCATGATGGAATACAACAAATTTTCACATTTCGATTTCTAGAAAACGATCTGCCCGGAAGAAAGCCAACGCTGTCTGATCCCAAGATCTTGAGCCTCAACCAACATGCCAGCCAGCACGATCTTTCGCCAGCTGCCGCCAGTTGCCCACTCCAAGTTGGTGGAGGTCTTTCTCCACTTGTGTGCGACACCTTAGGCTAGGCCGTCCTCAGTTGCGTGGTCCCAATGGATGCGATTCGAATTAGGGTCGGAGCAGTCGTGTCAATACGCTCTACATGGCCTAGCCATCTTAAGCGTTGTAGACGCTTAACTAGGCGCATGTCGCTGTGCAGCCCATAGAGTTCGTTGTTAAATCTTTTCCCCCAGACGCCACCAACGCAAACTGGGCCAAAAAACGCACGCAAACTGGGCGAAAAAACTAAGAACTTTTTCATCCATTGTCAAAGCTACCAAATTGAAACGAATAATCCTGTACTAAACAAAACTGTTCATAAGCCTTTCAGTAAAAGCAAGTTATTCACAAATATTAAACAAAATGTTTACACAGAGGTGCAAAGTTTCAAAGTGGACATAACCCAACACCGAGTACACTCCTGTACAAGCAACAATTAAAATCTTAAAATCCTTTTTCCCGCATCGATTTAAAGAGCGTCTTAAATATCCTTAACCCCTATTAGAGCGACAGCGGCGGACGCATAGCACGGCACCGAAACACAAAAATTAAATTAAACGAGTTCCTTACACCTAGTTAAGCTGGGTAATTTAATTTTCACTTTGAAGTGGATTGTAATTCGTATCCTTGTAGGTCATAATTAACCCCCATTTGTTGAAAGTGGCCGGCGCGGCACTGCGGCACAAATGAATACAGGTCCACCAGAGAGGGCAGTGGTGGGAGCTGTTCGTAACAAATTGCGTCTTATAAACGGTTTTATGTCGCTCAAATATTTCTTTCGTTGCAATTATCCGTCGCGTAGCTTCATGAGTTTTGCCGTTGAGTAGGAATTGTGCGGGGATTTAGATTTTATTTTCTTTGCGCCGGCAATGACTTGTGTCCTTGTCATTGTTGCGGAACAATTGTGGTTACAGTCGCATGTGCGATGTGCCTAAGCTGTGCGATGATGATTTTCTAAATTTTCCAAGAAGAAGGATAAAAGAGTGGTTTTCAACAACTTTTTCTAGTTCTGCTAATAGACCCTTCATTCTGGCATATATGCATCAGTCATTGATATTTTGTCAGTTAGAGACTGCGGTGATTTGTTTCTTAAAGGAATGGAGAAGTGTCTTCAATTATACTAGAATATCTTTCTGGTAGGGTCTGCGTTACCGGAATATTCTATTAGAAGATAGACAGTGCGAATTTCAATCCGCCAGAAGTACAACCAAGTAGTCCTTCTCTGTAGGACTCTGACGAAGGGTAAGACTTGAAAGAAACATGCAAAATGGTTGCTCGATGTTGACTCTGAAATATTCTACAGTGGGTTTCTTGCTCTTCGGTTGAAGGCCATTCAGTCTCTAAACTTATGAAGGATTCTCCTATAGGAACTTCACACCTACCAATTAATTTAACATGTAGTAATGGGCTTAGAAATGAAGCAAGGCTCTTCATCAGATTTTTAAGGAAGTGCGTAACGTGACTGGCAAAGCAGAGATTTGTTGTACTCGGAATGGCTTACAGGAAACTTTACAACAAATTGTGTGGAAGATCGCAGCAAATTTGATTGAAAAGCTAAAACTGCAAGAACTAAAGTCGTTAACATAGCAAAACTTTATAAACCTTGCTGCTAAGCCTCCAATACTGCTCCTCCTGCAAATAAATAGATCAGTAAAATGATGATGAGGTCAACACCAGATGTAAAATCTTCCAAAAGCCCGTTCAACTGCTAGCTTCCGACGACGAAATTGACGTGATTGGACGAACGCAACAGCTCATTTAAGATTGTTGACATTGAATTAGAAGCGGCTAAAATGTGTTTGGCGATAAATAAGGTCAATACAAAGTACATGCTGTCGTCAAGGAAGGACACCCAACACCGACGTCTCGGACAGAGCGTCACACTAGGTAGCAGAAACTTCGAAGTAGTCAAGGACTTCGTCTACCTCGGCTCCGCGATAAATAGAGACAACAACACCAGTACCAAAATTAAACGCGTGGATATTGATTTCAGATGCTCTACCTTCAACTCGCAAATATCTGGTGCAACAAATTGATTTTGAGCTGCTATGTTCTAGATCTGGCTGCTAGGAGAGAGAGGAGTGCGCTGTTGGCTGATAGGGACTGGAGGAGTTTTTTCTCTCAACGATTTTTAAAAACCGGAGTTGTAGGAACGTTTTTATTTAAAATAATTTACATGCGAGGTTTGTTCAAAAAATAAGGTTAATTTTCAAATACCTCGAGCTGCGTTATTTTCTTTTGTTATGTTGGTACATTCGTCTCGAACATATGTTTACAATTTCGGCTCTGTAGAATATTTAGTTTGCTTGTGAGAGGCATAAAAGTTAAACATGGTCCGCGAGTTTGCGGATTTCCTGCTGTTGGAAAAAACGGATCAGTGCTCAAGGAACCTGAAATGTTGACAGGAGCATGAGGTACTCTGAGTCAAAAAAATGTTTACAAGTGGTACAAGCTTCTCAGAGAAGGTCGAGAAGATGTCACCCTCGACGCCCTAGCACATCAATAACCGATGGAAATGTTGAGCAAGTGAAAAAAATTTTTACGAAGAATTCTCGAATCACCACTAGAGAAGTTACTGAAGACGTCGTTATATCGGTTGTCTCATGACATGCAATTCTTTGGGAAATTTTGGGCATGAAGCGTGTGGCCGCACAAGTCGTTCCAAAATTGCTTCAGATTTGGTCCACTGCAACTTTTTTCTGTTCCCAAGGTTTAAGACAACCACGAAAGGTCGGCTTTTTGCGACGATTGAGAAGATACAACAGATAAGCAGCAGAAATTTCGAAGTAGTCAAGGGCATCGTCTACCTCTGCTCCGCGGTAAATAAAGAGACAGTAAGGAAATCAAACGCAAAATCACTCTTGCCAACCGCTGCTTCTTTGGCCTCGAGTTGCTTCTGAGTAATAAAGCCCTTTTTGAAGGACTAAACTGGCATTGCACAACAGCTGGATTACCTCAGTTCTCTTTTATGACGCGGAAACCTGGATGAGGATGAGGTAGCCTTTAGACGATTTTGGTTCTGTTGGCTTTGAGGGCGTCTGGAGAAGAAAAATGCTGAGATGATGTACAAAATGTCGGTATTGTATAATCAGATCTATGAATTTAAGACCCAAAGCAATGAAGGAAGATCCACTTCCAGTTGGTGGATGCTAAGTTTCTTAATTTTTTTCAAAACAGAAATAGGCATTTGTTTATCTTGGTTTTATATCTTGGTTGTATAGCTTTGATAAGTCTGGGTTTAAGTAAGTCTACTTTTAATCACCAGTTATGATCCGGTTCAAGAATCACTTCGTTTTGATGTATTCTTGAAAAGAAGCAGTTCCGAGGTGAGTTTTCAACCAATTTCCTTGCTTTTGAATACATCACAATTTTCTTAACGGAATGGGAATTATTTGCTAGTTCATTTTGCGTTTGACACGGATCTTGATCCTGTAAAGCCCCAAATTCCTCATTTTCAAACTTGTTGGTCAGGACAAGACACTCTTTGGCGTTCACTTCCACAAGCATTCGATGGACTTCATCTGTTATTTTCTTCCAATTAAAAAAACAAGTGCAACAACTATGTTGTTGTTTAAAAGAAATGCTGATGTACAGTACATACTGTTGACAAGAGTCAAGTCCTTCCAAGATCGGGCAAAATTTAGATGTACCCGCATTTTTTTTAATTGCAAGTTGTTTTGCCTTTTTTCTTAAAAATTATTTTGTTTCATTTTCGCCACATATTTGCATACTGATACTGGTTCAGAAAGTATCAAATCCCTGCAATGGATACTGTACGATGACTATGAGCAGTGTTGGCATTTTATTACAAAATAAATCACTCCTTATGAATGCACTAATTTTTGTCTTAATACGAGGTCTGTTCAAAAACTTAGGTGGATTTTCCATATTTTGCAAAAATATTTATTTATTCATCAATTGCTGTTTTGGGCCCTTAAAGTAGTCCCCCTCAGATATAATAAACTTGTGGCAGGGTTTTTTGTTTTTGGTATGTCCTCTCTCAGCGATTCGCTTTGTATATCCTCAGTCGTTGCCAAATATCGCCCTTTCAAGGGTCTCTTCTGGGAACAGAAAAAAAGTTGCAGGGGGCCAAATTTGGTGAATACGGTGGCTGCGGCATGATGACGGTGTTGTTGTGGGCCAAAAAATTACGTCAAAATTCAAGAATTTTGTAAGGAACCTCGCTGCCGCAAGCTTCATGTCAAAACTTTCCAAAAAATTACCAATGGGCCAATCGTTATGCCGACATCTTCGGCTTTCTTATTGTGATTCAACGACTCTCGACTACAATTTGCTTCACTTTCTTTACATTTTCATCGGTTGTTGATGTACTGGGGTGTCCAGGGCCATCGTAGACATTCACATCTTCTTGACCTCTTTTGAAAAGCATATACCATTTGTAAACACTTTTTTTGACTCAGAGTTCACTCACCGTATGTCACTGTCAAGATGTCAGGTTTTTTTGAACACCATTCATTTATTTTTCGCACAAAATTGAATCCAAATTCTTTGATCCATTTTTGTCGACAGCAGGCAATCACCGAACACCAACAAACACGTCTAACGTGTATGCCTCTCACAAAGAAAATAAATATGCTATGTAGCTGAATCTGTAAGCATATGCTCGAGACATGTGTACCAACATAACAAAAGAAAAATAAATCGATACGTACGCCCACTAAAATTCAAAATTTACTTTTTTTTAAACAGACCTCGTATATTATTCCACATATACGAGTAGGTAGCCTGTTACATTTTTTCTGCAAATTTGATACTGTCCCATAGTTTAATATTTCTTATAAAATGGACACATTCTGGAATTGGAAAGTTTTAAATAAGATTTTGTTAAAGTGAAAGTAAAGTTGTTTTAGAGTGACAAGTGTTTCAGTTTTTGATGATTTTTGAACCATTTTACAGAACTTCCATTGATTGGCATTTGCTTCTAAGCCGGTTCCATATGTCTGGTGTGCAAGGCTCCTTCCGACCTGTTTGCTCTTTGCCAAATACAATTTTTCCCATTGGCCTTCGATTTAATATAGATTAACTCACTTTGGCAATCATCCCTGTCCACTCTTTTACGCACCTAAAAATAAGTTCCCTTCCCCAAAATTCCTCATCAATATCCTCGACTAAGCGAGTGACCATTATTAAAACGTGCGCCAATTTGTTATCACTCATAGTAGTGGAGAGACTAATAATATGTCGATACGCACACTTAGCTCTTTCTCTTTGCATTTCCTGAAATTTCTACACAGACGTCACACGCTGACGTCACTGTTAATATTTCCCCACTTTCACTTTCTCCTAACCGTCACTACATGTGCACATATTCAACACCATCAATATCCAAATGCGCAGCAATACTTTCATCATAATTATGTCGAGGTATTGTGCTGTAGTTTTTTGAATTGACCGATTGGAGAAGTATTTTCGTAGGGAATCATCGGATTGAAGCAGCCAATTTAATTCGGTAAAAGCCGGTAATAACTTGCAGCTCAGGCAATAATTTCTTTTCGTGTCAGTTTGTATTTTGCTTCCGTTCGAAATGGACGAACACGAGAAAAAGATCTGCTTCAAGCGTTCGCTGCGAATACTGTTGAAAACTTTTCAATTCTTTGGACTGGCGACCTTCAAATACAATCGATCAACCAATCGGCTGGAACCGAGTTCGCGTAAACGTCTTATTTCGACTCTCGTCCTCCTTTACTTTGGGACGAGCAGTCTGGTAGTGTCAATTTGTGTGCTTATAATAATACTGCTTGCATATTATACAAGCGACGCAGTTCTACTGATTCAATCGGATGAATTTTTATTATCAAGTCGGGCCCTTTTTAAGACGTTCAACACGTTCATTTTCACCGCCAGCTATATCCGATTCAAAAACACTTTTGCTGAGACCCTAAATGAAATATTCGTCCTCTTTGACAGGGTGCACAAGCTGACTAAAGATGGAAGCTTGTATTATCCAGGAAAGCTTCAAAAGTTAATTTATCTTCGAATATTGCTGTTCTTTACAGGCTGGATTATCCAAAGTAGCGGGAAAACTTATAAGAAGTTTACTTGGAACATTATTGGCTGGATCTGGTTTGGACACAGCTTTACCATAATGGAGCTCTCCTTTTGGACACATCTGTACGGGAATTTGACGTTAATGTGCCTGTATCACAAGATGAACAACATGCTGTGTGACATTCAGGGGAAGAGACGGACAAGGAGGATTAATCGGAGCATCCAAGAAGCAGTTTCGATTTCATACGAAATCCACCGCGTGAAACAGAAGCTCAACAATATCTTCACTGTTCTGTACTCTGTGTGTTTCTTGGGCTTCTTCAGAGATGTCTTTGCTGTCTATAGGTTGCTCAAGTTATTAACCATTATCCAGTTGAACAAAATGCACCTGCCACCGTGGCAGATTGTTAAGTTAGTCTTGCTAATACTTTTTGACGGATATTGGGCGTCGTACGATTTTCACTTGACTAGCTACACATCGGAGACCCTGGTTCACCTTGAGAAGATTTTCCGAAGGAAATTAGTGACCCTTGATTCTCTGACTCCAGATACAGAAAACCGCCGTGTGGTCAGTTTTGGGTGACTGTGTTGCAACGACTCGTTGTTAACAATTTTTGTATTTGCAGATTGAAATGGCTTTCTTACATCACAATGTTCAGGACATTGCCACAAGGGTTTTTGGAGTATTCGTTGTAGATCATCGATTTGTATACATGTTTGCCACAGATCTTATCATTTCCTATGCAATTGTCACGTTCCAAAGGTTCACCGGTGAGTTCATTACGGCCTCTGGAAAACACTTACGTAAGTACATAGACCAATGCCGATGCTAATAATTTTGAATTAAAATGTTTCTTCTTCAGAATTGATGCTAAGGGCGGCAACTACGTCTTTGGTTACTGGAGAACTCCATAGACTATAACCATAAGAGTAACTTAGTTTCCTTTCCATTTTGTTTTGTTGTAAAGTGTGTGCCTGAGGGTTGAACTTTAATTAAATTTAACTTCTTTCTGTGTAGAATGTAATATGTACTCCCAGTTTTTCCACCTAAAAACTTAAAGTGAGTCGAAAAGGTCACGTATATTGTATTTTAACGTACTCAGTTTTAACCAATAAATTTGCACACCCACACCCTAACCCGGAGTAGTTAGTAAAAAATTTCCTGACGTATAGACTTGTAATTGAGTTACCAAGTCTCTTTTGATTCGCTCTTACTTCTCGGTTGAGGTCATTTTTGAAAGACCTCGCCCCCAATGGAAACTGTGCCATTTACACATATGTACGACGCATATGCATCTACGTGTATCCATTCAAAAACCGGCTTTTTTCGATCGGATTTTCACGTAGTAATCGACAAAACGAATCAATGCGAGTGATATTCGTCTTCGACCAGGTTTGATCCCTCATCAAAAAAAGAAAAAACACATGTCTATAACCAGACAATATCGACAGTAAATTTATTGTCAACAAGCCTTTTGGCGTCTTAGTTGTGTTGACATTTTTTTTCGGCGATAGAATACTTTATATTTGGCTAGAAAACTACAAGTAGCTATCACTATAGCCCCCCAAGTAAATCATATATCTGACAAAAGAAGCAACAACACCTGCAGACATGCTTTGGGTAGCGAAGGCCCAAATTGATCGGAATTCGAGTAGTGGAAGAACAATTTCTCGTTAGCTTAACACTCTGTTAGAACAGATGCAACGCATACTGAAAAATGAGCTTGGACTCAAGCCATTAAAGTTCTAAAAGTACAGATCTTACACAGCAAACAGAAAAAAGTTAGAGTCAAAAGAGCGAAGGAGTTGCTACCCTTTTTGTTTTTTGTTTTTCCGACGAGTTGCCATTCGCTATAGAGCGATATGTCAACAAACATAATGACGGAGTTTACTTGCCAGAGAGGTCCTTCAAATATTTTCACTTCAAGCGGGAACGAGAAAGCAGTCAGCACCGATGCTTAAAGGCAGCATTGACGCCATGTGCAAACAAATACTTTGGTCGGAGACAGTGGACATTTCAACAAGACTCGTCATTGTCTTACATGACCCAAGCCAATTTTCTCTGTCTGGGATATTTTGAAGTCCAAACAAGTACCAAAGTTTGGAAAACGTCAAAGAAGACCCTATTGCCTCCTTGGATATCCCCACGATTGTTTTGATTGTACAGTCAGTAACACTTCCATGACAGCTGTCGGGCAAAGTTTCTCGTCTTTCGTAGCTAGTTCGTTCCGAGAAAACGCGTTGCAAGTCGAAATCAACTGTAGTCGAAGAGTAAAACAAGACGAATTAGAAATGTGATCTTGTATTCAGTAAGGTCAGGAAATCCAATTTGCCTTGGCAGATAAAGTATTTTCAAAACTGCTTGTCAGAGTTTCATGGAAGTTGAAGATATTCTGGCCATTGTAGGTCGGCCAGACATCTTTTTGGGAATTGGCTTTGTCTCAATTTTTGGGGTAAATATTAAGTTTTTCGTTGACGTCGTAAGTTAACATGACGTCTTCAAATAATTGTTCGTCGGAAGCTACTACTTTTTCCGATCTCTCTGGTAATTTTCAAATAAATCTCTAAAAATGAGCCGTCTCTGGCATCGATATAATAATTGAGCCATTCTTGGATTTATTTAATAGACCTGACCCAGCGCTCCCTGAATCGTTATGCGTCCGCTGAAAGAACAAATAGTCGAAAGCAAGGTGTAGTGAATACGGCGGGTAAGTTAAACCTCCTGTTTCAGTGTTTCCAGGTAGTTTTTGACGACTACAGCCACTTGAGGCCGAGCGTCATTATATTAAAAAAACACCTGGTCATGCCTTTTGGTCGTTTGTGGCCATATTTCAGGCAATGCATGGTTTAAGCCCATAAGTTATAGTCGATAACGTTTCCCCTCAATGGTTTCGTCTAGTCATGGTAAACCACATCCGTCCAGTCCCACCATGTGCAAAGCATGACCTTTAAACTCTCGATGTTTTCTTTTGCCTTCGATGTAGACGAAGATGCAACGGGCTCACCAGGCTTTGCATAGAATTTTTTCTTCTTGGGATTCTCGTTGTATATCCACGTTTCATATTGAACCACAATCCGGTGCGAACATCGTTTTCTTGATGTCTTTAGAGAAGCAGTTCCGAGGTGAAAAATAGCCTTTCGAAAGCTCTCGGTTTCAACTAGTGCGGCACCCAATTTCCTCGCTTTTGAATAAATCTGAATTTCTTAAATGAAATGGTTTGTTTAATCACTTGCAACAATTCTGTGAGTTCACTTTGCATTCGACACGGATATTTATCCTGTAAAGCCTCGAATTCCTTACCTTCAATCTTTATGAAATGGCGAAGACGCTCTATGCCTTCCGCTCGTTGCTTATCACTTTGGAAGCGATGAAACCACTTTCTGTATGATTTATCGGTTGGAGTAGATTCATCATAAACTTCTACAAGCATTCTTTGAGCTTCGGGTGCACTTTCCTTCCACTAATAAAAAAGAAAAGAAGCTTCCCGCAAACTCTGTTTATTTAAGACAAATCCAGACATTTTCGAAGAGGTAGTGTTTTCTGAAAGAGACGCTGATATTCATTTATTACTGTTGACAAATGCCATGTCCTTCCAATGAAGTAGGTAATCACTTTCAAAATGAGCCACAACTTGTAGCTGGCGCCATAATTTGTACCCCTAGAAATTTCAGGAAGATCGGTTCAAGATTACAAAGGTGGCAGATTTATTTTCATATCCCCCATACAATGGGGACACTGTGCGCCGGGACTCGACATGGGTATCGGTCTTTAGACTATTATGAAGGTGCCTTTGATCGAATTGCGGTGCAATGGCTTACAGAACTTCTTCTCTTACATTGATAAGTGGGTAGAAATACAGTGCTGTGACATTTTCAGCCTGACTTAAGCAGAGTAAGCCACGCGAATCGAGGAACCCATTTCCTTTGACTCAAAACTAGTTGGAGTGTTTTTTTTTATAAGATTCGCCACCTTTACGAACTACCCCCCTTGAATGCTTAAAAGTACTCAGCACTAGACACTAAACGTGAGTTGAAAGAATTTCTTATACTTCACTTTAAGGGGCACAACAAATCGATATTAAAGCATCCTCTGATGCCAGAACTTTGCTTCATGTCAAACCTTAGCACCCCCGCTGATATGAAGTCAAAACCTCTGTGATCTAATTTCATCCCGATCATGATAATGCCCTTAAAATGAGCAGTCCCTCAGTTATGGCATTCATTTGCGGTTTTCCATTGATTCGAAATTCATTTTGATGCACTTTCATTGGAATAGCTAATTTAAACAAAAGTAATGAGCCACATGGCATTTAATTCAATCCCTAAATGCAAAAGTTCACAACCGAACCGAACCATCAAGTGATGATTAATTTCACACAGCAAAAGCGAATAAGCCATTTGATTCGACATTTCTGATATTCGCTCTTTAAAGTAAGCCGAAAATGCACACCCCCTCGACAACGCGCAACCCCCCCCCCCCCCCCCCCCACACACACACACTCAGAGGAAAGCCGTGAAAAGTATGCCACCACCTGAGCATAGGCTAATATAAATTGTAATCTCTTGTATGCGCACAGTCCACTGGGCCTAATCGTTTAGGTGGCGGACACGTTTACAAAAACAAAAAGTTTCAGCCCTAATGACGGCGTTCCATTAATTATCTCATTTATTCACATTCCATCGGCTGGGTTTTTGCGGCACAGTCAACAAATTCTGAACACTTCAGGGACCACAGATTGGTCATTCGTTAATTTCCCAAAGGCTCGAATGTACATTGGCGGTTCATCATTCACGCCAAATGTGATTCGCATGTAATGCCAGATTACACGGCAGCAGCACAAAAGGAAACACAGTCGAATTGACTTTGAATTTGCAGAGCGAGAGAGAGAGAGTGTAGGTGGCGAGGGCTTCTCGACTGTAGGCGCATTTGGGAAAATAAGCTTTCAAAGAGCGCGTGAGCTGGTAATGATGCAACGAGCAAAATCCTAAATGGAAATAATTTTGAATTAAATGCAGACGTGAGTGAGTGGAACTGTCAAATAGGAGAGACTCAACTTCTTACTCTTCGTTTTCAAGCTGCGAAGGCTTGGAAAAGTGTAAAGAAACAGCTGAAAACGGGTATGAGGTGTTTTCGAAATCTATTTCAAGACATGTTGTTTTTTTCGTTGGAGGTTGGAAAACATTGAAATACAAAAACTATTCCATTGTAACCTAACCTACATTTAATGTAATTTCTTGGTCTTACGAGTAAGTAAAAAAACCAGCAAGCTCTTCTGTTTTCAGCTTCCACCGCATCAGCGCCAAACAGCCGCTACCTGATCCGAGTAGAGGCGTGACATTGACGCAGGCAATGCTCTTCAGAGTGTTTAGCTTTTCCACAGGCATCGCATAGGTTACCATTACAAAGCCCAAGCACACTTAAGTGCTTAGAAGAGGTGAAGTGTCTCATTTGTACGCCAACAAGTACGCCTGCAGTCGTTTCTAACTAGAGATAACAGAAATATTGCAAATTGCTTGCTGAAGTTTGTGAACATATGTATGCTTGTTGTGTTACCAAAAAATCCAACTGTCGATGGAGACCCTAACCAGGGTCGCAGGAAGTCCCAAATTGGGTTCACTTTTATGGCACTTTTATGTCTCATGATCTTGTGGTGACCCAGGATCCAGAAAAGTCACGAATTTAGTCTGCCGACGAAGGGAAGACTTTTCTGCACTATTTATGGAGGTGGTTAGAGTGTTGAGTAAAGCCTTAAACACAGCCTGACTGTCGCTTCCGAAGCAAATACTTCGCTCATTCCACCTATTCTTCATAAATCTAGCCATTAGCATCGAAAAAGTTTCCGCTTGAAAGACTCACGTGAAGTTACCCAAAGAGGTGTGATGTCTAATGTTGTGCTTTACAACAAAGACACCAGATCCAATTCCCTAGAGTACCTTTTCTGGTTCAGTTTCTGGCCAGAGCTAGTCCTGGTCACGAAGAAAGTCGACTAGTGTCATAGAAGCTGCGGTGCGCGAGGTCATCGAAACTCCAGTACGAGTTGAAACCAAGACCATTCCTCTTTACTCGTGACAATGCCTTGATTGTGCATCCCACGATGTGGATATCAATGGGAGGAAGATTCAGCAATGCATTAAGAACAGATCTAGACGTGCAATGGAAAGCCTCTGTGCAGCCAAGACAGACTGTTCTTTGAGACGTGGTAAAGGAAGCTGTCAAGTACTTGGAATAAAGCATATTCCTCAAAGCGACTGATCCATAGAAAAGAGGAGGTCTTATCATTGCAGTGTAGAACATAATTGGATCTTCTTGGTCATAGGCCTCAAGTTTTGCCAAACACTTCCCTACACTACCAGAAGACTGACAGCGCCATAGAAGTTTCCGTCTGAATGTGGTAATTATCCCACGTAACATCCAGGTATTAAGATTCATCCGAAAAACGAATGCTAACACCTTTATGTACAAGTTGAGTCAGACCACTCAAATTGCTCCTTGAGGATTGACTGAAAGCCTATTCTTGGTACACCAGTCATCGATCATGTCTAGAGCCGGTTGTCCAATTTCGCATACAGCCGCAAGACATGGTGCAGTGACGAGTGCGGCTACGTCATCCACCTAAGCCTGGGCATTAGATCTATTGAAAGTGACAAGCAAAGAGTTGATCCACATGCACCATAGGAGAGGAGACAGAACGCCACCGTGCGGACACCCATGTTTACCCCCGATTCGCGATACTTCCGCGACTATAGTTCTGTCCACTATCTTCTACTGTGGGTCCTCTGGCCGCGCCACACATGTCATCAAACGTCGCGTTGCCCCTCAGTGTCAATGAATCAATGAATGTACCTAGCACGTATTCTTTCCTGTTTACCTTGGCAACAGAGTTGCGTATGTACATATATACCATCGGTTCGAGGCGACTTGCGACCATAAAAAGAAGCGACGGCGTACTTGATAGCTTCCTCTGTTGCCACAAGCGCTGACACATACCCGCCTTGGTGTAATATAAGGTTATATCTCCCTTCTGCTTGTTTGCTCTTCATTCAATACTTCATAAAACGTGTGATCGCATCTAGTTCAAATATGCGCCGTTTTGTTCGATAATCTGTTTCCATCTAGACGGCAACTTCATAATACCCCCCTGGTAGAAGCCGCCCTCCTTATTTGCGAAGAACTCAGACAGCCACTTTTCACAAGCCTCTTTTGAGTTCAACTTCACACCACCAAGGGCGTTCGCTATAGACAGGAACATGTGGTACTCACTTGGCGCTATGTCCGGGCCTTATGGTGGATGCGATAAAACCTCCCATCCGAGCTCCCGTAACTTCTGACGAGTCATCAACAAAGTGTGTGGTCTGGTGTTGTCCGGGGTGGAGCACTACACCCTTCCAGTTGGTCAATTCTGGACGCTTCTGGTCGATCGCGTTCCAGTTGTACGCAGTAGATGGTAGAATTAGGCATCTGGCAGCTCATAGTGGATGATTCCCTTCCAATCCCACCAAACACACAGCAAAACCTTCCTGGCCGTCAATCCCGGCATGTCCACTGTTTGGGCCTTCAACCACGACCGTATTCGCTTGATATTGTCGTATGTGAACCATTTTTCGTCGCCAGTCACCATCCGCTTCAAAAATAAGTCGAGTTCGTTCTGTTTCAGCAGCATATCGCAAGCGTTGAATCGGTTCAAAAGGTTTTTTTGCGTCATATCATGCGGCAGCCAACATCAAGCTTTTCTTTTGTATCCAGCCTTCTGCAGATGGTTTAAAATGGTTTGGTGACTAACTCTTATCTCCTGGGCGATGTCACGAGATGCCACATGCCGGTCTAACTCGATGATTTCCATGATTCGATCGGTATTCGTCGTCACAGGTCTTCCGCCGGCTGGCTTATCCATGGTGTCGTTTTCACCGACTCTGAATCGTCGAAACCATTCCTCCGCGGTTGCAAGTGATAGAGTACCATCCCGTAAAACACCATTAATTTCACGGAACGTTTCTCTATCTGATTTGCCTTTAAAGAAGGAAAACTTTAAATTAGCGCAAATTTTGGCGTTAGTGAACTCCATGTTTACACTCCATAACTGTTGAACGCAATGTCGAAACTAATCATGCATAGCATCGTGTTGTACGAATGTCAAGGCCTTTCAAATGATTAAGACAAACTGGCGGAAGGGAGATATTCGACAACCTTATATTTATCAGATCGTCTCCAGTTCCAAGGGAGCCGGCTGTGGTCTGATTTCCTTGGAAGTGACCATAATGTATGATTTTAGAAGCTTGCGATGAGATGACCCTTCGATGGCGCTGACGCACGTCTTTTTCACTCAATGCTTAAGTTGACACAAACTTAATTCTGAAACAAAGCCAATAAATGACAAAGGGGAGAAGAATACACTTGTGGCTCGAGGACCAAGGTCAGCGTGAACCTACTTAAGCAATTGGGTGTTGCATTAAAAGGATGATTTCTTTAAAAGCTATAGGAAAGCTTTTCAAGAAAAAAACATATAAAATAAAAAAATGCATGAAATCTTTATTTGAATCGATAGTACGGTCCATGTAATTAATTGTTTGAAGATTATTTCATGCAAATGACTGCGCCCCAAATGGTCCATCCGCTTAGTTCAACTCTAAGCATACTCTTTTCAACATTTCGGCCGGTATCTCACGAATAAATGCTTCAATGTTGTCTTCCAATGCGTCAGTTGAACCGGGCTTATTTGTATAGACAAAAGCTTTAACATAGCCACACAAAAACTAGTCTAAAGGCGTTAAATCGCACGATCTAGGCGGCCAATAGACCGGGCCCGAACGTGAAATAAAATGTTCACCGAACTCGCCTCTCAATCATTCGATTGCTACGCGTGCTGTGTGGCATGTGGCACCGTCTTGTTGAAACCACATGTCATGCAAGTCAAGCTCTTGCAATTTGGGCAAAAAAAAAGTTGGATATCATCTCACGGTAGCGCTCACCATTCACAGTTACATTACGATTCGCATTACGATTGAAGAAGTACGGTCCAAGGATGCCACCAACCCATAAACCGCACCAAACTGTGACTTTGGTAGCTGCTTCTGGCTGATATTCACTCCAAAATCGACAATTCTGCTTATTTACGCACCCATTAAGCCAAAAATAAACTGGCCATAAAATGGAAGAAGCGGGCGATGAATTTTCTTAACAGAGCACGCATTTTGATAATAAAATTCAATAATTTGCAAGCATTGCTCGTTTGTAAGACGATTCATGGTTAAATTGTAAACCAAACTGAAGATGTTTGAGAGTGAAACAAACCGCGAAACGTGCGTCAGCTGCTTATACCAGTGTTGCCAAAAAGGTAATAGCTAAAAATCACCCTTTACTAATAAACAATACGAAGGAAAAGAAGATTTCAAAAATGTCTATGAATACCCAGGCAGCGAAGGAAAGTTTATCGTAAAAAATCAACTCTACTCAACTGTTGGGGGTAAACATTGAAAAAAGTCCTATTGGTTGTTATTCTGAACAAACAACAAACGAGTAGGGTGGTGTCAGGCCAGAACATTTTCGAACGATAAATTGCTCATGGTGCTCAGTCTGCTCAATCCAACGGGGCACTGAAGTAATCAAACCTGTTTTCTTGAGTGAGACGGAGAATAATTAAATGCCGGAGGAAGTCACTTTGGCGATTGAAATGCTAAAAGTTGGTAAGTCCACTGGTGTGGATGCAAAAATAGAATTTCGTGTTTTGATTAAACACTGCTTTTTGATACCTTGTTAGCCCTGCAAATGGCTTGAAAAGTGTTACAGGGATCCTGCTCCATCAAAAACAGCTAATTTTTTATTATTTGCCGGTGGTATGCTGAACGTGCTCGTACTGACAGCAACGATGCTGAATGCTCTGGAACGCCAATTGAGGTGTTTACACCTGAAAACGTCAAAAAGGTATACAAAATCGTTTTGGAAAACCGCAAAGTGAAATTGCGGGAGATACCTGTCACCTTAAAGATATTGCAAGCAGTGTGTACACCATTTCGCATGAACATTTGTCCATGAGGAGGCGTTTTTCAAAATGTGTACCGCGTTGCTCACAATGGACCAAAAACAACAACGTGTCGATGATTCTGAGAGCTGGACAACAGAACTACATTCGGACCAGGGACGCAATTTCGAATCCGAGGTTTTCCAAAATGTGATTGAATTAATGGAAATACACTCCATCCTCAATCCGACGGGCTTGTGGAACGAATGAACAGGACCATTCTCCACTATCTTGCAAAGTTCGTTGATGATAAGCAAGAGGATGGGGATGACCTTCTTCCTCTTTTCGCATTGGCCTACCGTTCTTCCATTCAATCAAGGAGACGCCATTTGCCATGCTCTTTGGTCGTGATATACGATTACCTCAGGACTTGCTTTTTGAAATACCACCAGAGTCAGATCCCAAGACTTATCGAGGTTTTGCTCAGCAGCTTGCTGAACAACTGCGGGAAATTCACGAACATGAAGGAACACAGCAACGAATCTCTGCCCAGAGAATGAAGGGCAGATATGATCTAAGTGCTAACACTTTTAAATTGCAGGTTGAAGATCTTGTGTGGTTCTATAACCCTCGAAGGAAACTTTGAGTTTGTCCAAAGCTTCAATCGGACTGGGATGGACCCTATCGGGTTACCGAAGTGATAAACGATGTTACCATTCGCAACCAGAGGACGCCGCGGTCACGGGCTAAAGTTGTGCACATTAACCGTCTTACGAAATACCACGCCCAAAGCGTCCAAACACACAGAGGCCGGCTGGCAAGGTTATGACAGCTGTATTTTTAGTTGCTCACGGAATTTTGTTCATCGACTATCTTGAGAAAGCACCAACAACTAATACTACATGGTTTTTACGGTCCCATATGAGGAAGAAAAAAATTTTCTTCCACCAGGACAATGCACCGTGTCACAAGTCGCTGGCTACCGTGGCCAAATTGCAGGAATTGGGCTTTGAATTGCTGCCGCACCCACCGTTTTCTCCAGATCTGGCCCTCAGCGACTTCTACCTCTTTTCAAATCACAAGAAGATGCTCGCCGGAAAAAATTTCGCTCGAATGAGGAGGTGATGGCCGAAACTGAATCCTATTTTGAGGCCAAGGACATATCCTTCTATGCAAGAGGCGTGGGAATGTTAGGGCTGCGTTGGATTGATTGTATCACTCTCGAAGGAAACTATGTTGATGAATACAGTCGAAATTTGGCTAGCAAATGTGTTTTAATTGGTTAGTCCCGGCACTTATTGAATGATGTGTTAGATCCTAAATCCGTCTGGATGAACTTATTTATGGTATCTGTAGACTTTTCCACTTTTACATGTGACTCTTCTGCTTCATATAAAAAATACTTGAAGAAATGCATCACTAAGAATTGATAGTTTTAACAATTTTCATTCACTTAAACTTCACCTCTGTACTTTGTGCGGAGTCCATGTCCTCATAAAAATCCTCGCATAATATGCTTGCTCCTTCAATAAAACAAAAAAAGAATTTCCCCCATATATTCACAGTCATTCCAACGCCAGTGAATATTTTCCCCACACATCTATGAATCATGACCCCCACTATAAGACCGCTATGGCGTCGTCAGTATCCTGATGGACAAGGGAAATGTCATTACATTACTTTCGATGTTTCGAAATTGAAATTGAAGTGCTACTTGAGTACGGAATCATTGGCATTTCGGCAACTCAAACAATGTTTTCCATTCAGTTTGTGATTCACACTCGTTCGAAATGGAAGAACTAGAAGAAAAGATCTGCTTCAAGCGTTCGCTGCGAATACTATTGAAAGTTCATCAACTCTTCGGGTTTGCCAATTTTAAATACAATCGTTCCACCAACCGCCTGGAACCGAGTTCTCGTAAACGTTTCATTTCGGCTTTCATCCTCGTGTACTGTGGATCGTGCAGCCTCGCAGGGACAATTGTCTTGCTTGTGACAATACTAATCGTCCATTATGCAGGCACCAACGTTCTACTGATTCAATCGGATGAATTTCTCTCATCAAGTCGGATTCTTTTTAAGGCTTTCAACACGTTCTTTTTCATCGTCAACTACGTCCGATTTAAAAACACTTTTAAAGAGACCCTCAATGAAATGATCGTCCTTTTCGAGAGGGTGCACAAGCTCACCAACGACGGAAGCTTGTATTATCAAGGAAGACTGCAGAAGTTCATTTACCTTCGAATGACGTTATTCTGTGCAGCCTGCGTCACTCAAAGCAGAAATAAGAAGTTGATTGGGAACATTATTTCTTGGATTTGGTTTGCACACAGCTTTACCGTAATGGAGCTCTCCTTTTGGACACATCTGTACGGGAATTTGACGTTAATTTGCTTGTATCACAAAATGAACAACATGCTGAGTGACATACAGGAGAAAAGAAGCACAAGGGAGGTTGATCGGAGTATCCAAGAAGCGGTTTCGATTTCTTACGAAATCCATCGCGTCAAGCGAAAGCTCAACAACATCTTCACCATCCTGCACTCTATGTGTTTCCTGGGCTTCTTCTGGGATGTCTTTGCTGTCTACAGGTTGCTCAAACTATTGGCCGTTATCCAGTTGAACAAAATGCGCCTCCCACCGTGGCAGATTGTGAACTTAGTTTTGCTAATACTCTTCAACGGATATTGGGCGTCCTATGATTTCCACGTAACAAGCTACACATCAGAGGCCTTAGTTCGGTCTGAGAAGATATTCCGAAGAAAACTAGTGACGCTGCAGTATGCACTTGACTTCCTTGCACCAGACATTGCCCAGCATCGGGAGGTGAGTTCCGGTTGCCTATTGCCCAACGAAGCCGTCATAAATATTTGTGTACTTGCAGATTGAAATGGCTCTGTTACATCATACCGTCCAGGACTTGGCCACTAGAGCCTTCGGACTATTCGTTGTGGATCGACGATTTTTGTTTGAATTTAGCACGAACCTCATTATTTCTTACGCAATAATCACATTTCAGAGATTTGCTGGTGACTTTGTGGCGGCCTCTGGGGAACAGTTAGGTGGGTAGATACGTTCACGAATTTCTATGCGAGTCAATTTATAATTCTCTTATTTTCCACCAGAGGTGCTGCTTCAATCTGTATATGGGGATACGTGTGTAAAGTAGACTCTAGCTGAACCTTGTCTCTTCCTTGAAGATACGAGCGTGAGCAACAGTCCTTTGAGATATCGGCGTAAAGAGGAGCCATGAAAGTGACCAAACATTTTCTATTTCTTTTTGTTCTACAAGTAAAGTGTTAAAGTACCACTTAAGTTTTTTTTTTTTTTTAAGTTGGAATAGAATATTCTAGGCGAGTACCAGTTACACTTGTTTCGACATCGTGTAGTCTCTCTTGCCATCTTCTACTACTAGCCAAACTGCAATTGAGTGAAGAGGTAACTGACAGGAATATGTTACAGTTACCAGGAAACGAGTCCAATGAGACGATCCATACTTCATCTGCAGTGAAACCTAACTTACGGTCATCTCTCTCCAGTGGACATCCTTCTAAGACGAACATCACTCTTTACGAACAGTTCTTCGTGGTTTCGGCATGAAGATAGGGTTAGGCATACACCGGACACAAACACTCATTTCAGCTTCTCCTCTTAATAGGGGCCAAAAGAGGAATATGGAAGAGGCAGTCAGTTGACCGAATGGGCTGTACGGCGGCATGGGCCTAGTCAAACGTATACGGATACAACGCTTAAGGTGGCTAGGCCATGTAGAGCGGATGGACAACACAGCTTCGGCCCAAAGAGTCTTCGAATCTGGGACAACGCAACAGAGGACGTCCTAGACTGAGATGGCGCACACAAGTGGAAAAGAACCTCAACCAACTTGAAGTGCGCAACTGGAAGCAGCTGGGAAGAGATCGTGCTAGCTGGAGAGGCATGTTGGTTGAGGCCCGGGTCCACCCCGGACTGTAGCGCCATCCGAAGAAGAAGCAGAAGTCAGTTGACCCTGTCTTCTGGATCTTCATCATCAATTCCTTCTTCTTCTTTTTCTTTTTCCTCTTTCTCTTCTTCTTCTCCATTTTTTTTCTTTTTCATATGGCACTGGTGGACCTTGGAGTCAACCCAGAAGCCCCTCCAACTGGCACAACCAACTGCCTCACATTTCGCACTTCAAGTTATTTGTAGTCCTTTTGTGTCCACTTGTAGGCGCCGTCGGGTCCGTGAGCGTCCTCTATTGCGTTGTCTTACTGGTTAAAAACGGGGGCTGGAGCAGTGTTGTCCACATGGCCCACCAATCCTAGGAGTTGAATCCGGACTTGGCTCATGTTGCTGTACAGCCCATACAGTTCGCGGTTGAATGTTCTGCTTCAAAATCCATCAACGTAAACAGGACGAAAGATTGAACGAAGAACATCCGCTTCATCTTCTTTTAAAATTGTACAGGCTCCTGGGTTATAGAGTAGGAAGGCGATAATCAAAATGTTTTATAATGCAATCTTGGTCCCTCGAAAGACTGCTCTACTACTCAATGGCCACTTAAGCACAAAGACACAGCGACGGTCATTTACCGTCATTTCCGGAATTGCTCGAACTGCTTACTTGGAAGCCCATAATAGACGAAGTTGACTTGATTTTCTGCTACCTAGTGGTACCTCCTGTCCAAGACGAAGATGTGGTATATTCTTCCGTCTTGACAGCATTTTCTTCAATTTTGTCTTCATTGAAATGCCTGCGAACGCCTCATGAACAGAACTTGCGTTCGTCCAATCACGTCAAAGTCATCGGCGTAAGCGTACAATTGAATCGATTTTTGGAAGATCGTGCCTCTGGTGTTGGCTTGTAAGTTACGCATGATTTTCTCAAGTTACATGATAGCGCGTCGCCTTGTCTAAAACTTAGGCAGTTTTCACAAGCCTCTTTTGAGGGCGTTCGCCATGGACAGTCACAGGTGGTATCATTTGGCGCTATGTCCGGGCTATATGGTGGATGCGATAAAACCTCCCATCCGAGCTCCCGTAACTTCTGACGAGTCATCAACAAAGTGTGTGGTCTGGCGTTGTCCTGGTGGAAAACCGCACCCTTTCTGTTGGCCAATTCAGGACGCTTCTGGTCGATCGCCTGCTTCAAGCGGTCCAGTTGTACGCAGTAGATGGTAGAATTAAACGTCTGGCCATATGGGAACAGCTCATAGTGGATGATTCGCTTCCAATCCCACCAAACAAACAGCAAAACCTTCCTGGCCGTCAATTCCGGCTTGGCCACTGTTTCGGTCGATTCACCGGCCTTCAACCACGACCATTTTCGCTTGATATTGACGTGTGTGATCGTCGCCAGTCACCATCTGCTTCAAAATTGGGTCGAGTTCGTTCCGTTTCAGCAGCATATCGCAGGCGTTGAATCGGTCCAGAAGGTTTTTTTGCGTCAAATCATGCGGCACCCAAACATCAAGCCTTCTGCAGATGGTTTACAATGGTTTGGTGACTAACTCCCATCACCTGGGCTATGTCACGAGATGCCACATGCCGGTCTAACTCGATGATTTCCATGATTCCGTAGGTATTCGTCGTCACAGGTTTTCCGCCGGCATGCTTATCCATGGTGTCGTTTTCACCGGCTCTGAATCGTCGAAACGGTTCGAAGTGATAAGGTACTATCCCCCAAAACACCATTAATCTCACGGAACGTTTCTCTAGCTGATTTGCCTTTTACGAAGGAAAACTTTAAAATATCGCAAATTTTGGCGTTAGTGAACTCCATGTTTATGCTCCATAAGTGTTGAACGCAATATCGAAACTAATTACGTATAGCGTCGTTTGTAGCTTATGTCAAGACCTTTCAAATGATGTATAGTATTGCTAGATACGAGCTCTGTAGCGCTTTGCACATAGCCGGAAAACTCAAAAGACAAAAAGGCTTTATATTAAACGATAGTTATGAAATCATTTAAGAACTAAAACTTATCTGTTAACAATACTACTCGTATCTGAAGCACAATTGGCACAAATATCAGTAACAGGCAGCACCAAGTTTTGCTGTTCTCGGTTCTCTTTCCTCTGTTGGGTTCTTCCAAGGGCCCGGATCCAAAGACACATCGTATTCCTAGACACTTGGCAAAACGCATTCTGCCATACAGACTGTAGAGTTCTTCGTTGAATTTTTGAACATAATCCTGCTGAGTTTCTGTACCATGAAGTACGATAGGGATGATAAGGGATCGTTTCACAAGTCATCGTGGTTTCCCGACAGAGGGCTGGGTTACACAATTGTCTGTTGAGCTCAAAGTTGGCAGAACTGATTCTACGATTGTTTTGGGAATTGACCTTATTATCCTTATTTACGGCAGAGCCAAGATACGTGACGCCATATCCGAGACTAATTCATGTATTTTTGTTCACAAACTTTCCAAAAACGAAGATCACACGTTAATTGACATCAATGTACAATCTGTTCACAGAAGAAGAGCAATTTTCCAAAGCATAACCATTTTAAATAAAGCAATACGTGATGAATGAGTGCCTGGAGACAACGGAAAGTGGCGGCAATACTCCGGCGGCCGCATAGAAATGATACGAAAATAATTGCTCCATCATTACAGGACAATCTGGCAGTGGTTTTGGTTGCGGAGTGGCGGCCGAGCTGTGTGTAATTTGCATTTCCCTCGTAATCTCTGGCCACTTCAACGGCACCGCCAACCAATCTGCCCACGTAGCACCAGCACAGGCCGCGGATCAAATCAAATGAATTCATTGCACGCTAAAAATAACTTAAGTGCCCTGTCGAAGAGCGATTATTTGGCGAGGACTAATGACCGCATATTTGCGGGCAAATTTAATAGTCCCAGACATTATGGGACTTCCACAAGAACGCCACCATCAGCAGTGTATGTTGTGGGGGGTGGCCTCCCTTCTGTGTATTGATTGACCCTGCCGCCGAATTCCTTGGCTCGCTGTTATTGTATCGCGTGATACTTCAGTTTGCTGGTCGAATTTGGGTGCAAAATGTTACTGAATTGAAAAACCATTTGTGATCGCACGACGCGTGGACGGAAGTACGTGGTAGGTGGTCAGGAATTTGGGCAATAAATGCAAGCTGACGTGTGTTTGAAGGAATCCAGAGATACGAAGCTTATCGCTTCAGTTAGCTGAATCATTAAATTAATTCATCACATTTCAGGTAAACGAAGAAGAAGTCGTTAAGTGCGTCTGGGTGTAGCCTGCGAGGAATGCCAAAGGTCAGTGGTAAAATGCAACTTTTGAAAGAATCTCAGAAACACTATCTTTGAGTTCACGAATGTCGCGCGACTTCTGTGAACTGGATAAATTAAAATGAAAGTCGGACATTTTTGACCGACATGCCCGTTGACTCATGACATTGTCATTTTAGTTCATTCTGTCTGTGACTGTCAGTCATCGTTATGGCATGAAGTACTATGGCAACTAGTCAGAGCGTGTGTGCGTCATACGTGTCACTCGAGTCATTCGCTGAGATGTCCGCCACGAAGAAGCAAGAAGTTAAATCTGTGGCACGCATCGCATGTCATTTGAAAAGCATTGGCGCATGGCACATAATTTGAAAGTCACTGGCGCACATCTGACAAGGTCAAAATCTGGGCTGAATCCGCCGACAGGACGAAATCCCATGATGATCGATGTTGACATTGAAAAGATGACCGAAAGTCATTCATGGAGTGTTAGAACACGCCCCTGAACAAAAAAGGGGACTAAGGGCTTAAGAACCAACAAGAGCCCCAAACACATGCGTTTGCATTGAAGTTCAGGCTTCTATCAGATCCTACTGATGACTACTTGCACCAAAGCGGTGATATGATGTTAACTGAAGAAATTTTCAACTCAACAGGCATACAAAAAGGTGCTGTATTAAAAAAAACGGAGACAGTTGCAAAGAAGTGCCTGGCTAGCAGACGGCAGAGAAAAAACCTCAACGCTTAAAAAAAAATTATTACCTGTCTCCAAGCGTAAGATTGGCGTTCAGTCTAGAAGCAGGAATGAGCTTTGATACTTTCATAAAAAAAAAATCAGGAGTCCGGCAAAAGGCTTTATAAAAAACAGCGAGGCTTACCTAGTATGTCCAACGTCTATTCAGCATTTTCAGTACCTGATCGAAGGGTGTCAACAGCAGTGATTGTTAGGGCAGTCAGAAGTCCAAACTTCCATGGAAGATGTCAGAACAGAACTTTTAAAAGGAGAATCATATCAAAAAACACTTCACGAATAACAACAATGACTAGCTAATCTCCATAATCTGAGGGAAGAAAAATTGACTTACAATCGGCATAATTGTTTCTGTAAGGGAAACCCAGAAAACAGAAGATCCTTCACATAATAAAAGGAAGGCACGCTCTAGAGCCAACAAGTTCTAGCATCTTCAACCACTAAACATTTTGTCCTTTGTCCACACAGAAGGAACCAACAGTTCCCTGACGACTTCGAACGACAAGACGAAGACACTTAGTGCTCTGTAAGGGTTGTTAGTAACTGGGAGGAGAACCTGCTGTGAAAAAATATGGATTGTGTCCTTGCGTCTAGAAAATGCTGCTTTGTCGATGTATGAAAAGTACCCAAAAACAGTGAAAAACTTGCGCGATTTGCAATAACGATGAAGGCCCTGATACTCTGGCTGAAAAAACCCTCAGTTCTGATGTAAGGGGACGGTTTGGTAGATGAAGGCCTAGCATCTTAGATCGCGCCAGCTGCATGTTAACCTAAGTCAGTCGGGGGCTACTTGGAAAAGCCTAATCAAAGACTGCCATGGTTGTAGATTGCCCACACACTCGTGTGTCGCTCTCTCTCTAATGTGCATCAGAGCGAAATATCCAAAGACATTGAGTTCGTCACCATTTTAGTCGTGTCACTGCAAATGAACTGCTAAGAGATCACTCTCCTAAACAACGAACATAATATTTTCCACGCCATTTGGTGTAAGTCCCTGCAAGGTTTTGCAACAAATCTGCGATAGGTTCAGAGTAGGAAACTCCACGATAGATCGGATCTTGTCACAAAGTCAACTACTCCTTGAATGTTGTCTTCTTCTTTTTTGCTGGCGCTACAGTCCGTGGTGGACCTGGGCCTCAACCAACATGACTATTCAGCTGGTACGATCTCTAGACAGGTTCCTCCAGTTGCCCACTTCAAGTTAATTAAAGTCCCTCTGCACTTGTATATGCCACCTAAGCCCGAGCTGTCCTTTTTTGCGTTGTGCCCATGGCTCAGATTCGCAGACTTTTCGTGCCGAAGCAGTGGGGCCATACGCTCTACATGGACTAGCCATCTTAAACATTGTATTCAAAGACCAGGAGCATGCAGCCGAACATGCTATAAAAATCGTCGTTAAATCTTCTCCTTCAGGCGCTGTTTACGCAAACAGGGCCAAAAATCGCACGCAAAACTTTTCTCTCGAAAAGATTAAGAGGTTCCTCATCCGCTTTTAGAAGCTGCCAAGATTCCGCACCGTAAAAGACGACTGGGATGATCAAGCTCTTATTCAAAGCCAACTTGGTCCTTTAAGACAGGGCTCTATTCCTCGATTGCCTCTTGAACCCAAAGAAGCAGCGATTGGTAAGAGTGATTCTGCGTTTGATTTCGGTCCTGATGTTGTTGTTCCTATTTACCGCGGAGCTGAGGTTAACGAAGTCCTTGACTACCTCGAAGTTTCTGCTGCCTAGTAAGACGCTCTGTCCGCGACAGCGATGCTGTGCGTCCTTCTTCGATGAGAGCATAGACTTCATCTTGCGCTCATTTAAAGCCGGACACATTCTAGCTGCTTCCACATATACGCCAACAAACGCCCCATGAACGGTCCGTTGCGTTCCTCCAATCACATCAATGCTATCGATGTAAGTCACCAGCTGATCAGACTTTTGGAAGATCGTGCCTCTGGTGTTGACTTGTGAGTAAGGCACGATCTTCTCAATGGTTGCCGCAGTCGAAGGAGGCTCCGTTCTTCTAGACTGATTGTTGCCAGCAACTTGAAACATATGGTGCAAGACGTTCGATCTCGGACCTAAGTCTATCAACGTGTGAGTCGATGCAACCACTTGTCTGTATACAATCGAGGCATATTTCAGTTGAATCCTGTACGTGGCTGTTTTTTGGGCGGTGTCCCTCATAAGTCATCAGGCTAAGAGAAATCCCGGAAAAGAATAGTGAGCAGCTGAAAAATTTGCAAACGCAGTTTTTTAGCAAAATATGTCAAAACCACGTCCAAAGAGGCCCGAAAACGCGCAATGTCGGCTCAAAAAGTATCAACAAATCCTAAGTTCATAAATGGACACAACTTGGTTTTAGAGACCTTCCCCATGCCAAGAAAATTCGACCAAGTCTGGATTCAGATCAATAACATCTGAAAATCTAAAAGACGCGCATATACACTTCGTATTCTTGTGTTAAAATGAACCTCTTTCGGACTGAAAAAAAACTTCCTAATGTGAATAGATAGTTTTATTAGCGCCAATTATATTGCACTTTAATTGGACAACTTTGTCCTTTCGCTGCCAGCAATACGGTTCATCCGGACAAAGCCCTCCACTCCCCTTCTCGACAGCAACTAACCCAGACCATTGTCAAACGTCCTATTTGAACATTCTAATCAGTGAATTTGTGAAAGCATCGTGGATGAAAGTGTGAAGGGAATTTTTAGTTTGCCAACCACGTTCCGCCCATTCAGAGAGTCCTTGCAGTGCACAATGGGCTGGGATGTGGAAGTAATTGCAGTCCGGTATCAGTTACAAGTGGCCTCCGCCCCGCTCCCTCATATTTCCGCGCACATGATGATGTCTCAACGACGACGTTGTTAAGTGACGAAATGCAAATAGCAGACACGACGATGATGTGATGAGGTGTTGGCAGACCTTAGGTCTTTCACAAGTCAACTCTGCAGCTTGCCTACGTGATTTGACTTAAAGTACAATATTGTGTTTCGTTCGCTTTTTTCCGTCTTCCCTGTTCCAATTTTGTTGCTGCCTCATTCTAATTTAAAATTTAAACGTTTAATGGTGAGTTGTGTCGTTCAGTTTGACAAGTTTGAGTT
Source organism: Eristalinus sepulchralis (assembly GCA_944738645.1). Taxonomy (NCBI): domain Eukaryota; kingdom Metazoa; phylum Arthropoda; class Insecta; order Diptera; family Syrphidae; genus Eristalinus; species Eristalinus sepulchralis. The sequence goes on from OX122886.1 coordinate 11,640,261, forward strand.
GGGTGGCCTTAGGCAGGTAAGAGGATTTTTCATTTTGTCCTCTATTAACGCCGGTAATGGGCTTCGATTTGGGAACAAAGTAGTAAGAGACTGGGTGCCTAATAGAAGACGTTCTCACAAGGCTCGTTCATTATATGTATAACTGACGCAAGGCAGCCCGATAGTGGGTATTTTCTTTCCCCATTTCCATATAAAGTGTATACATTCTTAAACAATTTTAGATATTGCTTTGTATTTTGTAAGGATTTGCTACTTTTTCACCCTGTGAATTTTTACGGAAAGGCATAGGTTTTGACTTCACAATATTGACGACGTTGATATCTGATGTGGAATGTGTCTTCGTCTTGGTTTTGTTAAAGTCTTTAGGTCAGGATCGACTGCAAGTTTCTTGGATGCGAACCTAGTTTCACTTCATAGTACATACTTGTCCGTTTGATGATGACGCACTAGTCAAATAACATGTTAACTCGCTTTCTGTGTGGTTTCAGGCTAAGAAATTCCAAGAAAACTTAGAATTGCAACTGCGGCAGATCCCGAGGAAAACCCAGGAGGTCGTGCAAAACTCACTCGCCACCACAAAAAGCACAATCTTCCAAAACTCTGTACAGTTGCTAGTACGAGGGCTCAATATATTCTCGGTATCGGGGTAAAGCTGTGGTTGTTTACATAAATTGACTTATTTATCAAGTAACACTATTATTTCATGTACGATCTATATAAATGTGATTATTAATTCACGTTCTACTATCTCTAGTTAAACAGAATCATAATGGCAACTGAGACGATGATGGTAAGAATTGAGCATGGCGCTGTAATTCAAATTCTCACTAAGCAAGGAAAAAGTCAAAAAACTATTTATGAAGAGATGGCGGCTATTTACCAAGGTTCCGCACCTTCATTATCAACTGTGCAAAAGTGGTCAAGTGAGTTCAAGAGAGGCAGAGAGAGCATTGAAGACGACACCCACTCCGGCGCCCGGGCTACTGCTTGTACGGCAGAAAGCATCAAATAAGTCGAAAAACTTGTTCTTGAGGATGCCCGAATAAAGGTAAAAATGTTGGCAGAAATTACCAAGCTTTCAATTGGTACAATTCACACCATTCTCATGACCATCTTAACCTTTCAAAGGTCAGTGCAAGGTTGGTGCCACGAATGCTCACAGCGCTTCAAAAAAAAGTGAGAATCGCATTCTGTAGAGAGCTTTTGGTGATGTGTAGTGAGATCGCGGACGGTGTTTTGGATCGAATTGTTACTGGGGACGAAACATGAGTCCACCACTAAGACCCTGAAAGCTAACAAGAGTCCATGCAGAGGCATAAAAATGGAACAGACCCCCCGAAGAAGTTCTAAGTCGCTCCGTCTGGCAGGAAGCTCTTGGCCACAGTTTTTTGGGACTCAAAGCGAATCTTGCTCATTGAGCTTCCACTTTGCCTAATTTGCGAGAGGCAATCAAAAAGAAAAGACGGGGTAAACTCGCAGCGGGTTTCAATGAAATCCAACACCCACCCTGTAGTCCAGACCTTGACCCTAGGTGATTTTTTCCTGTTTCCGGATTCGACAAAAATGTCTTCGTGGAAAAAGAATTTCGGATGATGAAGAACTCAAGTCGGCAGTAGTTGGGTATTTTTCAGAGAAAGAGGAAATTTAGTTTTTGGGGTAAGCCCCCAAAAAGCTTATTTCAAGATGTAACAAATGCATTGGTGTTAGGGGAGATTATATTGAAATATAAAAACAATTTAAATTGAATTTGCGTTTTCCTTCATATCGATACCGAGAATATATTGAACGCCCCTCGTATACGCCGTCAGCTTGAAGTTACTAAAATGAATTAAGCAGCGATCGGCACTTTGATGTAGTGAAGGACTTCGTCAATATCAACTCTCAAGTAAATAGAACACAGGACAGGGATATACATCCTTTGATCATCCTTGTCCGGCTAAATGACGCGGAACCAGGGAAAATACTTAAAAAGACAAGTTTTTTAAAAAAACAATAGTTATAATAGATATAATGCAAAAGATGGCTAGGCCATGTGGGACGTAAGTAATAGCTCTAACAGGAAATGTCTTCTCATATCAACCAGTGGGACAACGCTATAGAGGTCGCCCTGGAACCAATGGCCAATACAAAAGAAAGAAAAGAAAGAAGAACCTCAACCAATTTGCCTAATTCGAGACTGTTGTCTAGAGCTCAAGTCAGCTGGAGAAGCTTGTTGGTTGAAACCCAGGTCCATACTGAACTCTAGTGAAACAAGAAGAAGGAGCAGAAGCCCTGTAATCGTTTGTTTGTTGTCCAAATTATGTATATCAACAGTACTCTGTTGGTTGTTTGGAAAGAGGGACAAAAGGAAACCAAAAAATATGAGACTTCGAGTGAATTGATATAGGTTCCACAAAAAGCGTTACAAGAAAGTTATAGGATTGAGGCATAAGGTTCAAATTCACAACTACCTTTAACGACGCCGAATTGAGACTTTGAAAGTGTAGACATTGAAAAGTTACATGCAAAGGGACAAAGTATTTGCGTCTGTAGCTGGGTCTAAGGCCTTGCTCAACCCTCTTACCACTTCCAAGATTGTACACTAATGCAGGTCTTCTCTTAATTTGATCGGCAGACTGAATTCGCTAAGACGTGTTTGAGTGCGGGGACACCACGGGATCATAGGAAACGAGATTGCCGATGAACAGAAGAGACACTCATAGGGCGCGAACCCTCCTTGGGACTGTCCGCGTTCTTGATTAAGGCTTCCATCAATAGTTGGGTTTCTCGACTTCACAACCAGAGAAGACATGATTTTCCAGGATGCAGTTTGACCAAGCACTTGCTCCCAAATGTCAGCGAGAAATCTACGACTTCTCTGTTATATCTTGATTGGAAAGACTGCAAGTGACTTGTTGGCATATAGATGCGACACTTCACCTATTTTAAGCATTTAAATGTGCTTTGGCTTGGTGATGATACCCTATGCAATGCCTGAAGACAAGGTAAACACACTGCAGAGCAGTTCCTCTGCTTATGTCCCGCAATTGTTCAGATTAGGTGGCCGCTGGTGTGTTGTATATTGTATTTTTGTATTTCAGGACTTTAGAATACGAAAATGGATTTCTAAACCGAGCTATCTTGGTTAGGGACAGGTTGTCCGAGTGAAATTGAACAGCATCCTGGGACTTGATTACAGAGAATCTTCAGCAAGTCAAACTCTGGAATTGTCTTTTCTCTGCTTCTGTGTTATCCAAGACGAGGCAGTCTTTTGTTCGTTGTCCTAATAGCTTGTGGGATGCGAGAAATGATAAATTTTTTATTGGTCTTGAAGCTTCATCCATGTCATTAAATATGGAATGGAATGGATGGTGGAGAAGGACCTCAAAAAACTTGGAGTGCACAACTGGCGGCAGCTGGCGAAAGATCGTGCTGGCTGGAGAGGCATGTTGGTTGAGGCCCAGGTCCACCCCGGACTTTAGCGCCACAAAAAGGACCTCAGGCAGGCACTCCAAGTTGGTTAAGATCCTTCTCCACTTGTATGCGCCTTCCAACATAGGCCGTCCTCTGATAGGTTGTCTCAATGACTCTGACTCGAATATTTTTCGGACCGGAGCGTTGCTATATGACCGAGCCACCTTAAGCGTTGTATCCAAAGACGCTTGACCAGTCGCAACCTCTAGAGTTCGTCATTGAATCTTCTCCTCCAGACGCCATACGCCCAACAGGACCAACAAATCCCTTAACATTCTTAAAATCCGCACTGTAACTGCAGTCTACAGAGTTTCCTGCACCGTATCATGGTCGAAGAGATTCCCCTCAATGTTCACACACACTTTCGAACATGCTCATTTTGTTTTCCCTTTTCAATACTCCAGGGTGAGTTTAATGTTCTCAGCATGAATAACAGAACTCAGTTTTTGAATGCCAGCACTGTCGTTCGTAGTGTGTCTCGATGCAGAGTGAGTCCTGTACAGTTGCTGCCGTTGCTGTTGAGCTGACAAAGCGCAACAAATCACGCACTCATTTTGTTTTCACATCGTCCACGGGAAACGGAAGTCATTTAAAAGAATAAACACTCAGCGTGAGTGTCCTCAGAGTCAATGTAGAGCGTCGGGGCCGTGTGCCGTGCTTGTGGTTTTAAAGCGTGGAGTGTGTCGCAAAGTCACACATTTGCATTTGTTAATTATTGATAATTGTTGCCTTCCTGCAGAGCTGCACGTTTGGAGGGGGGTGGAAAGGTGGCGTTGTGTGGAGTTCCTTAAAATTGGGTAATTTTCACCCGCTCTAAGAGGAAATAATTGAGTTGCGAAGTTATCAATAAGATTGACATTTGAAATCATACTCTCCAGAAGAACTGCTTAAGGTCAAGCATTTTTTTAAGGATTCCTGGGTCCCAGTTGCAGTCATTTGTGTCAAAAATCCCCACCTTGACTGAACTCTTTTTGCAGTTCAAGTTCCCATTCAAACTGAAGAGTTCCCAAATTGCTGAGGTTCATGTAGGCCAAAGGATACAATTATCACTGTCACACACGATACGAAAAAACCCCCTCAACCAACACGTCCAATCGATTCTCCCGCTTCGAATGATCCTGCAACAGCCAAGGACATCGCTCTGGGGTAAATAAACCCTCAACGAGGTGCCGGATACAAGGCATTATGAAGCGTGACAATTGTTTTATGTTTATATCGCCTTCGTGGTCAATTTTATCCGATGCCGGTCCGAGCAACAAATAAACACAATCCAAGCACCCAGAGGGCATGTAAATGCGTCGAACATGCAACGGGGCCCCGTGTTTGCCTCAACAATTGCTTTGTTTGCTCTTATTGATCAAATCTTGGCCGCGCTCCGAGCACGCATCGCAGTCTGTTTGTGAAAGCGGACCACGACCTTTATCTAATCATTGTTTCGCGTCATTTCATTAGCAAACCGCGTCCCTGTGTGGAGGAGTTCCAAACAACAACCGTCCAATGGCGGCTCATCCTTTGGCACCGGTTGGCGGCGCGGCATTCAATGGGGCGGAGAGATTGTGTAATTACGAACTCTCATGTGGAATGGTGTCGAGAAAAAAAACCGGAGGAGATGAGTGCATATGAGCATTTTTTTTGCTTCTGCTATTGCTCTTGAAAATCACGCCAATTGAAGGCAATCATGTGCGGCACAGAGAGTTTGCGAGTTCATTGGAATTCAAATTGTTGAAGGACTGATGTGAATGCACTTGAGAATTTGTTCTTTTCAGCGTTAGTTGCGGTGGATGATGAACTTGGTAATTAGACCTCGGACAGGATTTTCAATTTGTAATCCGTGTCATATGATTTACGATTTCTACAGAGTACAGAATGTTGGCCAGTCATCCTGCGTGGAGTCCCAGTCTGATCTTCTTCTTCTTCTTCTTCTTCGGAGGGCGCTACAGTCTGGGGTGGACCTGGGCCTCAACCAACATGCCTCTCCAGCTAGCACGAGCTCTTGCCAGCTGCTTCCTGTTGCGCACTCCAAGTTGGTTTAGGTCTAGGACGTCCTCTGTTGCGTTCTCCCTGTGGTTCGGATTCTAAGGCTCTTCGGGCCGGAGCAGTGTTGCCCATACGCTCTACATGGCCTAGCCACCTTAAGCATGGTATCCGTAGACGCTTGACTAGGTTTATGGCGCCGTACAGCCCATACAGTTCGTGGTTGAATCTTCTCCTCCAGATGCCATCAACGCAAACAGGACGAAAAATCGCACGCAGAACTTTTCTCTCGAACAGACCAAGGGCTTCCTCATCCGCTTTTAGAAGCGTCCAGGTTTCTGCGCCGTAAACCAGTCTGATCAGTTAATACAAATTTTGTAAGACGACAGTCAATAAGGAATCAGGAACTAGCTTCCTCAATTACTCCTCTGTCAGAGATAATCCATTTAATCCATTCCATGAAAGTTTGTCAAAATATTACGTTCTTGAGCGTCCTCAGCGATCAATCGAAATTTAGGGACAGCGTGACGACATGCTATTCAGGTGCCACAGAAGTTCCTGTAGTCCCATGTAACTTTGTTTTAATCCAACCGTGTTGAAGGTCCCTTGAGGAGGTATCTTGATGGCTGCGTCTTTATTCCCAAACTCTAAGGTCCGTGCTGAAGCAATCTTGTTCATTCCACTAACACTGGCCAGATTGTAAAAGGAACTTTCCTACTTCAGTGAAAAGTCGCATTGCAACCGGGTAACTGAGTGCTGTGTTCCATAGAACGGCAGAGATGTAAGATAAGTCTCGCTTCGTACCAAGCTAGAGCGACAGACCTTTAAGCATGAACTCAGGTTGGTACTTGGGTAACTAAGGCGTTCAGTTTTACGTTATCTACGACTTTTGACAAACTGGACGTGAGGACATACAGCCAAGCTATTTTCTTAATCCAAATATCACATCTGTCTATATCTCAGCATCCACTTTCATTCAAAACTGACATTCCTTAGCACACGCAGGGTGGCAGGCGTAGGCGGAACCTTAAATCTTGATACTGCTATGCCAACAGCGAATCTGGCATTTTCTGTACAAGTAAATAAATCTTTCCGCGTTTCACTGCCTTTGAAAGTCGAATGCAAAATGATGAGTTTAAAATTTCGCCTCACTTAAAGCTGAATTACGAGTATACATACCAAGTCTAGTACAGAGCATGGTACAAGGGTTTAAGGACCAGCAGTAGGCCTTACGCTAGAACTTGAGATTTCTCTCCCGAAATGACACATTGGTTCTGCACAATTGTGATGAGAGCCATCGCTACTTGCGCTGCCATCATCTGGAAGCCAAAAGGGACGCTTAAGCAAACGACGACGAATAAACTGCAGAATCTGCAGAGAGCAACTTTTTTTAGGTTGCGCTCAAGTATGCGGTAATACTTCAGAGATACTGGCAGCCCGAGCTGAGAGGATGCCCGGTTTGCAACCCGAGATTATAAATAACGGGAAAACGCCTAAGTACTTATTCACACCCTGCACACTTTAACCACTCACCCCGCGGAACTGCCATTAGGTATTGCTCCGCAGTGTCGGTTACCGACTCACGCACTGCTCTGGAGGGAAGTCCTTTCTGCTTCAGCCTGTTTAAGTTTTGAATGAACCTTCACAATGAATGCGTGTCCTTTATTTCAGACTTCAGGGCTCTATAGATCTCACCGTGTAAGGGATTATATTCTCGGCGCTTGTTAGGCTTACCGTCTGTCTCTCTTGTGCAAAGCGACTGGATTGAAAACTGCGTGCTCTACGTCCTCCTAAGTTTTTGCATTGTGGCAGCGAAGTGTTGTTCTGCCCAAACCTGTACAGATAGTTTCGCTAGCCGCCGTGTCCAGAAAGGAACTGTGAGAGTTGGTAGGTGCACTCCCAAGTGGATCTTAATATTCAGGTTTCGATGACGCGGGTGAGCACATGCGTCCTTTTGTGGTCTTCTGACATGGCTATGGATGGTGTTTGTTCTTCTCATTTTATAATTTTGGCTTTGTGCCGGTCCGAGGTTCTTCGGTGGTACACCCTTATAAGAACGCCGCCTCATCAAAATCGGTCCTGATACCACTGATTGTTCATATGGCGCAATGTCTGTACGCTGACGTATCATCCATTTCAGTCGCCTTGAGGTGAGTGCTCTATTCCAATTTGGAGCTGCATACAGGAACTTACTACCGGAGAGAAAAAGATTCTGCGTGCATACTCGGGCCCACCAAAATTTGGAATTACTCCAGAGAGTGCTTCTTGTACAAGTAATGCCTTCTTACTGGTTTACTTAACGCGTTCCCTGAAGAAGAGCCTGTGGTCCAACACAACTCCTAGGTACCCACTCCTTGGAACTAATTGTCTGGTCTTCAACCATGAAGTTGGCATATTCAACCTTCTTGCGATACGGGAATAGTACCGCCTCCCTTTTGTGTGCCGCAAGTTCCAGACCGGCATTTTTTAGCCGCTCTTTTACATTCGAAATCTCTGTATTCGTAGCAGCCTCCACGTCCTCTAAGAGCTTTGCACACTCGATTTGGAAGCGCTAGTCGTAGGACGCTATAATACATTATATTCCGCAGTAGAGGTCCGAGGACTGATCCAACTCCTGCCGTTGTGTTGTAGGATCTTAGGCCATTGTCGGTGTTAAACATAATTTTTCTGTTCAAAAAGTAGTCCATGACTATCTTCAGCAGATAAGCGGTCCATAGTGATGGGAGACGTACATACGTTTGTGGGCAAACAGCTTGCTGAGTTTAAAGGATTTTTAACATCTAGTGTTACTACTGCACAGTACCTCTTTGTCCGCTCTCTCCAGCCCTTCCCTTTGACAGCGTCTGCTGCCAGGTTTACCACAGATGCGATTGTTTCCACCGTTGATCGACGTTCCCTGTAACCATATTGGTGAGGTGATAGTGCACCGTTGGCTTCCGCCACTTTCAGTAACTTGCCATAGATGATACGTTAGAATAATTTACCATCATGTACGGCTGCCTGTCAGTAAGGATATGATGGTATCTTTTAATGATTGCACTTCCTTTTCAGCCAAGACAGTGCTTGGCGAAGAGACAAATTTTTCCGCGTGGAAAATCCGAGAGAGGTCACATTTACCCGTCATTATAGCCAAAAGTGGACCCCTTCAAGGCGCTGTGATTAGAAAGCTATGTTTTGAAATTCATAATGCGAATCGTTTGTTTCCGTATGATGTAGGTACTTGTGCATGTGAGCTACTTTTTGCACAATCTCCATGTGTCTAAAAGAGTTATATCATTGTAATAAGGTGCTCGAACTATAAACCGTGCTAGCTCCTATTTCTCAGGTATATACATAGGTGATGTCATTTTATGGCGCCAGTAATGCATACAGATGTCGAGCACTGTACCTTTCTCCAAGTATGGTATTTTGCCAGTACTGGCTACCATACAAAGGCACGATCTTCCAAAAGTCTGTTCAATTGCTAGCTAACGCCGACAACATTGACGTGATTGGTCGAATACAGCGAGCCGTCAATGAGGCGTTTGCTGGCACTGAGGCAGAAGCAGCTAAAATGGATCTGGTGGTTAATGAGGACAAGACAAAGTACATGCTGCCATCATTGAAGGAGCGTCACACTAGGCAGCAGAAACTTCGAGGTAGTCAAGAACTTCGTCTACTTCGGCTCCACGGTAAATAAGGACAACAACACAAGTACCGAAATCAAACGCAGAATCACTCTTACTAATCACTGCTCTTTTGGGCTCAAGAGGCAATAAGTCGTAGGATCCTCTCTCGAAAGACGAAACTGGCTTTTTACAACAAATTGATCATCCCAGTCCTCGTTTAAAACGCGGAAACCTGGACTCTACTAAAAGCGGATGAGGAAGCCCTTAGTCCTTTCGAGAGAAAAGTTTTGCGTGCGATTTTTGGTTCTGTTTGCGTTGATGGCATCTGGAGGAGAAGATTTAACGACGAACTCTATGGGCTGTACAGCGACATGCGCTCTGTCAAGCGTCTGCGGTTGAACACCACTGCTCCGGCCCGAAAAAGCTTGGAATCTGAGTCATTGGGACTACGCAACAGACGATGGCCTAGGCTAAGGTGGCGCACACAAGTGAAGAAGGACCTCAATCAACTTGGAGTGCGCAACTGGAGGCAGCTGACGAAAGATCGTGCTAGCTGGAGAGGCATGTTGGTTGAGGACCAGGTCCACCCCATAGTGTAGCGCAAAAAGAAGAAGAAGGCTACCATACAGTAGCTACAGCAGGATGAAGCGTACTACTGTCAAGTAAGCCCTGTAATTCATAAGCGGAGGAGTCTACCCAAGAGGGAAGACAACGTAGTTTTTGTTTAAGGCTGAAATTATGTTCAAATAGACTGGTTTCTTTCACTTCTTATCTCTTCTATAAATACTCACCATTCCTGCCAAATACATTCTCTTATTTAGAATAAGCCAAGAGCTCACTCTGTGGCTCACATTTCAGCTTCGAAATTTGAACAAAATAAATGCTGAATAGCTTCAAGACTGTCTGGCTTCTTGATAGCTGCTTTCCTGGCCCCTAAACTCTAAGTCTCCCCTCACTGACTGCAGATGTCCCTCTTTCCAAGCAAAAAATTCCATTAAATCATTCTTAAAAATTTCCTCCACCTCCAGTGCTTTTGCAGACAAACTAAAACCTCCTAGAACACCTGAAGTAATTTCAAAATTGTCGGATGTTGTGAAATTTGAAACACATTTTCGTAGTGTTTCACATTTCACAACATCAGACTTCCCAACCGCGCACCTAACTTAATAAACTAAAGTCAAGGACGTGGATTTTAGTCCATCTCCACATAGACGTCCAAAAAATTACACATCCTTGTCCATTGGAGCGCATCCAGACACTGTTCCACTCTGTGATTAAAGTTGACCACGGCACAGTGGGGGTTTTCATGTAAATTTTCTTCCCGAGATTTAATAATTACCTGCCCAGGCAGCGGGTTGGTTTTTTCCATATCCTGTGAAGGACCATATGACCGGGTTCCCATGAATAAAACTTCTCCCCTCGGCACATTTAATGATTCCACCTCTTCAAGCTGGAAGCCCCGCAGTGAAGAGGGATATTTTCTTTAAAAACTCAAAAACGGAGCGCAAGGTAATGAATAACACAATTCTGGCACAGTTTCTGGTCATTTCTGTTATCGCAAATTGTTTCAATAAACCTGGATGAGCACATTTCCTTAACCGCATCTCGCAGACCACTAAAATTGATTGTTTTGCATGGCTGGGGCAGAGGAAGGGAGCATTAACCCGCTTCGAATGTCGTACCTTTCTACCTTTCAATCCTTCAGACGGACCCAGCACAGTCAATAAAATCATAATCTCACCCAAGGGATTTCGTTAGGATTTGCAGGGATTTGCAAAGGATTTGCTTCTCCTCCTTTTTTTTACATAATGTCCCAACAACAACGAAAACCGAAGGAATTGAGGAGGTGTTCATTTTATGGCAGTCTCTATTGATTTTGACATAAACACTTAACTGGGAATGCGGAAGTGGACACTCAAGTGAGTGACTGGGTGACTCTGACAGTGGGACATTTCGGGCTGTGGCGTGGAGTGTCCCTGAAACGGATTATCGTTTGCCGTTCGGTTTATGCTCTTTTTGTGGATTGGGCCCCACCGAGCGGGGACGGGGTTATTTGCTGTGTTTTGTTTGATTTTTAAATTTAACATGAATTGGGCTTGAGGACTATAATTGGTAAGTGGATGCTTTATTCATATTTACCGAGGGCGGAGACTCGATTCACCAAAATGCACTTGATTGGTGGATGAAATGGCGGTAAATTCAAATTTTTTGAGCTGAATGTGGGCCTCATTGGTGACTCACTTAAAGTATGACCACAGAGAATTCAATTAAGTTTTTGTTCTTTTCTATTCTTTCTTGTGTATGACCTATTAAAGAGGAACTTTTACATCAATGAACTTTGGATTCAAAAGTTCCATACTAAGTGCGTAAATGATAAGCCCTAAGTAGGGATATCTGTCGTAGAAGGAGGATTCACGTCCACCAACCTACTCTGTCCAACCGACTACTTGCCACTTACTCAACATCGGTCAGTCAAAATCCGTTGCATGTCCAACCGGATATTCGGCACTCACTCAGCATAGCGACGACAAAACCTGCTGCGTCCATGTGGGTATGGCGCGACTTTTGAAGATGTCATCTCTTGCAACAACACGAGAGATAGCTTGTCACCGGACAGAACCACAATCACGTCTAATGTCCCCCTCATGCAGATTGTATTGATTTACGAGCAAACTGGTAGTGTGTGGGACTACTTTGAGTCGAATTTTTAATCTGGTTGCTCTGCCACTTTAGAATCTTGCCTAGCTAGTTCATCAGCAATTTCGTTTCCCGTGACCCACTGATGTCCCGGGACTCAAACAAGTCTTAGTGAATTCAGTCTGCTGACCAAATTAAGGGAGGATTTGCATTCCTGGACTATTTTGGAAGTGGTTAAAGGGTTGAGTAAGGCCACAAGCACAGCTTGGCTGTCGCTGCAGACGCAGATACCTCGGCCTTTTCACCGGTTCTTCACAATATAGTTGGTGGGCATTAGGATCGCAAGAGTTTCCGCCTGTAAGACAGATGCGAAAGTATCTTAAGAGGTGTAAAGTCTAATATTGTCGTCTTCCATTTAAGCACTGGCCCCAGATCCCTCCGGGAGCCGTCGGTGAAAATAAGACTATATTCCCTTCCCGGTTCAGTTTCTGCCCAGCGCCAGTCTTGGACGCAGGGAAAGTCGACCTTTTTATTATAATTTTTGTTAGTGGCGCCCCTATATGTCCGGGGACTTATTGAGTGATCTGTTAGGTCATTCCATACCTGAACTGATTCTAAAAACCTAACACCGGATCTTACGTTTTGGTGAGAGACTTCTCTGTCTTTGGCTTTGAATACAAAAGAAAACATTAAGGGAAAGTTACTATCGACACACTTGACTCAGCGATGCTCTAACTTCTCTAATTCGTCTGAAAAACTACGTTTCTTGGAGGCCAACAATATAGGCAGTAGTACAAGTAACCTCCTCATTTGTTCCAAATCGCCGGTGACTTTTTCAAGTTTGATTACAAAATGTAGTTGCATCGTGGTCAATTCTGAAGAATATGGTGGATGGGGCAGTAGTTCGCAGCAGATTTATTTGACCAATTGGAAAGTGACAACAGTTGAAGAGAACCCTATTTCTTCGCCAAATGGATCAGTTTTTCCTGTTAATCGACCGAATAATTGGGGAAAGTTGAACTTTGTGAATGTGTTGCCCTTCTTCGGATAGTAGATTTGTAGACTCATACACCTAAAAATCCCTCTTTCGATTCCCGGACCGAACAGCATGCAATTTTCAATTTCAGGTGCTGAAAAGGCTAGGTCCTGGTCTCTTATAGGCTGTAGTGCCACTGAATCAATCCGATAGTCGATGTAGACTAACACTTGTGAATGGAAAAAATCGGTACGATGTGACACTGCATCTCCTTCGTTTTTTTAAAACAGCTTCAAACATTGCTCTGAAGTGGACTCACAATTGCGCTTGTTTTACAGAGTGAGCAATCGCAAAGCAAACCAACCCGCAGACGGCTTTCTCGTGTCCAATATTTCATGCAGGATATGGTTCTAGCAGTCTCCCTTCTAATCAGGCTCCGACACCAATACAAGATCATGGACTCTTTCCACATAATCTTGTGCTGTCGACATTTCCTGACCACAACGGCATGATTCGTTTAAAATGGACATGCGATCACATCGAAACCCTTTAAACCAATTTTTGACGATTAAAGGAGAAGTGGATAGCATCCTTTCCAAAAGCAATCATCGACCAATACTGCTCTTTTGCCTGTTCGCAAACATACACTCTTCCACGCCATGACTAAAACCAGAACGACGATTCCGAATCGACTAAATTTCGACAGTGGCTGTTAACGAGGATGGAGGCATGTGTTCATGAAAATAGCAGTTCTTCTTCAATAGGACAAAATTATTTTTATTAACTGAAATGATATTATTGTATTTTGTTTAGCCTCAGAAAGACCATACAGTCAATCACAAAGAGATGACGCACAACAAGGAGTTTTAATTTGTGTCGCTTTTTTTTTAATTTATCATCATTTTTCGTCCTCTCTCGAAGGACTAAGCTACAACACCTTGATTATCTTCTCCTTTACGGCGCAAAATCTTAGATGTTACTAAAAGTGGATGAGAAAGCCCTTAGTCTTTCCGAGCTAAAAATTTTGCATTAGATTTATGGTCCTCTTTACGTTGATGGCATCTGGGGGACAAGATTCAACGACGAACCTAATAGGCTGTGCGGTCTGGTGTCTTCGAATGCAATGCTTAGGATGGCTAGGTCATGTAGAGTGTTTGGACACCACTGCTTAGGCCCAAAAAGTCCTTCAATTTGAGTCATTGAGTCAACACAACAGAAGACGGCCTATATTAAGAAGGCGTACACGAGTGGACAAGGACCACAACTAACCAATTGGAATGCGCAATCGGAGGAAGCTGGCTAGAGGTCGTACTAGGTGGAGAGGCCTATTGGTTGAGGGAAACGTCCAGCCGAACTGTAGCGCCACAGGAAGAAGACGAAAGAAGTTTTTCTCGACTATTCGTCATCTTCACTTACCTATTGAAAAATAAAACATTCCTTGCGTGTAACAACCCTTCTGCGAAATTCTTAATCAAACATATATTTATATATTTTCTTATATCTATACATAAGTAAGATTGGTATAAACAGCACGACTGCACCTATTTGTCATCCCTCTGTCTAGACGGAACAAGGGTCTGACTTGTTCGGTAAGCTTTTGTCTTTAGCTTGTTTTACAGTTACAAAGACGCCACGAACGTTAACGTAAGTTTATCTCTCAGACATCCCTGTCACAGCAGTGTCTTGGCTTCAATGCTTAAGGCACCCTAAGTAAGGTTATCCTCATTCCCATGAAGAGAGCGGCAGTCCTTAACGTCAGACTCATTCAGTCAGTGATTATTTCACCACAAGTCTGCAGTGCTTGATTGTTATTGTTTCAAGTAGCGCGCTTTCAGCATAATGAGACAGAAGGTCAAAGTAATATAGACGCGATGAAACTCTACGACGTCTGTTTCTCAATCCAAATTAAACTAATCCACGCTGTGATTATGCACAACTGAGCCTTGCACATCACACAGTATCGAAAATAAGGACAATATTTGTTAAGAATGCAAAATATTGCAAGGAGACAGCCACAACAGAAAATTGAGCTGATCCTGGACGCGAAAGGATATCTTTTAATGTACCCCGTGACACATAGGACGGTTGAAAGAGGGCTGCTCTACAAGGCCAATGTCTGGGGGGTCACTGTAGACAGTCTTTGGATCAGTCTAGTTGTCTCTACCCACAATCGAGATGAGGGCAAGAATAAGAGACAGTTGTTTCCATGATTGCAGTCACATCAAACACCCCAGTGATGGATTTACTCAAAGACTCCGGTGGCGTCCTGTCGTCTGAGGAAAATAAGCATTTTTGGGTCAACACAATAGCTTGAGTTGACCCATTTTGTACCAGTAGCCTCTTAAACCTGTATTCGGCTTCGAATTTTTTTAATTTTCTTAAAATGTCTCATAAACAATAGGACCTTCTGGTGAGAGGAACACGAGGCTTACTTCCAATAAGCAAGATCTACAGCGCATGAAGCGGCGACGTAGTGGGTAAGTCTACTAACACATCGAAGGTCCTAGACTAGATTCTTGAAGTTCAAAATGTGCTTACTACTCCTTACTTTACTTCCTTTACTTCCATGAACAGATTCTTAAAATTTCCGAGTTCTGAGTCGGCTATAAACTGCGGCTTGCCTCTACTCCTGAGAGAAGGGTAGCACGTACTATACGAACACATGCTGAAGAACCTAGGTCCTGGGCCTCTATAGACTGCAGCGTCATCCAAATTTTTTTCTTTGTTTCCTAATCTTTAGAGAGGATGCTCAGAATTAATTCCCCACTAGGTTTGTGACTGACATCTCATTTCTGTGCTTCAAAGGACTACAGGAGAATTTAAAAGATTTTCCTCTCCCACACATCGACTTTTCCGCCTTACAATTCAAGATCTTAACCTGCAACTCCCCGAACCCGTCCATTCGAATGTGACCGAATTCAAAACCCGTCTAAATTTCCATCAATTCCACCCACGTCCTAAAAACGCCACTAAAATCGTTGTTCCCGGCAAATTGTCACTAGAATCACGTTCATCAGGCCCGCCCTAACTCTCGGGTGCTGAATTGGAGCCGTATTGCCACCCCAATTAGCATTCACAGGCCAAAAATAAAGCAATTAAGTGCTGGATGGGTTTGTCTTTCTGCTGTGACTGGTACCGCCATGCAGTTGGATGGGACATTCTGCGTTGCGTGCCGCCGACGAAGGGTTGGTGTGCGCCGCTTCGGTAGTTTGGTGTAAAAATGTAACCAAATAACAATTATTCGCCCCCCGAACTGTAGAAATAAAAGCGACACATCTAATAAATTCAGTCCTGCAGTTAAGGGGACAGAAGGAAATTTAAATCATTCTGCAGCGTGGATGGAGTTGAAGAGTTGAGAGGGGTGCTTTGGGTTGAGGTGGGTTAAAACAGGTGATGTTTTGAAATACAAGACAAACCAATGGAGTTTGCCAGTACCGATTTTTGTCTGAGATGGGAGGTTATAAAATTAAGTATTTTTTTAGCGTATGTTTGAGACTTTTGAAGAGTGTCATTGCTGGTGATTTGGAGTTATTTAGACAGTTTCTGACATAAATGTGTGGTTTTGTGTGCAGTTTTGAATGAATGACGTCCATAAACTCAATCAAATGTACCCGTTTTCTGCCTAGGTAAGGAAGCGATTGCTTTTCAGAGGACAACGTTATTTTTAGCAAAAAAGAGGACAGATATGAATGTAAGCTATGATTTCTTTTCAAGGTTTCCATTTCAAAAACCGAAACTTCTATACTTTTGGTCCGTCCACCCATCACATACGTCAAACTTTGACCATCTTCTGAGCCTATGAAGTAATTTTCATAAAGTTTTGGCCTAAAAATCGTTCGACCTTGTGGTTTGCTGCTCAATTGGGCGTAGCTCCTGTATATATTAAATAATACGCTTGTCAAATAGGCTTTCCTAGCTTGACTTATAAAGTGTTTTCCAATAAGGTCTTGAAAAGGTTAGGGTCTTGAAATGGACTTTTGCTCCATCAGTGGTGCTGCGGATGTGAGCTTGACTAGAGAATATATATTTCAGTGCTACGGGAGGTCAAGAGCCACTGGAACTTCGGTTTTTGCCTAACCGTGCAGTAGGCCCCCTAGTGGGAGTATCATGGTGACTGTGGTTTAAAATACCAATTCGCGGGCAGAGCCGTGGATTTGTGCCTTGCTGACTGGTCTGAATCAGATTGTTCACCCTACTGATTCAGCCCAGGCGGTTAGCAGACCTTTCCGGCTCAGTGTGGAGTTGCATTCTCAACCGGCTGCTGCGACCCATTAGGCAACAAAGCTTTTAGAAAGGCCTCGTTCCATACCAAGGTGGGGTGATTGGCCTTCAAGTCTAACCTCATTTGGTACTAAGGTAACTAAGGCGTCTTGTCTTGCGTTATCTACAACTCTTGGAAAAATGGACCCCGCGATATAAGTCGGAAGGCAGGTGATCACGTTAAACCGTATCCCACATCTGACCCCATTTCGACAACCCATCTGCACTCATAGACTTCAGACAATGTTGCAGCTGTCGATTCCTTGGAAAGAATTTTGAACGGCTCGACTAATAATTTTGGCAGCAACGGTCGCGATTTTGTATTCAATGTTAGCTCTGAGCTCTTCCAGCGTCGTCGGCTTGCTGGCACAAGCCGATTCTTAACATAGCCCCACAGAAAATAGTCAAGCGACGTTAAGTCACACGAAAGAGACGGACAATCGACTTGTCCATTTCTTAACACAGCATAACTTGGTCTTCAACAAATCAATTGTAACGTATGCTTTGTGGCTTGTGTGGCTGTTGGAATAATATATCGTCCAAGTCCAATTTTCCAATTCAAGCTTAAAATAATTGGCAATCACGGCGCGGTATTTCTGACTATGCACAGTAATGTGACGATCGTCGACAAAAAATAATTGGACCCAGTAACACCGCTCGCATCGAACAGCACCAACACCACACTTTTGTGAGTAAATTGCTGATTCATGAAGTTCAAGTGGATTTTCATCCGACCAATGACGCATAATGTGCTTATTGACCAACCCAGTGAGCCAGTAAGGAGCTTCGTCACTGATTTTGCAATGAAACTCATATTCTTGAGGCACTTCTCTGGACCACGATCTGTGAACGAACGAGTGAATCTCTTCAAATGATCCATCGGCTTCAATTATTAAGTCGGCTGGATCTTGTATTGGTGTAAACCAAGATGCACCAGAATGGTCTGAGCGATGGCCAGTTCTTAAGAACGTGGTGGAATTGACTGATTTGGATCGTTTGCTATAGACGCTTGAACGTAATCGAAATTTTTGACACGTCGACCAACCCGTTGTCTCACTGACACGACAACGTCACACAATTAATATGTAGATTCAAAGTTTTGAACTAAACTTGTTATTGCCTGTCTATTAGGACGAGAATTATGACTGAAAATGGGAGTTAACGCACTTAAGGTTGCGGTCATGACCACAGTTAAGAGTTGGAACAAAGACTCAAGTAAAAGCCGATAAACTGACTTTGACACTTCTTACTACTGATCCTCCAAGCTGCTTCAAAATTAACCGAGCCTGGTCAATCCCACCAGAAAGCTCAGCGTTGCGATGAGATACTTAAACTTCTCTTCCAATGGGACTCCATTGACATGTAGCGTGCATCGATAGCCCTTTTGCAAATGGCCATAACTTCGGACATGTCCACGTTAAGTCTTTTTTCTGCATCAGAACATAAAGCCCAGCCTATCGAGTGCGCACTAGATTTCCTGCACTGTAGAAATTTAAGCACTGTTGCATGTGAAAAATGGATAAGGGGGGGTTTCAACAGCATGATTGTCTACTCACGAATGGAGGCGTTTTTAATGCAAATTTCGTATCCATGATGTGAATTTACTCGCAATATTTGACTGTATTTGTCATTTCCCATACTTGAAGGAACGAAAAGTGAATGCATCTTTTCGGTGTCCAATGGACACTCCTTAACACCTTCTTTGTGTAAAGACCGAGCTTAGGATTGTGCTTTGCATCCACCCAGACCGCTCAAATGTCTTACGATTGTCATAGCCTACAACAGAGGCGTAATTTTCGTTAGTCGTCGAATCCAAGGGGTACCCACGTGATGAGAAACGCAATCAGGTACTGGATTGACCATCTAGAGGTGTCTCTTCAA